>VXAA01006385.1:510331-644045 GCA_013399115.1 Anseranas semipalmata
CTGCCGTAACGACTTCCAAATGGACGCAGCGTGGCGGCTGTTAAATCGGGGCTTATCCAATAACGAGAAGCCCGTGCTAACTGGGTCAGCAGCTTCCAGCTAGGGAGAAGGGGATGCCTAACGAAAACAGTGGGATGCTCTGGCCTCTGAATTAAGTCGTTCTCCTCTGTAGCAGACATGAAGAATGTAATGTTTATTTTTGAGTCAACAGGGAAGGGAGATGTGCTCTGCCAAAAAACTTGGATGAGGAAAATGAGCTGGCTTGGAGACGGAGGGAGCCCCGGCGAGGAGCGGGGGCCTGCGGGGGCGGGCGGGAGCAGGGCCAGGCGCGCTGGGGCTCGGGCACGGCTCCATCGCTGAAGCGGGGGCTGCGCGGCGTGGTACCCCGGGGACCCCGCGGCAGGGTGTGGGTGTCTGCGGCAGGCCGGGCAGCTGGCTTCCCTTCGGAGCTGGGCTGCGTCTCCGCTTCGACCCCCAGTCTTAAAACAAACTTCCCAGGTAGTCAGGAAATACATCAGCCTCCTACACTACCGACATCTTTGGTCCTGTCTAGAAGGAAAGCCAGGACCCCTCGGACGGTCTGTAGTGGAGGAAACCAGTTAAAGAAGCGTAGAGCTGCTTTTCAAGTCACCATCCTATGAGTGAGCTGTGGAGAACAGTTCAGTCATTCGAACAGGCATTACAACGCTTCCCTGTACCATTAGCAGAATTCTGCATTTAATCCATGCTCTTGCTGGCAATTGATGTGGCTCATGGAGCAAAGACACTGTGGAGTGTGTAACCCCTTACA
Organism: Anseranas semipalmata; assembly: GCA_013399115.1. Lineage (NCBI taxonomy): Eukaryota > Metazoa > Chordata > Aves > Anseriformes > Anseranatidae > Anseranas > Anseranas semipalmata. The sequence continues at coordinate 511,122 of VXAA01006385.1, forward strand.
CTGCGTTATAAGAGGCAGGAATTGCTGAAGAGAGATTGTGACCGCTATTGCTAATAACTGTTTTCTAGCAACCACTGCTTGGTAATGCATTCTATCATAGGCAGACTGGATCCAACAGGAGGATCAAGATGGTAGAATTTTTTTATTTGGCTTACTGGGATTAATATTGCATTTATTAGAATAGAGAAAGTTCATTATATTTTGGCAGGAGAGGCTTATCTCACTGCTTAGAGTTAGTTAATGTTTAAGTTTAAAAATATGTTTGCAAAAGGACAGAAATTTGTAGTGTATTATTCATAATAAAGAGCTTTACAAAACTATTGTGGATTCTTTGGTACAAATGGAAATTCTAGTTTAACAGAACAGCAAATCCATGTGATTTGCAGCCTTTTTAATGGAATGATTACATAATGTCTATAAAATGAATAATTTCTCTTCTAGGACTTTATGGAGATTTGGATACTCTGCCAGACTACTGAAAACTAATCATTTTAGGACAGCTGCATCAAATACATCATTTCCAGCAGTTTGGATGCGATTGGTGCAATATCCTGGCAGAATACCTGGACTCTTCGTAGTAGTTCAAAAAAGCAGTTTTTTTACAATGCCTGAAACTGTGGAGGATAACGCTAACCTAGAACTGTATTCGCCGCATCCTGAAGTGCGTGGGATGACGCTACTCAATAGGGAAGCTTTTAAAAGGACAGTTGTTGTTCCAGTTCTTAAAGTAAAGAAAGAGATTGTACATACTTTGCTGAAGTCCCTAAAGCATACGGTACTGCAGCGTCCTGGTCTAAAGCGAGTGATTGAGGATCCAGAAGATGAGGACAGTAAACTTGTTATACTGGATCCTCATAAAGTACCAGAATTCTCACTGGGAGAATCAGAGCAAGAGGTATTAAAACAGCTTAACATTCGTCCCGAGGTATCCAGGTATAACTTGGAGCTGACTTACGAGAATTTCAAGTCAGAGGAGATCCTACGAGCAGTCCTTCCTGAAGGTCAAGAAGTCACCTCTGGTTTTAGCCGCATTGGTCACATAGCTCATTTGAATCTTAGAGACCATCAGCTCCCTTACAGACATTTGATTGGTAGGTAAAACAACTCTTATCAAAAAAGTAATTTTTATTTCCAAGATATTTTTACAATTATTCTACCTATAAATTACTACCTGTACAAAGAAAACATCAAAGCACTCTTCATTGCTTTACATTTTGACTTTAAATAGTTTGTGCTGATGCTTTACCTGTACACAAGAGACGGTTCTTTCATTTTACAGTAACTGCGGTCTCACTTCACTGAGCATTGGATCAGGGTAAAGTATGTGCTTTAGTAAGATCCGGTAACATCTGCAATCATTAGAGGGAGGTTGTTCTAATACATGCTTACTTTTATAAACATGACTGTAAACTGCAGTTTGTATCTCTTACAGAACATTCAGAGGCTGTAGTCCCTTAACCAGCGTATCTTCTGCCCTTTCTTTCAGGCCAGGTTATAATTGACAAGAATCCAGGAATCACCTGTGTGGTGAATAAAACCAATATTATTGACAGCACATACAGAAATTTTGAGATGGAAGTGCTTGCTGGAGAGAGCAACCTGGTAACCAAGGTACAGGATATTTTCCCCTGTTATTTTAAATTTAATATGCTGAAACCCGAAGACATGTACTGGAAAGCTGTGTAGAAGAGACACTGTTAAGACCATTCCTTCGCGCAGTGCCCTTCCTGACACCCTGTCTGGAGTGTGAGAGCTGGCTGTTACTTCTGTGTTCTGTTGTCCTGCTCTGCCACGAGCGAACTCACAGCCATAGGGATCATGAAGATAAGCGTTCTTTCCAGCTCACAGCCTATTTTTAATGATATGCAAAAGCAGCTGAAGTAAAGGTTGCTTACCGAGATACTAATTACAAACTTGGAGGAGGGTATTTCTCACTCTAAGGACAAAATGTTTAGAGTTGATCTAAAAAAATGTTGCTTCTTAAATTCACCAGTCCTTGTACAGTGGCTGGTACAGAACATAAGACCATGTTTTTAAATCTCTCTGGCTTTGCAACTTAGGCAAGAGTTTGCCTGTGCCAGTTTCTTTTTCTGTCAGCTAGAAGACAAACCTCATCTCTCTTATTTTGAGATTTTTCATGTGAAAAGTGCTATTAAACTGCTAAGTATTTTTCCCATAGGGTTCTTGTCTTTAGCTGGAAACTTGGCCACTGGTTTGACCAAAAAATATTTTTCATAACTGTTAGCAGTTTTATTGTTTTAGGAGAGAAAACATTAGATTACCAAAGTAAAAAGCTGAATAGCTTGGTGGCAAGGAACAGCCTGCACATGCACAGCGAAGGCATTTGAATTGTCAAGTCAGAAGTGACAATCAAATATTATGCAGATGGTATTAGCTCATTACACATACATCTGATATACCACCGAGCTGCACGCTGAAGAATGCCAATACACTTCAGTATGTTTCTTGCTGGCAGAGCAAATGCTGCAGTGATTTGGATCATAAGTTACTTCAGAGTCACACAATTCAAGTGTGGTAGTGCAAAGTGAGTACTATCTTGCATCCCACTCTCATCTGAATAAACACTGTTTCTTTCTAGGTCTGTTCTTAGGATAGCGGTCATCTCAAAGTTTGGGTTTGGATCTGTTTCCAGACTCTGTCACCCTGAGAGATAAAATACAGTATTTTTTCAAACTGCACAATTGGCTCCCAATGGCTTTGATTTGGCTAACTGCTGCCATTCTCGTGCTATATCATTCTCAGGCACTTACTTGCTGTGTAGACCCTATGCTAAGGAGGGTTTGAGGCATCTTCCCAAGATCTGCTTTCAATAACAGAGTTTTCAGACAGCCACAAAGCTTTTGAAAAGCCTCAGATTTTTATTTCTATGGTCATTGTAAGTTGCTGCTTTATTTCCACCTGGTGATTAAGACATGCATAAGCCAGCCATCTGGATTGAGAGTTGGAACATTCCTTATGGCTATTTCTGATGAGCAGACCTGTTTATACAAGATTTATGTATACTATTAATGGGACAAATGTCAATGTACACATTACCTTTTGATAAAGTGCCTTGTTTTTTAGCTGTGTTAATTACTGATATTACTTTAACATGTCTGTAATTTTGAACACAGAGACTTAACCAAATGTTTTGGACTTTCAGGTCAAAGAAAATAATATTGCATATGAATTGGACTTTGCTAAAGTCTACTGGAACCCCCGTCTTTCCACAGAACACGTCCGTATCGTTGAGCTTTTAAAGCCCGGCGATGTCCTTTTCGATGTCTTTGCTGGGATTGGACCTTTTGCTATTCCAGCAGCAAAGAAGAAGTGCACTGTATTTGCAAATGATCTCAATCCTGAATCCTACAAATGGCTTCTGCACAACTGCAAGCTAAACAAAGTAGACAGCAAAATAAAAGCATTCAACATGGATGGCAGGGACTTCATCCTGGGGCCAGTAAGAAAAGAACTTAGTAAAGAGCTCATGCTTGTAAAAGAAGAGCAGAAAACTGCTTTTCATATAGTCATGAATTTGCCAGCTTTGGCTATTGAATTTCTAGATGTTTTCAGGCATCTCTTAGTTGGAGAGGCCTGCAGCGCTGCTGTCCTTCCCACAGTGCACTGCTATGGTTTCTCCAAACATGAAAACCCAGCCAAAGAGATTCAAGAACGAGCTGAGGCTTCGCTGGGGACCTCCCTCGATGGACGCTGTTCTACTTACCTGGTTAGAAACGTTGCACCAAACAAGGAGATGCTCTGCATTAGTTTCCAGCTTCCTGCGGATGTGCTGTACAAGAGGCCCTGCCCTGCTGAAGGTGAGGAACAATCCTCCTGTGTGCCATTTGGATTTCAGGCTACACCTTCTGCTGTTTCAGGCCAGTCTCACCTTGTCTGTCCTGTGGGCCGCTTCTGCCATGCGATGGAGATTTCGTGTGAGCACAGAGGCAGCTGGGAGGACTGAGCGCCTGCATGTGTGCAGCAGCTGCGGGGCTCCATGTGCCATCAGTAACCGTGGTCCTCCCCTCTGATCCCAGCATGAGCCTCCATAGCAGGCCATAAACCAGACCTTTATGCCTTAGATTGCATACTGGGGGAGATGGGATATCTATTGTCAAGCACATGTTTGTTTTAGCTAAGTATTTAAGAACTGGGGCTTAATTTTCACCTAAGTTCGAATGGCATACTTCTAATTGACTGGTCCCAGCCCTGACCTTCTTGTTTATGGTGGCATGGACTCATTTTAGGCCTGGAGTCACTACATCAGCAGAATCAGGTTCTGCACAATTTGATTGTGAAATAGGTATCTCTAGGTATCCTTGACGTTGATTTTTTTTCTTTTTTTTAAATCGGTCATTTGTTTCTTGAAGTACTTGTAGAAACTAGTTGGTTTCAGTAACATTGGGCTTTACCCTACATGACAAGTCAGGAGAGGGAGACTTTCAGTTGGCAGTTGAATAAACTGGAAGAAAGGAGGTTTTAATAAGGCTTGAATGCCACAAAACTTACTTTTATGCTGTTACTGCATAGCACTAAGATGTAGGTCAAAATGAAGCTCAGTACAGGATTTTTAAAGTCCTCTTTGGCACTTGCTAAAGAAAAGCCCTCCCTTTATTGCTGTAACAGTTTTCATTTGTGACCATTAATCCTGATTTAAGTCTCATCACTTCCTGTTAAATCCCCGAAGTGTTACGTGGCTTGTGGTTTAGTTCAGTCTGTTTACCGTATGTTGAGTAATTTAATTTTTCTAACTTTCTTCCAGAAAAACCAGCCTCTAAGCGTCTGCGTACCAGCAAAGATTTTACTGAAGAAAACTTATTGAGTTGAAGACTAGGGTTATGGTAATGACCTTATTAGTTTGTGTAAGGTATACTTAGGTTACCTCTGGTCTACCCCTTGAATTGCTTGACAAACACCTGTGTTACCAGCCTCAGGTGCAGAGATGCGTGGTGCATGTTGCAACTCTCCTTTGTGAGCATTGCTTCCTGCATTTACTTTTTTTTAATTGTGGGATCAATAACCAGATTGGTATTGTTCTTCTTACTACAAAAAATAAAACTGCTTTTTTGTAAAAGTATTTCAGTACTCTCCTGTTTCACACCCTGTGATAATTCAGGGACACAGACTGGGATAGTTTTTTGCTGCAGTGCTATTTGGATCATGTGCAGTTTGTGGTGCAAACAGATTTTTATATTTTGTAGGCCCTAGCAAGATGATTTATATAACCCTTGCATTTACAATATAGAATAGGATTCTCTTTGACAAATGGTTTTGGTGTTTAAGAATATTGGATTACTGTTAGCAGATGCACAAACAGCTCTTGTGTAAGCAAGATAACCTTTCAAAAACTTGACCTAAGGTAGAAAGAGGCACGAGTAGCCATGTATACTTGCTCCTGGGCTTTTGGAGTAATAAATGCTTTTTACCACTAAGAGATTTAGTTAGGGTTTAGTTGACTGCTAGCTTAGTGTTTGCCCACAGTTAAAGCCGGAAAGACTCTAATGCCAGTTGCACTCTTGCAGTTTAAGGACACCTTTCTGTGTAAGCACTAGACTGAAAACTGATACATGGCTGATCGGTCCTCTCGTCTTGAAACCTTTTCCTCCTTTGGCTTTTGTGCCTCTGTCTTCTCCAAGCTCTCCCGCTACCTCTGACTGCTCCTCTGATGCAGTCCCTGGATGATCTCTCTGACTGGCTGCTTGTATTCTGCAGGGATTTGAAAAGCCTCTGCCTTTGATTTGTTTTTCTTCGCCATCCAAACTATTGTTGGGCAATGTCAGCCACAAATGATTTATTTGGACAGAGAACTCGCATCACCCTCTCAACTTCAGCTACTTCCCTTCAGTCCAAGCGCAGAGCTCGCGCCTAGCAGCGCTTACCAGATGCCCACCACCCTCCCCGGCCCTGCTGCTGCAGCGCCATCGCTGGGGCCTGTGACCTGGGGTCTTGGGTCTCACCCAAACTGCTGCTATGGCCTGTGGGTTAGGTTTGCTCAGCAGCTCTGTGTCACAGCCTTTCCCTGGGCTGTACAGCCAGCGCTTCTGAGCAAGCTTTCACAGCTCGGTTACTGCTAGGCTGCATTTATCAAACTGGGGGGCGGGGGGAGGTCATCATGACTCACTGGAATTATCTTGAAAGCTGCTGTACAGATTACTTCCCCAGCCTGCCACTCCAGCCCGAGCATTCCTCCACTGGCCTTTAAAATGGTATCACAACAGCTTTAACCTATTTGTCCTTTCTGTCAGTGACAGTCACATCACATCCTACCAGTCATTGCTCCTCTAAGCGCAAGAGCTGGACTCTTGCCTTCAGCCTATGATGCTATCTCCGCTGTCTGTTACATTTTCTAACACCACGACGTGCTTTCCTACAGCTGCCCTTCGCGTTTCTCACAAACATTTGCAAAGCTGCTGTTGTTTTTCAGCGCCCTCCCCAAACACCGTTGTGGTGATAAAGCCCTTGACCATTCTGGAACGATGCAGTCACCCCGTGACCTGAGCTAACACCCTGACCTGTAACTGACGGAGAATGCAGGTCCTTTGTGTCGCTTCACAGTCCAAGCCTAGGGCTTCTTGGCACTGCTGCAGTAACAAACCTGGGTTTGATGACCATTTTTGTGTTATATTAAGCAAGTCGTCTACGTAACTGATTTTCAGTACGTGATTAAAATATCTCAGGGCAGGAAAGAAGGGTTTTAGTGCTTGAAAGTTTTATTCACTTAAGGATTTTATGCCATTGTTTTAGCACCCTGACTTTGGTTTACATGCAAATCAATGGATTATATTTAACTCTACTCAAAATCAGTTTTTTCCCCCTATTTGTGTGCAGCTGCCATTTTTGCATATAAACCCTCCACATTAATGAGCAAAAGCTAGCCGATGCACAGACAAGTTGCATGACTGTATTTACATGGTACATATTAATACGCATGCACAGTTCTGCGTTCATTAGGTTAATAAACTGAGGCTCTACAAGCTGAATGGAAACCAGATCATCGGTGGGGCGTATCTTTACCAGCCTGGGTGAGCACAGAATAGTACAGACTGCCCCTGGCGGCTGCTGCTCCTCCCAGGGTCCTGAGCTGAATCCCAGAGGGACTGCCTCCATCTTCTTTGTCCTGGGAACAGGAGGCAGGCTGCAGGCGTTTGTGACAGAGGAAATGAACTCCCGTAGCTCCCAGCTGCTAGGAAAACCATCAAACAGGTCTGGCAGTGGTGGCAGCCATCTGCCATGAGGTGAGGAATGGATAAATAAACTTTTAGGCCTTGCAGAGGAGAGGAAAGGAGGAAGGGCCTGCAGGGACACTACGGAGAAAGCAGCACTCATCTCAGGGCTAGGCTGCACCAGAAATGCAAGTGTACGAGCGGTCTCAAACACGTGCTGCCCGGCCGAGCCCTACAACACCCAGCCCAAAGGCTTTCTGCCTATGGTCAGGGACAGCGCTCCACAGGCTGTGACCTCTTGTACACCTCGGCCTTGTGTGCAGCGTTACCTGTTGACAACTATTCTGGGCACAATGCAATAGGATTTCAGAGAAAGGGAAATGTACATTTTGGCACCTCCCTCTCCCTTCCTTAATAAAGGAAGCACTGAGTCTGGAATAGAGCTTATTCTTCTCTTTATTACAACACAGAAAAAAATACATTCATTTAGTACACTCCTCAGAGCAGTATTCAACAACTGTTAACGGATGACCTATAAAATGTGGTCCAGGCTTTACTCTAGAGGTGCTCATTGTCCTGAGCGGTTTCCAGTCTCCTGCAATTTATACATATTCAGGGAAAAACCATCCCGAGACAGGAACCCCACTTCTGCTGCAATTAGTGTATGTTCCACCACAAAGTGAGGGGAAGAAATACATAAAAGCAGCAGATCAAGTGGCAAGGATCATCCCAAAAGCCAGACAAAGGGATGTTCCTGCCAAAAGAAGCTCCTGAACACTTGACAGAAAAGTTGCAAATGGAGCCAAATAGGAAAAAAATAAACCAATTTTGACTACTTTAAACAAACTAGCCTCATATAAAGGCCTCTTAGATTGCTTTAGAGGAACACAGTTGAAAGACTTGCAGCTAAAGGTTTTGCTTGTTTTCCAGTCACAGGTAACAACCAAGTGCCATCAGGAAGGATCCTACATAAGAGTTGTGTCAGCACAGTTCCAGGGTTTCTCATCTCTTCCAGCTGGCAGGAGGAAAAACCCACTTGCCTGAACTGGGGAAACTAGTTTTATGGGAAGAAAATGTAGGCTTGAATATTGACACTAAATGTTATAATCAAAATGGCATTTAAATGCTTGTGCAAATAAAACCCTGCAATAAGAGCAAAACCACAAACTTTAATGAAAAAGTCTGGCTTTATTTAAAAAAATTTACAAGTGTATTTTTTTAAACCTCAAACATACACAGCTGAGTTATTCACATCTTCCATTAGATGTGGCTTATTGCTTCAGCCTCCCTCAGCAAAGTGCCACATGACTAACGAGTTTCCCCCTCCACAAAAATGTATCTACCATTTTACAAAGCTCTCGTGCAGACTTTTTTTTTTCCCTTTAACACTTAAACACAGCTGGTTTTACACAGGAAAGTGACTGCAGCTTAGCCATTGTGCAGATGGCAGCAATTTTACCCAACCTTTGCTGGCTTGACTTGCTTCCCACTCCATTTAGTGTCCCTTTATCACAGGCTGGCTAACTGGGGTGCCAGAAAAGACCACTGAAAGCATCCTGTAAGGCTCGGTGACAAGCAAGAGAAGAAGTGTAGCCCCCAGCAAGATCCTGTGGAGAGGCGGCTCGTACATGGTTGAGATACCTAAAACAAAGAGAAGCGTTATTTTAGCACAGAAATAAACATGTCAAACACCTGCACAGTGCCAGTACAGTGAGGCTGAGGCTGTTTTTTTAGGAGAAAGCATGGAGACAGAAGCTGCCTACTGCTAGACACCTCTGAATGTGTCAGTACAGAACTTTCATTACTTCCAAAAAAGTGATGAAGCTGACAAGCTGACCTTCAGACAAGCTGCACAACCACAGCACTGAAAAAACGTGGATCTTGGAAGCAGGTTGCACATGATTAAGTACCCTCACTGGTTTGAATGTCTGTGCTCACGGTGAGGGGAGGGTTGCCTTTTCCCCCCCCTTAGGTAGTTCATTCTAAGACAGTGACAAGGACAACACAAGCTCTCCTGTGCTCCCCGCAGCAAGCACAGGGTTTCAGCTCTGTCCAGTTAACGCTGGGCACTCCCAAAAGCCAATTGCACCGGTTGCTCCGATGACAACAGGGCTGAACTTTCTGTTCTCATGCCCATCGATACCTGGAGTAAGTCCACTGACACCAGGAAATTACATCAGTATGAGGTTGTCGTCAACATTTTGGCTAAAAAAGCCTCTAAACCCCACCATTAACTGAGCATCATGGCCAACCCGCGGAGCCGTCTAGCTTTACCCGAACCAGCCAGACCGAAGCGCGCTACCTGCCCTGGCGCTCCCCGGGCTCTTGGCTCCTCTCCGAGGGCCCAAACGCAGTCGCCGCGCACACTGAGAGCTCCCATTACAGGCATCTGCTCAGTGGGGCTTGAGTGTTTCCATTCAATGCTGTAGCCCTACAGTTCTTGCATCCCACATAAGACAAACATAAAAACAGATTCTCAGCTAGTTTTGCACCAAAAAAACATTAAATAACAATTAAAAAATGAGACACAAGCTATGCCTAGCATGATCAGCACAATGTCTCAAATTTTGAGCACCAGAGAAAATATCATAAATGAGAAATGCTTTTCACAGTTGCAGTGTAAGCCACTGAGCTTCAGCTGGCTGTTTTGATTCATCACTTGGTACATGTTGCTCCTGGGAAGGTTGAGTCATTCCACCTCTGGCTTGGCAATTCAAGCATAAACTTGCAAAACGCATACAGCCTTTTATAATGTTATCCCAAGAAACCTAAAACAGCTGCACTTCTGGCAGGAAAATACAGGACCACCAGTAAAATATCCAAAACAGTTGCATCTTTTAATTTATGACTATACATTGTTTCCATAAAGAGTATATAAAACAGGTCAGATTTTATAGGTAAGACATAATAAACAGTCATACCCATTGATGCCATAAATGTGTAGAAAAAGAGGTTACTTAAAAATGATTAATTACAGTTTTAAAACTATTTCATGTACCTAATAACCACAATGCACAGACATGAGCAACATTTCTGAGTTACTGTTGGTAAGATGCTATAGCTAAGACACAATCTGCCTCCTATGGCCAAATCCACGTGAGCTCTGCTGCTTGGTACCAACTTGTGATGGAGCATGGTCCTTACTGCTAAACGCTGGTTCTCATCAGTGTGGACACAAACATTAGAAGAAACCCTCTTTTGACAGTGTTTAGTGCAAAGGGGGTCTACAAATATAACAGCAAAGCTGTCGCCATCTCTTAGTTTGTAAGGAAAGGCAGTCTGCAGAGAGCTCCTGTTTTGTGGGAGAATGCATTTAACAGATTAAAAAAAAAAAAAANCTTGTTACTTGTCCCTTAGTATTTTAGGAGGAAAATCTCATCCTCCCCAAAGGCGTTTTACAACTGCTGTGGGAAACAGGAGCTCTTTCCCCCAGCCAGGAATGATGAAGGGATACTGACTATAACAAATAATTTCCTTCCAAACACTGGTGTGAAATTACCTCCACCCTCCAAACCATAGAGTCTTATAAACTCAATTCCCATCACAGTCAGATTTTACTTCTATCATGTTTATTTCATTGTACAAACTTCATTTTCCACCCATGCGTGGAACAGTCCAGAGAAAATGGGGGATTATTTTATGTTTCTGTATTAACAAAGGTTGGTTGTGCATTTTTCAGTACTTTTCTTATGTATCACTAAAAGGAGGGGAAAGGCAGAATCTATTGCTTCCCTTTTTTAGGTCACCTGAAACGGGGGCATCAGGTTCATAATAAGGCCTCATTTATAGACATTACAGCATTTCTAGTTAACTGGTATGTGATCTCTGAAGCAGTACAAAATCTTATTGCCAAAAAGGCTCAGATCAACTTTTACTACAGCAACCCACGTTAATTCTACTTAATCCTGTCAAACAAGCACGACGCACTGCTGGCTGTCAAGTGAGGTCTTTACTTTCTTGTTAAATATCTAAACTTAATGCTCCTGACCCATTTAATTACTGTGGTATACCAGGCAATTGCAAAGAATCTGCTACGCTGAAGCCACACAATGAGAAGGGAATGTTTCGCCGGCTCTTCCACGCAGATCCCCGTCGGTGCTGTCTGACTCCTGCCATGCCCATCACTGGAGCATCTCTCTGAACTGGATTCCTGGGGTTTCTGGCAGAGGTCAGCACATCTTTTCATGTACACCTTTAGAACAGCACCAGGAAGAAGCGCCTGCCAAGTCTTACTTCCAAAAGTCAAGCTCAGTTAGGTCTTGGGACCTGGAGGTAATTGCTCTGACTAGTTAGCAAATTCCAGCACACTAGGTCTGTTTTTCATAGGTTTATTTTAAGTACCTGTAAATCTTATAAGCAGAAACCAGGAAAAAGAGGTTTGCTTTTCTGGTGCACAGTTTTTTAATGTAACTTGTTTTTACTGAGGGCAGACTAAACTCCGCAGTTAAAAAAAAGCCTGCACTATTATTTTTGAACAAGGCTGAAGAGCTGTGTGTTCTCTGCACCACGGCTTCACACTTCGCATCCACTGCGGTGCCTGCGCTCCACTCCGAGCTCTGCCCAAACAAGCCCCTTCCCTTTGCTGCAGCCATTGGATGTTGATCTTCCCCATTAACCTTTCACGTCAGTTAAAACACATCGTATTTTGTTCTTCATGAGCCTTAAGGGGGTTCATTCCCGACCTTTAGTTTCTCATCACCACGTGAAAAAAAGCCTCCTGTTTTCAAGGAAAGAGGTGTAATTTACACTTGGTGCACAGCCTCAGAACCACGCTGGTCATTCCTGGGGGTGGGTTTCCTTTATGTTTTCTCTTTTCCAAAGGCCGTGTCACCGTCACTTCATCAGGAATGACTGGAACCGCCGGAGAACTGCGCAGCAGCGTTCAGCGTGCCGGCGGGGCCAAGAGGCGCGAGCCCTGCGAGCCCGCGGGCGGCCTCAGCGCTGCTCAGCATTGCCGTTTCGGGAAGCTGCGGGACCCAACACCAGGCAGCAACACCCGAGATCACCAGCAAACGCTCTCGCTGCTCAACGGGGCGGTCTCCCCCCCGTAAGTGGATTAAATTCTGCACAGCGCACTGCAGATGGTTCAGGCTAGAAATGGAACTGTCACGTCAATGAAAACGGCAGGCAGAACGCCTGCGGAATGACCAAATGGGCGCTTGCTTTTCTCTTCCTTGCGCTGCCCTTCCGTCAGGCAGCAGTGAAGTGACTTTTGGAGACCCCCAGCAAATCGGGGTCTGGCTTGACCGCCCACTGCATTTCCCAAGCAGCCCTGGAGGGAGCCACCGGCGACATCAAGGCAGGCCTGGGCAAGGAAGGGTGCTGGGAGCCTCCCGAGACCGACCCCGCTGGATTCGGAGCCAGAGCAAGCTCCCGGATCACTCCCCCTCGGCCCCAACCTCCACACTGCCCCCTGAACATTAATGTTCAGCGCAAAATACTCTGTATCCTTCCTTTTCAAACGGAAGGAAAATGCTACACATACAGCATTCATTTGACCGTACTTGAAAGTGAGGTACAAGACAGACACCTCCTGTAACAGTTCTTAAATGAACCTGGAAGCGGAGAGCGGGAGGCTCTCCCCAGACACCTCCCCAAGGGGGCTGCTCAGAAAACACCGTCAGGGAGCGCTGACGCCAGGCTCCCGGTGCTCCTCCCATCCCGGTCTCGCCCAGGGCCCCGCTGGGTGCTCTGGACCCAAAGGAAGGGAAATGGTCAGGTCTTCTCAGCAGGAACCAAGAAACCATCGTCACCTACTCAATATTAGGGGAGCAGGGGAAGGATAACCTTGGCCCAGTTCTCGAGGCCGGACGCAGATACGGACAATTTCATGCAGCCCCCCCAGACCGAGACACAAGCTTTGATGCTTTTTTGGGGGGTGGCACGAGAGGAAGGGTTCACCCGGAACATGTGCCAAGGGAAAGGGGCTCTGCCTGTATTGCTCTCTGCGGGGCACACATTTCTGCTCTCCTTCCTCCACCCTGCTGGCACTTTCCATGGAGGAAATCCTTGGGAGCAGCTCCAGGGCTCTTCTTCCACTTGCAAGTCTTACTGAAACCTAGGAAAGGCTTCAGAAAGGACCAAAGGTGGATGGAGACAGCACAATCAAACAAGCAAACCAGGCTAAAAAAAAAACATCCAGTGGAAAAGCCAAAGCCCCAACCATACTTCCCTCCACCCACCCCACCAAAAACCCCTTATGTAGCAGCGCCTGGGACTATTTCACACGATCTTTCCTTATCTACCCAAGATAAATACACTCCCACTGGTGTATCTGCTGATGCGTTATTGAAGGTACATGTGGAGCACTGTATATTTGGCACGCAGATTTCACTTTTTTTGATCTGTTAGACATTTTAAAGAGGTGAAGAAAGAAAAATCACTCTCAAGTTGTTTGAGAAGAAAAGAAGATAATGTAATTCTATTCCACGGGCTAGATTTACTGTTCATCTGATTTTCCACAGTATCCAAGAGAGAAAGTAATGGAGCAGACGTTAGATCTGGGATGTTTTCCAGAATTACCATTTAAATAATATATACTGGTTGCGTGAAAGCAAGCAAAACACTCCAGTCTGGAAAACTGTGTAGAGCATTAGCAATGCAGCAGCATACACTTCATTCCTGACTCTTTCTGAAGACAGTATTTTCATTAGACTTACCACGTCTCTAAGATAAGCTGTAGATGCATTATTCACAGAATCCTTTTGGAGACTGGGTTTTATCAGATGGGAGATGCACACTAGAAACTGGATTTTCTCCGGGTGTTTTTTTGTTGAGGAATGTGTGGCCTGGGTTACTCTATAGCCCCTGAGCAGGTAAAAACTGGGCTCTCTGCTCACCTCCGTTTTGGTTTGAACCGGTTCTATGACACAGTCGGTCCATGCAGCAAAAGCAGAGTATGTTGATCAAACAAACCAAGTTCATTGTTGTTCTTCATTAAATAACGCTTGGAAATTCATTCAGGAACAGGCCTGTTCTAGGTGCTATTCAAACACAGTTTGACTCTCCCTGTCTCAGAGACTCTAATGTCTGAGGTCAAAAACACGACACACAAAGCCGGTGCTTGAAGAAGCAGCCCAGAATAGCAATTCATCCTTCCACAGACTCGCTGCAGGCCTGATCCCAAATCCTCAAAAGTCAAAAAGCAGTCTTTCATCTATTTGAACAGACAATCTCCGGGCACTACCATTATATTCAGCTCTTAAAAAGCAAACAAGCCATTACTGGTGTCAGAAATTCCTGCCTGAACAGCAGCCAGCACAGCCTGTTGCAACATACAGCACGACTTTAACACAACCCCCAGCTCCCCACGAGCCCAGCTCCATACCTCCTGCAGGCCTCGCACCAGCCCTGCTGGCAGCCAGGCACCCACCATCAGCCGCTCTTCTCCTTGGCCCTCCAGGACAACAAGGACCAAAGGGGAGAAATCTATTGTACAGCTGAATTGGGAAGATTGTTCTCTGGAAAGGACTAGGTCGGGGCTGTCTCAAGGAACCAAGATGTCATTTGGTTGATAAATGTGGCGTAACAGTTTTAATTACTTGAATTGGGATGTGACTAGGAAGTCAATAAAACGGACAGCAAATTACTGCGGTGTGGGGTTTGCTGCAAGCACCAGCAAACAGGCACGCAGCCACCCACTGCAACAGCCGATGGCTTTTTGTTGTTTTTTAATGCCTCTGGATAGTTCTGCGTACACAATTGCAACAATCAGCGCGAATGTCAAAAAACTGCTAAGCACAATGAGGTCCAAATAGGACAGATCCCAGGGCAGACATTAAAAAAAATATATTTAACCAGATTATGTCACCTGTTAGTCTTGCAACAGGACAAGACCAAATACAGCCCATAAGACAGGTCTGCAAGGAAAAGTCAGTCTAAATACCACAATACAGTCTTGGCTACAGAAAAAAACTGCTGAAGACAACAACGCAGAGCTACCGTAAACACCACCCTCCCAACCTGGAAACCCCAGCAAGATTACAATCCCATTTGCAGGCAGCAGCTCCACCAGTTCAGATTCAGCTCAGTAAGCCAGTCTGGTTTTTGATTATTAATAATACTGTTTACCTAAGCTTTCTGAGGGCTTAGGGAGCTGAAATTGCTTACCAAGGTGTCAGGTGAGTGCCAGACCCAGCACAAAGGATGCTGAATTCACTGCTGAATGCACTGCTCCAATTGCAGGCAAACCCTCCGGTTCCAGCAGGCATTACCTTTGATGACATTTCAGGGGGCTCCTTTGAATTGCTTTGAAATAAACGTATCTATACTTAGGTGGTGATTATTTTTTTCCCCTTTATTTCACAGGGAAACTTCAACCAACTTCTGTAACAAGGAAAAGTTAGAGTCCTCATTTTGCAACAAACCTTCAGAATCAGATCCCAGTAGAGATACGAAAAAAAAAAAAAAAAACAACCTACCAAATCAATAAAAGAAATCTGGGACCTTAAGTCATTCTTTTTCACCTTCTTCCATCTGCTTTTTCTAAATAGCAATTTGCTTCAAATGCTGTCAGTGTTTCCGGACAGGAGTTACACATCAACGGTGTGTGGCGAAACAAAGTTCTTTAAAATTAAAATTAAACAGGTCTGCCACAGCATGCCTCAGCTAAAATGGAACAACACAGAGGTCTGCTACCGGACGCAAGCAGGAAAGGCAAAGCCTAGGAAAGTAATATTAGCCATGAAACAGCTGTCTCCGATAAAGGCAGTTCTGATTCCAAAGGTAGAAATCCTCCCTCTCTTCCTCCACTCCGCTTCTCCCTTACATCAAAGGGCAAACATTTCGGATCCCGGCAGCCCGAAGCCACGCGCGCCCTGCTGCAACAGCAACCCCGGCAGCCCCATGCAGCAGGTCCTCAGAGCTCACTGCTCCGCAGCCCTTACCAGTCAGCTGCTGCAGCGGCCAATAAAAGAATCTCCGGAGTGTTTAACATTATAACTAAGGCACTTTTATTTGATGTTTCACATAAACTGTTTCCTCTTTTAATGGTGAAGCACATATATAAACTGTAAGAGATACCTAATTACTTCTATTGGAGATTTTATTACAAATTACCTATGACATTGGTGAGTACAATTGTGAACCTTGCAGCAGAAATATCTTTAAATTCAAAGACACAAAGTCAAAGAAACCATCTTCCTTTAGACATCAAGACACGAAAGCATGTTGGGGGAGAAGAGAACAGAATCAAATTTTCCCATATTACTTTCCCTGAAAACTTCCTCTTTTTGTGATGAAATCCAGACTCCAAAGACCAAACATTTCCACTGAAAAGCTAATATATGGGGGGATGGAACGGAGGAAAAATCTTCCTGTGACAGCTATCTCAAAATACATCTTTAATACTCATAAGTGAATGCATCATGCAAGAAAAAAAAAAAAAAAAAACTCTTCTACTGGTAAAAAGTGTAAAAGAAAAATTTTAGAGAGCACCTGGTTCTCCTGCATTTTCAGAGCATTGCAATTCTACCGGTGCTCTGGTTTTTAAATAGACACAGGACCATAATCAGGTACCCATGTTTGTTTAACACACAGATAAACATTTGCCTTTGGAGTAACTGAGAAGCCAGTGCTATTGCCTGAAGGTAAGATGAAAAAGGATGGAGAAACGAAGATCAAAGAAACGAGGAGAAACGCCTTCTGACCCACAGAAACTATCTGATATAATTTTAAAAGTGGATGCTTTCAAGTATAAAGACAGGAAACTATTCAATAAAACCTTTTTCATCGTTAAAGAAAGCTTTGCATTACTCTGACCTAATACGCATTTTCTACGCTGCGGGCTGACTGACAGCCCTGGGACAGCCCTGGCAGGCTGTGCGTACAGGTTCCTGCAGGTACTGCCATTACAGCTATTTTTAGACACCTCCACTCCCACGGCAGGGTCCTACCCAGGAAGGCAGCAGCCTCGATGCCATTATTTCACGTGGAGAAAGACTGCAGACTTAAAGCACTCTGCAAGGGGACATAACCCCCTTAAACAGCGCAGGCTGACCTAGTCTCATTTTCAAAGGAACTACAAATCCAATTACACCTGTAGGCAATATGTTAAAAATTTTAACAAAGTTCAATAAACCTCTTTTACCACTGAGGAGTTATGCAAGCTAGAGATTTACATTCAACAAGAATTCATGTGGGTAAATCCAGAGCGCGCTTGATAAACACATATTGCACTTCATGTGAGCCCAGAATTCGCCATGGGTGTCTGAATATTTACTAAGATAATAATCAAATGCTACATTTAATCGGGTTATCTTAATGTTAGACTGCACAGCATAACTTCAGACAAGGTGTAACAGTTTTAACCCTAGCAAATGTAAATAGCAGTGCAAGTGAGTAGACATTCCTGTCTTCATCGTAAATTCAGGCATCCGAGCTAATGTCAGGAATCTTGAAAGCGCTTTCAATAGTTACAGCAATGATAGAGGTCATACTGTTTTGTTTGTTTGTTCTTTAAGTTAAAAACAAACAACCTCAAAAACTGAAGCAGCCAGAGCACACCACAATCGTCAATTACCAGACTTCAGAGGAAGGAGCCATATTCTCAGCCGGTATAAGCCAGCATGGTTTACAGATTTCTGTGCTGTTACAGGGCAAATTCAAGATGATTATTTTTAAAGTTCTCCCAGTTTTAGCATGCAACTACATGTTTTAAAATAAAAATGGGAAATGGAAAGCAGAACCTGCAAACACATTAAGACTTCACATAGAGAAAAACTAAAGGCTTCCCAATTTCTTTTTGCTCACATACTTTGACTCTATAAAGGATATTTTATAGAAGTTGTATGCTAACTTTTCCTTCTTTAATTGTTTTGGGGCGTCCTCACATCCCACTTTCCTCTCTGTAACATATGTAGTCTTTTTTAATGGCAGTCAAGAATCTGCACTGATTATGCGGTGTAAACGGTTTGCTTCTCGTTGCTCACCGCACATCTTGGCACCACACACTCATTGGCAGCGTCCAAACGCTGTCTCCAAAATATGCACAGCCACTTCCATTGGGATAACTGTTTTTTTTTTCCTTCAAACTGGAAGGATTTCTGCTTAAATTCTTTCCCAAATAGCCGCCTGAATTAATTATCCCTGCATGCTTAACTGGTAACAAAAGGTTAATGTTTATTTCTAGAAAGGGTGATCTTGCTCACAGGAAGCCTTCCTTTAGCGCGAGTTACTTCCGTAACTTGTGCCTTCGCGAGCAGAGCGGTGAGGAGTGCTCTCGGATGAGCGGGGCACCTGGTCCCCCATTTGTCATCTTCCCGAGGTCACCCGCCAGCTGTCTGTCCTCTCAACACCCAGCCTCGCCACCGCCGCGAAGGCATTCTCCCTCGCTCAGGTTTCCAGGTCTGAACTTCCAGATCCAGTAAATCAATCAGCTCTCGCAGAAACTCCTCAAACAACTGCAAGCAAGCGTTTTAACACCCTTGAGCAGCCTCGCTGCGTAACAAGGACACTGCAGCCCTTGCTGGAATCCAGCAAAGCGCTCGCTCTGCATGACTGGTGTAGATTACACTTCGGGACTGCAGAACTGCAGCTACATTTAGTCGATGACTAAATCAGGCTCCACTCATACTTGACCCTGAGAAGAATGTCATTGAACGCAAGGGACTTTTCTCAGCTATAATTTCATATTTTCCTCTCCAAAGGCTAAGAAGACCAATAAACCATCATTTCTGTAATTGCGAAGTCGCTTGTTTTAACACTTTGTGGAAATGTTTTGGCACGGCTTGATCTTCAGATTTCTCATTTCCCCCCCTGCCCACCAGCTCTGCTTTTTCTCCTGCAGGCTACGCTTATGACAAAGGGCACCAGAAGATCACAGATATATTTAAATAATAATTATTGCTCTGAGGAAGCTAACCATTGTTTTGAAACTTGTTACCCGAGTCACCATTGTTTCCATAGACTTATCTTTTTTTTAAGGATAGGGTAAGTTCAGGCTAAAAAACATCACTGTGTCTTCCCCGGGGCTAGGGGGCCATTTCCCTGGGTGTAACTCCTGGCATACCGCATCTCCTCTGCAGGCAAGAAGAGAGAACACAACTCTTATTCTGAAAGAAAGTTCTTTCTGGACACAAATTCTTCTTTTAGGATCAAAATTCTCCACTGTTCCTCACTCTCTGCCTTTTTCTCTGACTTCCTCACACCCCACCGCGTACCATAAATCCCCCAGTGCCCGACAAGCAATCCATATTGATGAACTGGGTCTTTGAGTAAGTGACATGAAAGAGATTCCTACTGAACCAGCTCCATGCAAATTATGCAGCTATGAAGCAAACGGAGCCCTTTCCAAACAGAGAGCTCAGTCAGGAACACCTCCAGAAAGAGGATGGGGACACACAGAGATTCTTCTCCTCCATTTTCGGTACCTTTTGCTTGATGCACAGACTGCAAGGACAGCCATGGCTTTACCACAGGGCAGAGTAAAGGACAGCCTGCCACAGGCAGAGGGGGACAGATTTTTGCCAGAGACTGGAAAACAGACAGGCCAGCACGTTTTTTAGAGTCCTTTTTCACACTGAAGGACTGTTTGAGGCCCAGCAGGGTAGGACAGAGCCCCCGGGTGACACACGTGCCAGCTTTGCAAGAGAGGAGGGAAGGAAACGAACTGGGGACTAATGGAGGCCGCCAGTTCGCCTCCTCCATCACCCTGTGCTGGTACACTATTCTGAAACAGTGCTGCAGGACACTGATCTCAGTAAAAAAAAGATGAGGCTGGACTTCAACAGGTAAGAACCATCACCTTTTTCCCTTGTCAGCATGAAGGACTGAGTGCATGAAAATGACACAGGAAATGCATTTACCTCAGCCATAGGATTTGCCCCCAAGTCACTTCTGACGGAAAGAAAACATCATCTGAACAAAGAAACAAATGTGTATGACCTCAGCTTTGAAAGTACTGCCTCCCCGGGTCAGCTGGTTTGTTCTGTTTTCACTGTGATGCAGCATCCTCCGCTCTGCCAGAGCAGCAATGAATTCACGTTGCGTGGTACTTACAGTTTAATGTGACTTAGAAACAAAACAGCACAAGATGCACAAGAATTTTGAGATGTTTTTCTAACCTCTGATACTGATCAGATAAGTAAGCAGCCAAACCTAATAATTATCTTGAATGCATAACTACAAGCACAGAGCAAGCTAAAGAAGAACCCAAAGTTATTTTCTTTAGGCGGTACTTAAAAAGCATAAATGTCAAAAGCAAAATGACTGTAGTTTGAATGACACTATTTAAAGAAGTTGAGACTGCTCAGGTCAAAACAAGGTGAAAAAAACAGCCTGCCTGGTATCGCAGCTGACTAATGCTCTAATGCATTAGACCCTCTGCTTCTTCATGTTCTGTTTGCTGTTGATCAGGTCAGAATTTCAAACTGATGGTGAGGATCAAGTTTACAGCTCCCAGCCATGCTGGCATTTGCTCCTCAGGAAGGCCTGGAAGAGGTGGGAGAGAGAAAAGAGAGGAGGGCAGCAGATAGGAGTGAGGGCTTATGCTCCAAACTATGGCTGGGCCAAGAATTAGAAGCATCTGCTTAAGTCATGTGCACCCTTTTGGCTGAACTCTCTTAAATAACAACCTGCAAAGGAACCATCTAGCCCCAGTCTGTATCACACAGCAGTCAAACGCAGCTCACAGAGGTGGAGGGGAGAAGGGCAAGGAGCTGCTCTGTTCTCTTGGGAAGATTCTTACAGGGGAATGAAGGAGAAAAAAAAAAAACATACACACTCCTTCAACCCTAAGCAGTTTCTTTCTCTCTGTCAACATAGGGTAGGAGACATTATTCTTTGGCTTACATATAAAACATCATTAAGCCTATTTTTCTATTTTAAGCTTGACATTTCTATTGTGAAATCTGAGTGTAATTCTCTGGATTTTATTGTCCTTCTCTACTGTGCCCTGGTGGAATTTCCAGAGGGGAAAGAGCTGTGATGATGGGAGATTTTCATTTTACTCTCTAAAAAGACAATGAATTAAGTGTCTAAATGAAACTGTTCTTTATTTTATGTAATTTCTGTTGAATTAATTTTTATTCTCTGCTGCAACTTTCAGTCTAATACAATTTCCTGAACCAGCAGGAGCACGGACATCAAAGCAGGAGTGTGCTGAGTTAGGCAGAATCCATTAGCTTCACCTGGGGGAGAAAAGTGCTAGCACAGTTGTTACAAAGGAGTGACATTCAAAGTTACTGAAATTCTCCGTGGGTTATTTGTATAACAATTTGACCCACCTTGCAAACTGCATCCCCAATAAACATGTCAAAAGAAGTTCTGCATACTGATTGAATTGATTCTGAAACCCTCTGGTGCAGAAACTGCATCTTTAAATGTTTGCAGGGAGCGCCTAGTAATTGTGGGGGGGATTATCATTAATAAATAATGGTATTTAATAAATTATCTGGTGATACCCTGCTGAAGAAAGAACTCCCACTAACACTAGGTGGCAGAAGGCTCTGTCACATTCTAGACACCTGCAAACAGATACACACATAGACCTAGACTTAAGCTTGATAGCAGATTTTAGGAAAAACGGTTAAAAACAAAACAGCTAAAAAATACTGTTTTCCATCCGCTCTTCCAGTTCGAATTATGGCTTTGACATATCTTCTGCAGATCATTCCACTGTTTAAAAGATTGTTGGCTATCCCTGAATCTGAATACACTTTCTGAACTTGAAGCTTGAATCACATCTTATTCAATTCAGGTGAAATTCTGTACATGACAGACAAGCTTTTATTTAAGTAAAAGAAGAATTCACAGTTTAAAGACAAACGGCCACAAGGACAAATAGACAATAAAAACAATGTGGCTAGTTACCTTGAAAGATAACCTGAAACCAAGCCTGGAATATGATAGCAAGTACACTTCTGCAGCTGAAAGAAAACCAACAACCTACAAAATTCATCCAAACTGCTCAAGACTCACTGCAGAGTAGGTCTCCTAAAAATGGCAGTTGCTTATTCACAAAGAAACATTTTCAAGAGATACTTTTGTAATTACATATAATTTCCATGGCGTAACTGGTTTCTTCTATTCTTATGTATTTGTCCCTTTGAAAAATGCTTGTGCTTGATTTTCTTCTGTTCTGGCCACTTTCTTTTCATCTACTCTAAGATTCTCTCTCATCTAGTCTAAATCAAATTAAAATATGGAAACAAAAAGTTTAATTTCTAGTAAAAAAGACAGGTGAAGAAATATCAGCAATCACAACTCAAAGGCAGTACATGAAGAAGAATTTACCGTGGGCTCTGTCAACCTGGATAGAAAAGAAAGTAAACATCAATGTGAGACATGAGGAGAAAGCTGTAAACACAGCAAGGAAAAGTGGAAGACAGGCAATGTCTTGATGTTCAAAACCAAAAAGGGGTGGGGGGAAAATGACACGCTATTTCCTTAGACAAGTAAGTTAGAGTTGACAGCAAAGATTTGTTCCAGACCACTGTGGCTCCACTGCTTTTACATTTGCCAACCAGTAACTTCCCAGATTTACAGTGCTTGAGGAGCGGGTTCTGCAAGTGTAGCTGGTGCCAATGGAGAGCTCAGCAGCATCGCGGTGGGTTATTTTGCACCTCTAGACATGGAGGCTCTTTGTGTTTAAATATAGTATATTTTATCATTCACAGTTGTCAGCAGTGGAAATTGTCATCTAAGCAGTAAAAGATGCTGTTGAAGAAACAGGAGGGATTGGTTCGAAAGTAAAAATTATTTTGGCTGTGACGACTCATCTGACTGCCCATTTTAAGGGTAAAGGATCAAGCCACCCATTGCAAATTGCTGTCTGAGAGTCAGAAAAATCAATACTAGGTAGGAAAGCCTACTTGCCAAGGCTACAGCCACTGCCAGCAGATTATTAATGCATGTCTGCATTCTTTAATGTTTCCTAAGAAGCAACTATGTTAACTGAAAAGGTGCGATGTGTCACCAGCCCTTCTCTTCTCTCCTCTTCATTTTCTTTCTATATTAAAACCTTGGCTACCAAAGAAAACAATCATGTTTCACCTCATCTTTTCCCAGCTTTTCTGAAGTTCAGTTCCTGCTCTATAGCAATATATACAGTCTAAGTACTATCCCTGACAAGCTGTTTGACAACCCTAAGTTGCACATCTATTTTACTCCCAGTGCTTTGGAGTTGGTAGGGCTTAGATGGGAAATGGAGGCCAATTAAAATAAACACAGACAATATCAATGAATTCTTCAGAAACACACAAGACAAGCAAAATGAAACACTACTAGCTTTTGCCCACAATTAGAGTTCAGCACATCTCGCATGCCGAACGCTCTGGCTGAGATCCAGAAAGACACTTAAGCACATGTATTATTTTAAGCATGTGAGTAGTCTCATTGATTTTTCACTCATGCCAGTAAGAATATTCAATGCGCTTAAAGTTAAGCACATTGTTAAGTGCCTTCCTGGATCGAGGCCAGGCTATTTAGCCCTTGCAAGAGTTAGTCTACAGAATATTTACCATTATTTTAACTTCTCAGGACTTTCTTTGAGATAAAGTTTTATGGTGTATGGAAATACTTCATTCATTGATATCATACGAGCAATGACCATTTTACAGCAACCTTCAGGGAACAAGTATTCTTCTCCTTCCCACATCTTCTTAAGTAGTAACTGGAAGGGTAATCAAAACACACAGGCAAATACACCGGTAAAGAGAATTAGTTCTGAAAAGGAAGACAGCGGTCTATATTACTGATCTGGAAAGCAAAACTTGCCCCATAGTGAAAAGCTGACAGACACTAATTTTCAGTGAAAACTAATGAAATAAATTGCCAATATCTCATTTCAATACCAAGTCCTGTTGAGGAACTTTGAAGAACAAGCTAATTGTTGACTGAAATTACTCATCACAATAGCACGTATTCAATTCTGTGTTTCCTTCTTCCTTTTACATCAAGTTGAATACAAAATTCAAGGAAAGACCCGTTAGTGCTTCATCAAGGTGATCTCATCACATCAGAGCACTTTATACAGATCAAAGGCACAACAAACACTCTTGCTTTTGCTACAAAGAAGCAAACACCATTTACTTTCCTACAGACAAGACAACTGGATTAATTACCTGGTTCGCACTATCCAAATTCAGTATTGTACCCAGAACGTGAACTAGAGAGAGATGCTTCAGATAAGAAGAGCTGTACTGGGTGACACCAGGGCTGCCTCCACCCCAGCAGCCCCTCTCCAGGTGCAGAGAAGGGAGCACACGGGAGCCTGACTGCTCCAGCGGCACCAGCAGGACAAAGGAACAATTTGCTCCAATTTTACAAGCAGATGTATCCTTTTAGCTCAGCACTTTTTTCTTCCCAGAATGTTCAAACTCAGTAGAGAAAGTATAAAACTGACAGTGTGGTAAATGAACAGAAAGCCAATTTAAAACTGTATTATCACTGAAACCTCAGGTTGACTCAGCTGCATCACTCATCATGCTTTACACCAGTGCAACTCCACTGGCTTCATGTTAGCAAGGCCACACCTGATGGCAACTCAAGCCTCACAGCATCCAAAACACCGCTTTAGGAACTCGTGGACTTCTTCCATGGACAACCACTGAGACCTCTGCAAAAAGTAACTAAGACGAC
Organism: Anseranas semipalmata; assembly: GCA_013399115.1. Lineage (NCBI taxonomy): Eukaryota > Metazoa > Chordata > Aves > Anseriformes > Anseranatidae > Anseranas > Anseranas semipalmata. The sequence continues at coordinate 535,862 of VXAA01006385.1, forward strand.
ACAGCTACTCTGCTGACAGACACTTTCTGGTAGCTTCCAGTTTAGAAGTCCTTGATGTGAAAGAAATATTCTCTCTTTTTTATATGTAGAGATATTTTACATATCTTGATGCTGAGATTTGATGGAATGTTACCATTGTGTTACGCAGAATCAGAACAGATGGACATAAAAGTCACAGAAGCAGAGAAGCACTGGGGCTGGAAGGCACATCTGGAGACCCTTCAGTCCAACCCCCTGCTCAGGGCAGGGTCAGTTTGAGCAGCTTGCTCAGGCCTGTGTCCAGTCAAGTTTTGAAGATCTCCAAGGCAGAAGACTCCACAGCTTCTCTGAGCAACCTGTTCTAGTGTTTGATCTCCTTCACAACAAAAACGTTTCTCTTTTCTTTTAATGGTATTCCCTGTATTTCATTTTGTTTCCATTGCCTCTTGTCCTCTCACTGGGCACCACTGAGAAGTCTAACTGTTCCCTTTACTCCCTGCCCTGCACCAGGTATTAACACACATTGACAAGAGAGTTAAACAGTCCCAGCTCCCTTAATCTCTCCTCATTTGACAGGTGCCCTAAGTCCTGGATCACTCCAGCGTTTCCATGTCCCTCTTGAGGGGAAGGATCACCTCCTTCACCCTGCTGGCCACACTCGGCCCAACTCAGCCCAGGAGGCTGTTGGCCTTCTTTCCCACAAGGATACATTGCTGGCTCATGGTCAACCTGGTGTGTCCCAGGGCCTTCTCTGCAAAGCTGTTGTTCCTCCCCGGGTGCAGGGATTTGCATTTCCCTTTGCTGAACGTCATGAGATGGCTGCTGGCCCGTTTCTCCAGCCTGCCGAGGTCCCTTTGAAGGGCAGCACAACCACCTGGTGCATGAGCTACTCCCCTGAATTCTACAGCACCTGCAAACTTCAGCCAGGCAGCACTCGAGGCTAAGCAGTGTGGGCACCTGTATCGCGCCCTGGGGTACACATCTAGGTCTTGTTTTGTTTTGAAATCCACAACACAACAGGTATGTTAACATCTATAGATGCGTTGGTTTAATTAGCTCCCATTTTGAATTTAAGACAGTTGAATGAGAGCGCTATTTTAATGTACAAAGAACCACATCTATTTCTAAACAAGTGTCTGCTGGCTTATGTCATTCTTAAAGTGAATTTTCTTTAAGAAAAATCCAAAAATTGTGACTTCAGAGGGAACTTTTTCCTTTTGGAACTGCTGTAGTATGTAACTAGCCCAAATGATGGACTTTATTATCAAATCATTTCTGTGGACAAAATTTCACCTTCACTTGAGACGAGAGCAACAAGAAAGCTGTATTCCAGAACTGGGATTATAGCCAGTTTATGATGGAAAAATATTGAATGCTTATGGCATAATTATAATGTTACAACATTTGCTGCCACAATTAGAAAAATTATTCTTAAAATTATGCCCTGAATAGAATGTTGTTTAGCTAAAGTGAAAGCACATTCCAAGAAATGTGAAAAAACAAACTTACCATGATTTCAAATCTAAATTATGCATACTAAGGGGCTTGTTTTAGTAAAAGCACATTTAGTGGCAGAATATAGTTCTCAAAAAATGACTTTAAAGATAATGAATGCCTGATGTCCAAAAGAGTGTCACACGAAATTTCATCACTGACTTGTGTAAACTAACCTCAAATCTAAACAAATGTAACTGTGATCAATATTGTGTCAACCTGAAAATATCTGTTTTTTTAAGGCAACAAAACCAGATGCAAGGATGAGTAAAAAGTTGGAATCCACAAAGTGAATGGAGTTCCTTGCCACTGAAAGGACTGGAACCATTATATTGACAGGGAGAAGCCAAAAGAAGCTTTGATAGTATTGCCACATTCAGTAAGAAGAGAGTCAAGTGCAGGAGAAAAAAAAGGAGCCAGTCTGAGCAGTTTGTTACTTTTATGTGTTATTTAATTTCTTTCTTTTTACAGATGGCATCCTCCACTTCTAGGCAGGTTGCCATACAGACTGTTCCTCCACATACCCTTTAATCACTGTACAGTGTCTAGTATGAAAAAAACTCAACCTCGTAAAATATGAACAGTCAGATTTACCAGCATACTCAGAAAAATGCTGATCACTTTGCAGCTTTAATAAATGCAACCACCCTCAGCCCTGAAGACTTAAAGGGCTCATGCAGTCAGAAGGAAATCCACCCAGTGGACAGAAACTTAACTTAAAGCAAACAGTCACGTATCTTCCTAGCCTGTAAAAACTTTAATTCCTGCAACAGTTTTATCTTTGTTCTGCGGCAACATGCAGCCACCTGTAGGACTTACTGGAGAGAGGGAATGCAGTTTGGTCACCCAATCTGACTACACATCAGCTTTAATATATCACAGAGACATAGACCCTTTTAATTGCACTGCAGATATCTTTTTGGGTGTGCTATGTGTTTGTATATAAGTGCATGCACTGCCCATCACCGATCTGTCATGCATTACAATCTCAGAAGGAGGTAATATAGAATAAAATGTTGCCTACATCAATCCCTTTTTATTGGCTTTATTGTTTCTGGGCAGTAACACTTACCATGAGTTGCAGTGGAAAAACCTGCCTCAGGTTTCCTCCCTCAAAAACTGAATTGAGGGAGGAAAAGGTGTCAGAGTGGAGAGAACTGAGTTTTATCCCTCAAACACTAACCCCTACCATGGCGGCCTTTCTGGCTCCTCCTCCATCGACAGGAAATTTCTGTAAAAGAATCATGTGGTGCTGGGACAGGAAAACTGCAGAGCTGCATATAGAGACAGACTATAGTCCTGAGCAGGGATTAAAGAGCAAAGTACAAAGCCCAGTCCTCTCTCCTTTGCCTTCCAAATACTAAAAGCTTAGAATGTGACAGAAGTCTCTAGACTTTGAAGGGGTTTAAATCATACCAAGATGAAGTCAAAGAAGCAGAACAACAACTAAAACCAGCAGAAAAATAACAAGTCTAGGACTTCATTGCCTCACAGAGTGTCCTGGAAGTTTGTATCTTCACGCAAACAGGCAGAAAATCCTAGAGGACCACAAATGGGCAATGGATATGTGAAGTCTGAGAACCCCAAAACAAAGATGCAGTTGAGCTAGTTTATTTTATTATTTTATCCCTGAAAGCTTAAATTAAAAAAAAAAAAAAGCACAGAAAGCACCTACTGGAAAAGCACTATGTCAGTATTGTCCTTTAGGCATGTTTCTCTCCCCACCTCTGAAAGGCTGTCTGGCATCTGACATAATTGGGAGGAAGAATTTTCTCCCCTGGCTAAGTCAATTACCTTCACTGTGTTTGTATAATCTGTCAGAGCTGAATCTGCTATCTTTTTAGCGTCTGACACAAGCTTCTACACCTACTTGACAGATCAAACAGGTTCCATGGCTACATTAACTCAAAAAGCTGCAAGACAAGAGGTGAGTGATTATTATATTAGTATGGTACATTCCCCTAAAATACTAAAATACAGTGCATCTTTGTAATGGAGTTCATTTTAACTTTTTTATGCAATTTGATATTTCATTATGAAAATCATTTAGTCTTCAATCATTATCATAAACATCTGTATGAAATTAAATAAGGTAATTTTAAATAAGGTAATTTTCCTACTTTGTGCTCACAAAGTGCTTAATTTCTTGTATTACTGGGATATAAAAACTCCTTTCTGTAAGGAAGAATATAAGAAAAGGCGTGGCTAACAGCTTTAACATGAAGCCATAAAGAGGTATATCCATGTTTGTACACAAACATGCACTGGATGCTACAAAGAAGCTTTTTTTTTCCTTAAAGACTACATACAATATCAGTGCTTTATGCAACACCATACAACACGATGTCATTAGATTACAGGTCATGCCACCCTTTAGCATTATTAAACCAAGTGCCAGATCTCATCACATTTTATGGTCACTATAACTCAAGTCCAGATTCATTTCCCATTAGCCCCAATTTAATGTTTGCGTTTGTCATACATCAATGTATAAACCTCCTAATTAAAGGCAGCAGAGCAGAGAAAGGTAACACATAGGGTGTGCTTAATGTGTTTCTTCAGTTAAAACATAAATGAATACATGGCAACATGGTAGGTAAACACAGGTGTTGAAAAAACTTTTCTGTGGAAACCCATTTCCTTGTAATGGACCATTAAGAGCAACTGGACCAGTACTTCAGCTCTCCCCGACAGCAAGCAGGAACTGGGAGCTCTCACTGGATGCATAACTGGGAAACAGCATCAGGGTCTCTGCGGATGTGCACTTCGCAGTTTTGAAGTCCCAGAGCAGCACAATAGAGCGCATCACAGAAGTAAAATGGTCACTTTATTTGGGCACGCGTCTATTCTGAAATTAAAATCTATATTCTACTCACCAAAACCACTCTGACATTCTGGTGAGAAAAAGGGTTTAGTCAAAGAGAATCAGTTTACTAACAAAAGAAAGCTAATAATTTCTAGTGAGCTGGCCGAGCTAGCACAGTCCATCACATCTGACAGTTTGCTAACGTGATTTAAGGGAAGAGAGCAAAGGACCATATTGATTTCTCCCATCAGGAGGACGAGCCCTCTAGTAAGTTCACTTAAAGCAGCTACATAGAAGTATTGCATTATCTGCCACACAACTGCTAAGGAGGTTTCAAAGACTTAAGTAATAGTTTGGCGCACAAATCTACTACAGGCTAATGTGATGCTGGCACTCAATCCCATCCGTGACGGAGAATTTCTCGTACTGCATACGTTCTGTTAGCCGGAGCCACAGAAGAACAAAAAACACAGCAAAAGCAGAGCTGGCTCTTCCAGACCACCTCTGTGCTATTCCAACATATGCAGGAGCTCAGGCAAGTCCAAGCTGCCCTGGAAGCTGTCTCGAACACAGCCCCACACTTTGTCATGAGTGCACTTTTAGACAATTTCCCTGTAACTCTTCAGAGGGATTAAACTTGTATCTAAGCAAATTCCTCACTTTTACAAAAAAAATACACTCCATTTTTTTTTCTCCAAGAAAAAGAAAGATTTAGTAAGATTTCAATAGGAATGCTGTGGGTCTTCTTCCTGATATAGTTATCTTTTCACATCAGAGTTATTGTCCTTTAACCCCACTACAGTGCAAAAGCTCTCACTTTATGCCCTGACCATTTAACGCACTGCTGCTGAATCTGTTCCACGCTGACCTACACATTTGTGTAGCCAACACTGGTCTCAAATTTCTTCCCTCCAAGATCCAACACATCTCGCAGTGACTCACCTCAACAAAAAGGAAAGATCAAGCTCCCCTTTAGGCTTGTAACAAAAACAGGTCGGCTTTTCTTTTTTCCTGAAAGTACCACATTCAAAATTATTTCATAGGTGCTACACTAAAATATATTTAAGCACATTGATAGATCCCCCAAAAAATAAGTGTAAATGGGGATTCATCATCTGGTGAGGTATTTTCCCTGCAGGGATCTCATTTTATCTCAGTGATACTCAACAACTTTCATCTACTGTTTGAAAGAAAATATAAAAATCACTGCTTGTAAAATGTGCAGCTGTCACAAAATCTGAGGGGGCTGGGAAAATAGATAAATTATTCAGACTAATCTGTAGCACTTACTAACACTGACTTCTTCCAACTACAGACAGCTTAATAGCAAAGGTCATGCAGCTGGGAGCAAAGAACATAGGTCACACAAGAGACAGCACTACATAGATGAATTAATACTGGAAACAACAGAGATGACAGTGCCCAAGCTGGCATGACAAAACATGAGCTCTAGTTACTTCTGCAGCCTGGGAGGTGGGTATGTACACAAAATAGTGCCAAGCAGGGGAATGGGAGAAAGAAGCATCTACATACGGACTGAAGCCAAACTCCAAAGGTATTTGGTGCTTAACTGCCTCTGAGGATTTTAGCCTACCCGAGTTAACAAAGCTATACAGGAATCTGTGATAGGAACAGATCTGATTCCCCTCCCTGCACGGTCCATCTGTTCCTCTGCCTATTGTGCCTTTGCTGCTCTGCCCCACGTGCTGATACATCCTTTTATACTAACACCATATTTCCAACACCTTTCCTCCTCTGGTCATATTATCCTTAACTAGTATGTTTTTCAAATCAAGTTAGAGCCTAAAGTTCATTAAAACTGGCAAAACAGACTCCTCATTCAATTAGTTCCCCTAGAAAATGTTACCTTTGTCTATTCAGCGTTCAGACCGTTTTTCTGTAGTAAGTTCCCTGAGCATTACCTTCTCTCTTCTGGGGCAAAACACCTATCTTAATCTGTAGCTGCTAAAACAGTCAATGCATTGACATGCCTACAGAAACACCTAATAATGCAACAGCAATAATAGCAGTGAGCTATTTTGTAAATGTAAAATGATGTACAGATGTACATATATGTGCGCACATACACACACATATAAATAATTCCAGCAGGAATTACAGCTTTTCTGGGTGCACAGAGCATGCCTCCAGGGCAGTTGTTCTTGATCACCCTCTTCTTGTGGGAAATAACAGTGCCACTACAGTTTCTTCAGCACTTTGCAAGGAAGTGGAGACTGAGAGCTCTCATTCCCCTTCTCTTCTCCCCAGCATGTGGTAGCTATTCGGCTGGGAGCATCCAAGCCTTTTGCCAGAGGAAAAGCAAAACTTTTGGAAACAGCTCATTAACAGAAAACATAATCAATTAATTTAGATGTGTTGGAAAAAAAGGGGGAGGAAAAAAGGTGAAGGGAAGCTAGGAGTACACATGCTTATTTAGATGTCATTTTCCCATTACTTAAAAAAGCGCTAAATTTAGCATGTCTTCTGAACCGTTTTTGTTTAGCTTGTTGGTTTTTTGTTTTGTTTTAAACATCAAAAGTATTCTAAAGCCTCTCCTTTATTTGTATTTCTTGCTTTACATATTGTTTTTGCTTTCTTAAGGAAACTGGCAGCCCAAATGCTGTTTTAAAAACAAGTCACAAACATTTAGCAGTGTTGCCATTTCAAACACCAGACTCAGCTGAAACTGCTGTGTGGCAAGACTGTGCTGTTTCAGCTGTTGGAGCCCTCAGAAAGGGCAAAAAATGCTGAACAAAAACAAAATATAAGTCATGAATCAACAAAATTCTGGTGTTTGTCGCAAATAACCATCCTTCAAAGCAGTCCAAAATACAGGACGCGCTATTCTTTGAAGACACCAGTAGCCGGTGTTATCACCTCCACCCAGCCATTCCAGCTTATGTGCTCCCCTCTACTGTAACTATGGTCCCATTACTGTAACAGATGGTCCCATTTTGCAGATAATGAACCAAAGCACCAAGGCCCATAAGGAGCTCAGATGTCCAACTACCCTAGATTTTGGTGAAGATTTGACCTCAGTAGCCTTCCCAAGCTTACCAAGACAGCAACGTATTGGTGAAACCGGCTACCTCTCCTGAGGTCTGGACCAGAGCCTCTGCTGTAAAAATGACATTTGCATTACAGTGCTCCACCATCGCCCCCCTGAAACACCAGGTGCACACACGCATGAGGAAGGTATGAAATAGTACTGGCATCTCCACATATTTGCTATCCTCATTCATGAATTATTTTTCTAAGGGGATACAAATAGCATTAAGAGACATTGTTTTTCTTTTTTAGGGACAGATTCTGATCTAAAATACTTAAGGCACACAACCAGTAAAACCTGCTACCAGAGTACATATGGGCAGTTGATCTTACCAGATAGCTCCAGATGTTTCTTCAGCATTTCTGTTTTGAAATGCAGGAAAGTCAAGTAGCAGCAACAGCTCCCAGTAAAGCCCCATCCCTAGTAACTTGGCCAACCTCTTACCCCGATGAACAGCCTGCAGCATTACTGCACTGCTTCGCTATACAGAGACTCTGCCATACAGGCACTGCCTCCGTTTGCTCCATTTGCAAACACCCCTGAGCCACGTGGTGCCTCTGCTCTATCACATGAAAGCACTGTGAGCGCTCACCATTCATCCACCACGCTGCCATGCAAAAGCAAGCAGTAGCCACACGCGTACTGCCCACGGGTAAGAATACGAAAGGCACTTCTGTACGCCTAACTGGAGCCAATACCTCTGCCAGGGATGGGAATGGAACCGGACCTGTGCCAAACTTTTATTTACACACTTGTTTTTAAGCCTGTTGCCCTCAGCACCCAAGCAAGTCCAATGCAAATTTTTCAGAATGCTGTTTTGACACCAGAGCCAAAGCCACATCCGGGAACACGTGAACTTCCTACAGCTCTTAGCAGAGGGCAGGGAAGGAGCCTGGTGGTGTCACCTGTGAGAGTGGCACTTGCACTGAATTGTCATTGCTACTCCCCCCAGGGTCAGCATGAGCTGTTAAGACACTAGTACTGATTGCTCAGATGCTTGTGGAATTGAACCACACGGTTTTATATGGTCTTCTGCTAGCGTATGCTTTTCCAAGCAGATTTAAGGGTTCGATAAATTGAACGAATACAGTACACCTAAAAAGTCTATAGATCACTTCTGGGTGAGAGAGAACAGGAGAGCGGTCTCACAAAAAATAGTAACTTCAGTGACTACTTTAGACAAAAGCCAAAAGATCAAGAAAAAGGAATAGATATTATTCCTTAGCCTGGACTTCTCTAGGCAGAGTACTATCATTCCAGCAGACTCTTGAAAGCAAACTCTTGTATTTTACTTGCACCTTCTTAACAATACTTGCTGGGTTTGCTTCTCTTCTGGTGAGAAAAAAGCAGGATGCACCTACATCATGGAATAAGAAAAAAAAAAAGGAAGATTTTCTTTCCCTATTTCAGATTGTTCACAGACTCAGTATCTGCGTGACTTTTCCTTCCAAAATTAACTGTGCATTGAAGAGAGTCTGGAACAACAGAGCCTTTATGCTTCCAAGTTTTGAGATGGCCTCGGAGTCCAGATCTCTTCTTCTCTCTCATTTCTGGAATAGTTTTTGACAACTAACAGAATCAATGACCACAGAGCAAAGTCTGCCCAATCGATCAAGGCCCAAATGTGAAAAGGAGGAGGAGAAGAGAGGGAACCTTCTAATGACAGGAAGGGGAGAGGTGTAGATTTTTTTTGGCTTTATTCATGAGCATTTCCTCATGAATTCTGGAAGAATGTCAGGAAATAAAGATAGCAGCCAGCACTCACCTTCTGAATCTTTTTAAGGGAGAACTAAAACACAGTGGTAGCAAATAAAGGAAACACAAATACTCTGTGCAAGGCAGATGATACCCCAGTATGCACAGTTGGCATAAAACCAAGGTATAGAGGTGCTCTGGGAAATTTCCCAGTAAATACTAAAAATACAAATATGCTAATATCCACATTTTTTCCAAAGCTGATAGAAAAATTAAAGCATAGGTTGATGCTCCTGAGAACAGAGGGACCAGTAAGATTCCCCAGTCTGTGAGGGGAAAGAACAAAGAGATGGAGAAACTACCTCTTATCACGAATCTCAACTAATGTTAACAGACTGCAGAAGAAAGAGAAGAGTCACTGCACTAGAGTCCATTTCTATCCTTCCAGAAAGGCTCACTTGCTATTTTGAAATGGGAGCAAAGGTGTCTGAAGTCACGCCTAAGGGACTAATGCCAGCAATACCCAAGACATGGGACCTCCTCTTTCCACAGGGTTCACAGAATGGTTTATGTCGGAAGGGAGCTCTGGAGGTTGCCTGGTCCAATCCCCTACTCAGGCAGGGCCACCTACAGCAGGTTGCCCAGGACCATGCCCAGATGGCTTCTGAGTATCTCCAAGGACACTTCTTCTCCTGACTCCTCATCACAGGTACATTCATTGCTATCATCCAACCTCTCTCCCTGCTACGAACATCTCTGAGCCCCGTACCCAGGAGGGACAGGCCATCCCTCTGGGAAAGTCACTGCCCCTTTTTCCCCAGCACAGCTCTCTACAGCCCGGCCCCAGAGCTGCCTTGCCCAAGCATCAGCACTCGGGAAGCCGGAGAGGAATCAGGAGGCAAGGAGCAAGGAATGAGCCACCCCTGCCTGCCAGCCTGACGCCACAGCTTGCTGCCCACGACCCTGCTCACCTTGTGAGCCTCAGCCACGCTGCGATTTTGGACAGAAGCTATTCAGGGCTGTCAACAAAGGCAGCCCGATGTGGCTGCCCCTTGCGCAGTTAACATAAATCCTAGTCAACTGCCCCGCGCCTCTCAAAGAGCTGCACGTTGTCTCAGCAGCTACCTGCAAGGGCAGAGGAGAAGGGAAGAACAGAGACTACTTCATTTCCAACAGAAGGCAGTCCTTGTGCTTTGCGGTTACGCGCAGGAGTAACAGACAGCAAGTGAGCAACCACCACCCGGTACCGGGAAGGCAGGAAGAGCACAGAGAACGTGCTCATCTGATGCAGCGTCGTAGAAGCAGCACCACCTCTCCATCGGGACATACTGGATCCCTAAGCAAAAATCCTATCCGTGCAACAAATCCGGACTGATGGGTCATTAAAAAGAATGACTAAAATAGACTTTTTTTTGCAGAAATATTTAAAATCTAGAAAAACACAACCCCTTCCAGTGCAAAAGTAACCAAGAATATAGCAAGCGTATTACATCAACTTAAATAATAAATCTAACCTGCTAATATTTTCAACACCATACTTTGTTCTCACACACTTTTGAATTACTCTAACACTATTTCTAAATAAATCCATTCAGCGAAGAAAATATCAATATATCAAAACTATTTTTTAAACTAATGAGCTTCCTCTTTTGCAAAGCAATTATTTTAAGTACTGAAAAGGTTTCCAAGGCACTCTCTACTTCCAAATGACAAATATCAGCAATAGCTGGATTTAAAACAAACAAACTGAAAAACCCAAATCAGCAGCGTTTGACTCAAGGAAAAACATTAAATATTTTCAAGGCGAAGAATTGAAAAACTTATTCTTAAAGAAAAAAAAAAGTATGCACACCTGCGGTTCTATCAATCTAAGCAGAAAACCATTTCACTGCTGCATCATAAGTAGAAGAAAAGTGCTTATTAAAACATTAATCACAGTCCATTATATTCTGACTCCATGCCAGAAGTTCCCATTACATCACTGAAAATATCTATTAACCAAAACCTGATTCTGACAAGTTACAGAAGTGTAGTGTTTAGGATTTAGTAATGTAAAAGTCAGTTTTAAAAGAACAGTTACACAATTGATTTTGCAGTGGCAAGCAAGTATAATTAATTGTTTTTGTGACATTTATTACTGCAATGGGGTTGATTTAACTGGTGTTTCTACTGTAAAATTATTCAAAAATTATTTCAAACTTCATCTACTTTTATTAAACACATTTATTGTGAAGGTATTTAATACCCGGGGCTGGCTAAACAATTTTAAAGTGTGCTGGATATACCAGTACATGTAAAACTGTATTGTCTTGTGTAAATATGGGCCTTGTTTAGAACTACGTCTCACAGGAAATTATGCCAAATGAAAACCATCTCCCCTTCTCCTCTCCCACTGGAAAGGATTTATGTTTTTACATTTAATACCAGTTAGGTAAAGAAACAAAAATATGGTGGCGTTACCTTCAAGCCTGAGCAATAGTTCATCCGTGAAGTCTGATTACGTTCAAGCCGCTATTTCATAATGGCCTAACATGAATACCTCAGTTTTGAAGAACGAGAAGCGAGCAACTCAGCTCTTTCTGGAAGCCTGACACTACATGGTTTGTTTACCTAGAACAGTTTTCAAGTTACTATTAAAAATCAGTTCCTAAATGTGTATATATAAACTCCAGCCAACCAACTTAATTGCGGGTACTTTCCTCAACCCACTGTAAGCAGCCCCATTAAAAAAAAAAAAGTAAATAAAATTCAAAGCCACAGAGCATGACACAAAACACATATCATGGCCCTAGCCCTAGACAGGAAAAGAAAAGGCATGTTTTCAAAAATGCTGAGTTAATAATCACTCCCGTGGCTGTATGTTTAGTGACACCAATCTTCAAAAAGATCGCTGTGCGCTCAGGGGGTCAACCCTCCCTTTTTCAGCTCGAGTAGGTGCTGCCGAATGGCCTGCAGATGTCAATGTACAGCTTCACCGGCTGTGTCGTGGGGTTACTGGCCAAGACAAACCACTGCAACTGCACCACAAGCCGGCTTCAGCATCACCAGTGGGCTTTCTGCATAACACAGCATATGAGCGGGTGTCAAGTAACCAAGTAACATCTCGTTCACTTTATGTAGAGGCTGATTTGAAATGAAAGCAGTAGATGCTTATAAACGACTAATAGTTAGAGTTCCCATCGATTATACACCCATCCTGCGAACACTGGCATTTAAGAGACTCTGAATTCAAAGCACCTCAGGTCATTGAAGTCCGTGATGAATAAGGTATCTGGAACACACACAGCTAAAAAGAGCTGTGAGGTTCTTGTTTGGTTGGTTGGTTTTTCAAAGCCTTGGGTTCCTCTCTTTTGCCTCCTTGCCCCCAACATACACAAGTCTCTAAACAGAGATCACGCCTGAGCTAATAACCTTTTACCTGTCCTTGGACAGCTTCCAATTTCAAAGATCCAAAGGGCTTCAGTTTTCCTCTCCTTCCTTTTTAAGTAGTGCCATACACAACTAACGCGGCCTGGCTTCCGACAGCTTGGTCTTGTGGGTGCTTGCAAGCTCGGACTGAAGCTTTTCTTCAGCAGGCAGGACATTCACGAGGGGTCTCACTCCCATGCAGCTTCTCTGGTGTCCAATAAGTTCTAAGCTTACCGCACAGCCTTTCTGTCAGCCAAGGCACTTTTAGGGTCCCCCTCCAGATCCAACCACTCATTTTCATGCAGTAGCTATGGACTTAGTTACCCCTGAAATTTCTGCTGCTGCACTGTGACCAAGATCAGTGAACAGATGCAAAAACGGCCAGAATGGAGGGAGATACAAACTGTGGCCCAAATTTCAGATAGGTTTGTAAGACTTGGCTTTTATTTATTTTTTTAAAGGAAATCAGAAAAAATAAAGAATTGAACAGATGTGGTCAGATATCTTTAACTCTCAGGAAAGTCCTCCAGTTCCACTTTTCCAAAATGTTCCTCCGGTGTGATCTAATCTGGGGGTCATCAGGGTCATTTCTCATAAGCAAACAGAGACTACCAGCCCAACCCTTAAAAATCGTGCCTTCAATCATATCAAGTATGAAATCGGTGACATATATAGAATCAATTTTGTGAATGAGATTACTGACTTTGGCAAATGGTGTCCTCCTCTGCGAGGAGATCCCTCACTCCAACCACTTTAACTCTTCAGACAAACTTTAAACATTGTTGACTTGTGATCACTGTGAGAAATGCCACCCATCAAGAATAATGCTGGAACAAAGCTATCTGAAGGGGGTTAAAGAAGAATCACAAGCAACAGCTTGAAAAACTGTTTGAAGCTTTACACAAGGCTCTCCCATGTTTCTCTCTGCCATTTCAGGGAGTTTGTAATTAATCACCTTTTTAGCCATTTGATACTTGAACAATTTTCGTTTGGGAGACTGCATTATAGCTATGTTTATCAGCATCAGAGTCAAAAAGATGTATCATTTCTGGTTCTTCCTCTTCTAGGGGTGTGTTTTGCTGGCTGTCCCACTTAGTCTAACTGTTTTCATTACACATTACTCAGCCCTCTTGGAACAATAGTGTTGTAGGGTCTAGGAAGCCTCTTTCTCTCTCCTGCTTTTCAGACTTCCTCCTTGCATTTTTACCACTCAAGGGATTTTTACAAATGCCTTAGGAGGGCAAATTCAAAACAGGATGCTCCTCACCTCGGTAGTTCAATTACATCTGAGACTAAATAATTAATTTTAAAAGATCAGTCTGTCCAAACAGGCCCTTCAGAAAGCCATGACAGTGTTTGCCTAGGCTGCCCCAGAGCAACTCCGTGTCATGACATCTCTCTGCAGTTCCTTACAGCGGAGTACAAACCAAGAGTGATTCTCAGGTGTCGATCAAGAGGAGGAGCTCTTCCTCTCACCAGCAGTCCTCAATGAACTACGGAGCCCTGCCCTCCCATACTCTCCATCATTTGACTGACTTTGCTCTTCTTGCTCCTCATCACTAAGGTGTTCCCCCCTCTGTAGTCTGTCTGCCACTGGGCTTCAAGAGCAGTTTGTGGCTTTGTCCTGGAAGGAACTACAAAAGCTGAGGACACTGAGGCCATCGTGTTGTTGAAGTGAGAGAAAAGCAGGAAAGATCATTCTTGCCTGTGCAAAACTTATTTTTCTTGTGGTAACTGCTCAGTTCCCAATGCATAGGAGTCAGAGAAAGACAAAAAGGCAATACAATGGAGTGCAGGAGAAGCAAGGACAGAAAAACAAAGTAAAGAAAAACACTAAGCACAAAAAATACTGACCTCAAACTTACCACAATTTCAGAGAAGCAATGGGAGATCTAAACCTTAACTTCTACCCCCAAAAATATATGCTTCTAACCAGATGGAGAACAAGTAAGGAGTGAAGTCTGTGGACATAAAGTCACAGGAGAACCATACATAAAAAGTGGTATCAACGCAGGGGATGAAGGGAAGGATGAAAGCAGAGAAAGGCTTTCAGATAAGAACTATCACAGATCACAGACCACCAGGTATGTTTAAGGGGCTAGTAGGAAAAAGGCTTCGATTTGGTGAGACACAAGAGTGCAGAAAATAGGGCGTTTGGCCCACGCATCTGCAGGATGCCTCCTGCCACATTATAATCCATCATCAGACAGCTTTGCCTGATGCTGTTTCAGCTGCCTACTTAGCAGCATTGTCTCTACACCTGCAGAGAGGGCTCAGGGTTTGCCTCCTACCATTTTTCAGTAATAAAACCAAGGTTACCATCCTGATTCTTCTTGAAGCGATTTTAAATATTTACTAGTTAATCCTGTAGAACAGTTTGCCAGACAATTCTTCGTTCCTTACATAAAGGCTCTGATTTTTTATTTTTTTTAATATTACATGTATTTTAATAAACAGTATGATTCAGTATTCTGCAAGCCCACACTACAAAAAGACTATTCTGGAATAAATGGTATAATTACATTTCCTACAGCGACCTTGTAATCTCTTGAGTATTTATTCTAGACTAAACAGCCTTACTCAGCTGCCCTGTGTCTGATTGTCGATGAAAGAAGCTTGTTTGACAACTGCTTCGAGCAGAAACATATTTTTTCCATGATTGCATGAAAAAGTAAAAAAACATTACCAGACCAGTATTCTGAGTACAGAGACTCATGTTAGATCGATGAGTTAATTTTGAAGCCAAACGCCAACAAAAACAATTACTATGGACATTCTGCTGTCATGGCCAGCTTTTGAGGTTAATTTAGTGGTACATATACAACTACGGCCAACTTTAAATATAAGAAACGACATGGTGTATGCAGGCTTCCTTCTTTGTTTTTTTATATATTTTCCATATTCTCTGCTTTTATAACCCTCCCGAGACCTTTTACAGTTACAGAACCCACACTATACCCACAGGTGGGCGGGCAGGAAGTGAAACTCTCCGTTTCATAAGCAGTCCACTTTTAATATATTCAATTGCTAATGACCTTGACAGAAGAGCTCCATGCAAAACACCATATACTACAGGGTGTCGTTTGAAATGTTCACAGACATTTTTGCCAGAAAGCTGATTTCTTAAACAGTAAGATTTCAGACTTACTATAGGCTGTGCTCCTTTCCTCGATTTCCATTCAGCTGGAAAAAAAATGGTGCTAATCTACCTCCCCTATATTAAATTTGCATCCTTCCAAAAATCTTACGGCAAAACCTGTCAGATTTCTGTAGTATGCAAAAGCAATGCAAGGCAGTTTCTACATCAAACCAAATTAAGATTATAGACACAGGTCTATCTCCTTGTTCCATCCTCTCTTGAAAAAGACAGCACATTCACCCATAGTCACTATTCCAAAAAAATGTACCCACAGAGTACTACTACCATCATTCATAAGTCTTTATTCAATTACTTGTGGTATAATCAACAAATAAGAATTTACTTTAAAAGGCTGTATGCAAATGGCATTGTGTCAGTAAAGCAATAATCACTTCTTACCTGCCAATTCTCATTCATTCAGTGTCTTACTCAAAAGTCATCAAAGCCAACAGAAATCTTTCTATTGACTTCAAAGAAGGAAGGATCAGGCCCTGCAACAAAAGACACTGGGAAATTCAGACCATATGCCTTGGTAGCCGAGAGAATTCCTGTAAGAACGAATGCAGCCCTCTCAGTGCCCTCCAAAGCAAGACAAGCTTTCCTTGCTCTTACTCAATCTTTTGACTCTGACTACTGAGCTTATTGAGAAACTATATTCTATTCAAAAGAGCAGAATGAATTCAGTGTTCAAAATCAATGGGCCAAGACAGACCAAATAACCCCTTCATTTGTGGTTTTTCCCCTTTTCCAAGATTCAAGATATATCTGCATACCCCAATCACAAAGCAAGCAGATGTGAAAAATCACCTGCTACAACTTTTAAAGCCCAGCGGTCCTGTCACCCGTTCAAAATTGATTCTCAGTCATTTTACTGTCTTGAATGCAACGCAGAAACTGCCAGGGTTTTATCAAAACCTAATCCAGCCACAGACCTGATCAGCAATGATTTAAGAATAGTTTGGAGAGCATCCTTATTATTGCCTCATTTAAAAAAAAAAAAAACACCACTGTGACTGACAGCAAAGAAGTTACACTAGTCATTTCTAGATTAAGTGCCAGAACTCTACATGTGTTTTGAATTACACTACAACACTGTACAACAAAGAAATATGCAGAAATTTTCCACTTGAAATGAAGGTTAAAAATTAAATGCTAACAAAGCTGTAACAGATATGAAATCCAGCCTCCTCATCTTAACTCAAAATTTAAAATGACTGAGCTGTCCTACACTAGGGAAAAAAAGGAACAAATCAATCCAGTTGCTTGTTATAAAAAGCACGGTGGACTAAAACACATTCATTCTACGTACAAACTTCCTACAGAACTCTGATTTTCCTTCAGAACTTACCCTCAACTCTTAAAATGGCATTTTGCTTCAGTTTAACTTTTAAATTAACAAAGAGGGCCTAGCCTCATTAGTGTTCACCACTGGCATTTACTTTTGCATCATACTTAAACAAAACATTAAATAACTCCTAACAATGTGGTTATAGACGAAAAGTTGATACATCAATGGGAAGTCCCATTCTTCCCTAAAGAAAAGCAAATATTTTCGGAGCAAACTCAATTTTCATATGCAGATGTATATATTCAGGATGCATTTCTGCAAACAAAGTTAAGAAGGCAAACACTGTTTTATTTTAAGCAGAGCAGGCCTGACTTGTTTACAAGGTCTGCACAGAAGTTCTCTGTTAAGGCTGAGGACTTCTAAGCTGAGTGCTAACAGAAATTTTAAGTCATACCTGTAAATTACCTCTACATCGTGAGAATGGCGTGAACAGGCCTGGTGCTGTGCTAAAGTAAGAGCCACTTTGGATTACAAGGACTGCTCCTAAACTTTAAGACATGAAATTCACACATCTTTACCCAAAATGTTAATCACATAAGCAGGTTTTTGATTTTCAGTAAGTTTTTAAGTAGCTTGTGCATGGCTCTTCCACAGCTGTGAATACTTGGTGAGAATGCTATGTGGCAGTTCCTGCTAGCCGCACATACGTACGGATAATCCCAAGAACGTCTTTACATTTTTCAGGACCTCAAACAAACATCACTTTGATCCTCAGAGGTTTTTTTGTTTGTTTGTCTTTTAAATCAAAACTACATAACAAGCATGTATTTTTAAATCAACCAAGTTATTCACATGATAAAGGTAACTCGTTTCCATCCCCATCCTGTTTTGCTCTTTCACTACTTGGCATGACAGAGTTTGTTTTATTTTTCATTTCTTTTGTTTTGCAGTAAGAAAAATCCTATCTATTCCAGACCTCTAACCACACAAATTCAGCGTGCTCAGCTAAAACATTAGCAAAATAAAAAAAGGGGGGGGGTGAGGAAGACAGACCTTTTTTGGCTCCTCTTAGGAAACCCTGAGGTAAAGTAATGGCAGCAAGTGCCAGAGCACCCAGGTGCTCTTGCTCCTTCTCAGCCACACAATTCCTCTCCCTGGAAAGCTACGGTAGGTCAAACAGCCTTGCAATGACTTTGGCAGATCAACAGACTAGGACTGATTAGAACCAAAGATGATATTCCCCACTTTAGTCAAATTACACCAGTCTAACAGTGTCTGGTGATCGCAGAAGTGCCAGTAGTGCCTCTAATGGGACAGGGCTCTCTGAACACGACTCCCATCAGCAAGTTGCCTTCAACTCCACCCAGAAGCCAACGACTTCCCCGTGCACATCTGCGAACACTTCGGTAACTTAGAGCAGCGACAAAAGTCACACAGACACAGGGCTATTAGTCACCACAGGGCGAAAAGCAGCTCTATAGCCTCCCTCCAGGATGGGAAAAAGACAATGATCCGAGACCCCATTTTTCCCCAAGGACAGCACCACAGGTCTGGGAGACATCCTCATAAGCCTATTCTCCGCTTCTTCCTTTCAAGCCAAGTTTCCATCCGAGAGGCGCAGGCGAGCACGAGCGGCCTCACGGGCCAAACGCCCGACGTGGTCTTTGGCACCAAGATCAAACCATCACCAACCTGGATGCAGCGCATTCAGTGGTACCCGTGGGAGCACCGTGGGATTCCCCTGCCACAACCCCGCAGCCAAGGGAACCTCTGTCACGCTGAGGAAGCTTCGCTCCCCCTGGCAGAAGGTTAAATACTATCTGCAAGTTAGTGTAATACATATTGCTCCTAGAAAGCCATGCAACTCAGGATTGTTGCTCACATCTCATTTTTGCCAGAAAATCTCCCCATATGGAAAAAAAAAATGAAGGGGGAGAGGAGTAGAGGGGAATGGGACAGGACATGAAGGACACCCTTTTTCTTGCTCTTTGCTAGAAACTTTCTTGCCAGCTGTCTCCTTCATTACAGCAGTTTACTAAGAAAGAAACAGCAACATTCATGCTGAAACCTAAAGTAAGTCTTGCAGAAGGTAAGAGGTTAAGATCTGAATATTCAAAAAGCTCATTCTGTTGGGTGTTTTGAAGATAAACTGTATCTTACCAAAAAAAAAAAGTCAATAAATTATGCTACCAGATGTGAATCCAAAGTCTGCAGATTATTGAGAGTCTCCAGGTTGGCAGCGTCTTTGCAATAATCTGGCTCCAGAAACTCCGATGATAACAGCCTGCACATTTGAGGGAACTATTTAGCAGTAATAAATGGCCAAACTTTAATCTGCAAAATTGTTAGCAGGATCACAAAATGTTGCTATACTTTGCAGCTAACGACAGCATGGTCAAACTGAGCAAAAACTCACAAATTTGGAAGGACTAAGGAAAACTTTTTTCTTTCTTACAGAAAGATGATGGAATTGGGGACAAAGAGGAATGAATTAAAATTACAAATACTTCTAGATTTAACCTGTCTTTATATGAGTCCAAATTAAGAGGAAACTAAAAAGCTTTAGCAGGAATGGATAACATTGTGCCCAGCTCTTCTGCCTCACTCAGGCAGCTGCATACAGCTGCCTGAAAAAAAAAAAAACAAACCAGGGACCAAAGCACATTAGTTAAGCATTCATCATCAACAGGAAATGCGCATGAGTTCATATAAACACAGAAACACAAATATATAAATGAATAGCCTTGCATGGTTTAAGGTATTTCAGACACCCAATGGAATGGGGTTAGAGTTGTACCAGCTGGGAACCCACAGCATCGATATATTTGTTTTGGAATTGCGAGCAGCCTCGGGACTCAGCAGAATTCTGCTGGTGGGCACCGTGTGCCTCCCCTTGCTGCCACAGCCACCCAGCACCCCTGCTGCTCTCAGCTCTTTCACCACCTCCAGAGTCAAAGCGGACAACCATGGCTGTTCCTGCTCAGAGAATTGAAACGACGCACGTGTCAAAGCGTCTCCAAGGAAAGACTAAGCGTTGTTTGCAAACCCTGCTCCAAAGACACTCGCACACAGGCACTGCAATGCAACTGCGCTATTTAAAGCACTTTGTTTTGCAAGGTGTTGGGTTGCCTTCGAAGCAGAGCTGCAGGCGGTCAGACGGGACGGACACGGACAGCAGAGTTCCTGCCTGGTCCGGATGCCGGCACTCACCTTACGGGGGCACGTGCAACGGGACAGAGGCTGGGAATTCTCCTGGTACAAGGCATCTTCCCCCCGCCCCAAGCTCCTTAGTTTCTGATAAGGCTTAGGTCTGAGATGGCCCCAACACTCCCATCGCCCCGGAGGTCCCTCACAGCTGTGCTCCATCCAAACAGGTGGTGAAGGCTGAATCTGGCTCTGCCCAAGTTTAAACTGCTAATTAATATTTGGTCTCAGAAGCTTGATATCAGATAATAAAAATTACAGGCACCAGGGGGACACAGAAACAATAAAAATGGAGACAATCTCAATTCCAGACAGCCTTGAATTTTCTAAAGCACCATTAGGTTGCTTATTTGTTTAAAAAAGTCCATCTACCTCTATCATTTTCTGGGTGAGATGCAATTCTGCCTGTGCCACTGAACTAGATAGGATTCCTTTTTGGATTTCAGTGGCCTCTGAATCTGCATCCTGAAGTGTCTCAACTTTCCTCAGTACTTTCTGGCTTCAGTTTTCCCATAGGCACAAAGGTAAACAGTTTTTTTTTTATTTTTAAACTCTTTCTTGCCTTGCCAATCTGCACGTTCATTCTGCCACATCGTTTTCCAGCTGCTGTAAGTGCTTGTGACCTTGAAAGTCAGGCCACAACCAGTCTGGGGACACTCCCTATCCCAGTGGCTACACATTTTCAGGTGGCATTTCAGCTGTGAACACTTCTCCGGAGAGCAGACACGTCACTTTTGGCCTTGCCAGCCTCCATTAACCAGGCACAGCAGGCTCCCAAACTCCCTTCCAAACATGGCTGCGCACCATGATGCCGCCAAGCTGCTGGACCAGCCCTGCATTATACTTTTTGACAAAGTTAAGCTCTGTGCTTCATTTCTCACAAACGCAGTTTGACTGTAGACAGCAGTCGACAAGTAAATCTACCCTTTTCCATGGCAAAAGGCCCAACTTTAATATTTTTACTGGCTTACAGCTGGGTAAATTAAGCCCCAGATTTTTATTTATTTATTTTTTAATACCGTGCAACTGAAAATGAACAGCTACTTCACTACGACTGCCAAGGACAACCTTAAAAACACTAATGCAATCCATTCCAGCTCTCAATAGATCTATAAAGGTTAGAGGACCAAAAATTTTAGCTTATCCACCCAAACAAAATGTTGGTTGGTTGGGCAGGAAGTCTAATATTTCATTAAGACCGTTTAAAACAAAACAAAACAAACAGACAAAAAAAAAGTGAAGATGGTAACAGTCCCAGCTACAATACTGTGAAATGGGAATTAAAACTTGCTGTGTTACTTACCCCAACCTTCCCAGCATTTCAAGCTCTGGAACTTGGGGTCCAAATGTCTCCACTTGCAGAGGCTGATATTCATACAAAGCTTCCTCTAGCTTTTGAATGGGTGCTAATGAAATATGCTGACCCTGTCAAAAAAAAAAAAAAAATTAAAAACTTCTGNTACAAAGCTTCCTCTAGCTTTTGAATGGGTGCTAATGAAATATGCTGACCCTGTCAAAAAAAAAAAAAAATTAAAAACTTCTGCAGAGCAGGTCAACATTTTAACTTTTTTTTTTTTAAATGCATTGCAATAACAAGTGTAAACCATTAAGCTGGTCTGAACAAAGACTATTCACATTAAGGACATACTGTCTACTACATCACTCGTTTCTTCAAGATTTAAAATTTTTATTGTGATCTACAGTTTGGAACTAATGTTTCATTAGCAGTAACTGTTTGGACATGGTAGGCAGAAAAGGGGAAAGTCTTAATGAAGGCAAGCTTACCGTTAGAGAGAGCAGCTGCTTCCAGTGCCACTAGTAAAAGTATTACCAGGTAAAAATTTCATTTATCAGAAGTAATATCAAACAAAAGTCTCTGAGCAAGCCTATTAAGATTCTGTAATCAATGATTTCCTGAAAGCCCTAATTAGAAAGAGAAGCCACTTTCATTTCTCTCTGCAGGCTTTGTAAGCTACCATATATAATGGCTCTCAAGATAGACTTTTACAGTGCAATACAATTAATTCATTCAGCAAATTCCCATTTGTTTCATAACTAAAAATATAGAAACACACAAACATAAAATTTTAATTCCAGATGGTACTTTTGCAAGCCCTTCAGACCACTGGGAAACAGCTAGACTTTTTTCCCCCCCTCTCCAAGTCCCTATCACTCCAAGCTCTCACAAAACAGGAGACTTGTGGCTGGAAAGGAGGGGTCAGGAGGATATGAGATAGAGCCAAAGTTAACAGATGTTGCTGCATGACATTCTACACTGATTTGTTGATCTTTCACACAGTTTCAATTTTCTACTGTATTCTATGGTGCTCACAAAAATTAGCAGCAGCAGCAAAAAGACAGACCACTATGATCCCCCCCCAAACAGCCTGGCTTCCCCTACAGAAACTGACCTTCACATCTGCAAAATGCAGGAATTTAGGAAAGTAGTAGCATTGTTTGTGTAGACACTTTGTCTGCAACAGGAGATCGGAAGCTTTCCATGGTGTAATGCCATGTATAACCCGTGCTCCCACTGGTGATCACTTACTGAGCTTCAGTTCCCAGGGGCCACTCATGTAAGTACCTACTCCCTCAACTGGGAACTAAAGGCTCCTGATGTGGGACATTGGGTTAAAATTAACTAAACTGAAAAAAAAAAAAACCTCAGTAGAAAGGGAAAGCTGCTGATTAAATTTGTGGTTGAGGACAATAACCTTCCTGAATTAGTAACATGGCTATTTTTGTTTAGAGAGTTGCAGAAAACGGGTAAGAAAATTGAAGACACAAGTCTTTGAGAAGTACCATCATGGATCTAGGCTGATCTCTATGGAAATAAAAGCAGCTCAAATTTTCCATTGAAAAGGCTTTGTGTTTGTGATGAGAAGAGATAGTTGCGGCCTTTTTTAGCACTACTCACGAGCCTGGAGGGGCTGCTGCTAGCAGTGTGCCAGTGTCCTGAAAGCACAACATGGTGGAGAAAGTTCTCAAGTCAGCCCTGAGTCACTCCAGCTTCCACAGTTACAGCACACTGCTATTTCCATGCCACAAGCTATTGCTGCAACATTAAAACCAGGCAACCATACATTTAAAAAAAGTAGGAAAAGGTTAAAAATTCAGCCTTAATACTGCTTCATGATATTTTAAGATACAAATGCAAGGTCTTTTTATATTGCTAGACGTTGTCAATTTACAATCTATTCAAGTTCATGAAAATATCATACTTTGTAACTACATCGATGTGGCCACGTAACACCCATTGCAAGAAACGAATGTTTAAATAAGACTTCTAGACTTAAAGCTTTAATGACCTTTGCATCTCCAACCAAACAGAAGGGAAAAGACGTATCATCATTTTATATGTGTACACTCTCCTCTGGTGAGTGAAAAGTCTCAGTCTTTCCAAATCCAGAGGAATTTTGTTCCAGCCATAGATAAGAAAATTCAGTTTCAGGCAAAGATCAAAACCATGATAAGTATTTTTGGAAATTACTTGCGTGTGGAAGAAGGGAGCAGCTCAGGTTGCAGGAGCCACATCTCTGGAGGGCATCACCAGAACAGCTGCTCGCTGTTAGCAGAGTTGCCATTGGTGCATTCCTAACACTTTTTTAATGAGAGCAACTTCTGCTGACATTGGCCAAGAGACACAGGAAGGCTCTCAACAAATGGCCTGGGCTCATCGCAAGCCTCCTTCCCCACCACCATTTATGTTGCTGCAGGTGCCCATCTCTGTCTGGGGACTCCTGGTAGGACAGGATGAAAATACTTCATTTGTCCTCCTCTGTGGCATTCCCAAGGTGCCAGAGGCCAGAAGGGATCATGATGGTTATCTGCTCCCACAACGGTCAACTGGTGAGTGCAAGTGAGCTGCGTATGGACGCTGGGAGGCTGACTGGTCAGCATGCCAACTTATGGCAGGCACTGGTGTAAGCATTACAGGAAAGCCACAGAGCCATGCCAGGACCTCTCAGTGGGGTGTGGTACTGCAAAAACGACTCCCTGGGGTGGCCGGAGAACAGGAGAGCACAGACACTGTCCATCCTTGAGCTGGTCTGACCTCGTGTGCAGCGCAGACCACAACGCTGCACATCCCTGTGTGAAGCCCAAGGACCGGCAGCTCAGGCAAAGCACCTTCTTTCGAAAGGCATCCAATCCAGACTTAAAGGTTTCAGATCATAAAGGTCCAGGCACATCTCCCTGGTAAGTTGTTCCGATAGGGAATTTTTTTCACCATTAAATACTGGCAGCTCATTTCTGGTTATTCAAGCTCAGCCTCAAAGCACAGCCTCTCTCCTTTGACCTTCTCGGTTACATCCTGGGCCAGGGTGCAAGTGTCAGGAACCACTGCGTGCTCCTGCATGGCAAAATGACTGTGCTGCTCCGGATCCAGCCAGCAGATCCGCACCTCAAGGAGACTGTGCAGCTGTGTGACACAGCTCATTTGTTTTCCTTTCCCAAAATGACAACTTTAGCTGATGGGCTTTGGCAACATGGATTAGATTCCGCTTAGCAACAGGAAAAAAACACAACTGGCTGCTGTTCCTGCCCTATAGCTGTCTGGCCTTTAGGTAAAGGCTTTTTCCTACAAACTGGAATTTAGTCTTCCCTGACTTGGGAAAGGGCTAGATGGAAGCACAGGAGTTACAACATACACTCACAGCTGAGTGGGGCTGAATCTTGGTCAGACCCCGCACCCACATCAGGTCTGTAGATGTTCTGGGTACGAGCTGGCTGTATCTGCACGGCCGAGCCCTCGCAGTGCAAGCGCAGCGGCTTGGCCACGCAGGCTGCTGGGCAGGCTGGCTTCCCAACCCTTCAGCCCCGCGCAGATCACGCGGAGGTCACAACACCGAGTGCCGCACAGATCTGTGCAAAAAGGCTGGCACGGAAACCCATGAAAATTTACCAATGAAGAATGTTGCTCTTCCTCTTCGCACTGATGTTTGGCTAAGGTGCTTTTACAATAAATCTTGTTGAAGTTAAAAGGCTCGATTTGACCAATTTGTCCAGTTAAAAGCTGTTTGACCAGCAGTATTTCCCTTCTGTGTCTCTGTCCTGAGTGGTCCCTAGCCACTTCATAAATGGCTGGTATACAAGGGAAGCTGTTGTGTAACTTCAGAGACATCACATGAGACAGTAACTATTACTTAGGACTTACACAGCACTTTTACAGATCCAAAAACCATTTCATATCTATGAGATAAGATTTATAAATTTCCTGTATTCCACCTAGACAGCCAGCCGTACCTCTTTCCAGCATTAGGAGACACTTATTAGCATGCTAAAACCAAAATGAAGGCAGTGGGCCCAAGATCCTGCTTTTGCATTACTTTCTCCTGACAAACCTAAGATCTGACGTTGTGGTCATGGGTAAGTATTTCTAATTCCCCTTGGATGCTGTAATGTTTGTGTAAAAGAAACTGACAGCATCCAAATGGAGACAGAAAAGGTTTCCAAGAACACAGACAACAGATTTTGCTGCCTCTTCTCCCTCCCACTCCCTATCTTCATGGCATACAAGTGTTTTTTCTGGGATTATTTTAGGCACTGTAGCTGTCTATTACGTTTTGGAATGTATGGAACCACAAAAAACACTGCTAATTAGAACAAAGGCATTTGCTTATCCGTAGAACTTTGTTTATTTAAAAGACTGCACAGCAGTGGATTTGTGAGCAACTGATTTTCCACTCATGTACTGTATGATTTTAGATTAAAGGAATACAGGATTACGGGGAGGGGGGAATAATGTCGTTGCATTACAAATAAAATGGACTGATTTACTTTTCACTGAGATACATTGTTTGAGATATCTCAGTTTAAATAAGAAACAAAAAAAGTAGCTAATTTGTGTTTCAGACTGTGATGCAACATGGCATTAACTTAAAAAAAACCACCTTGGATTATATGCACAGATGCAAAGAGCTGTCCTTCCAGTGACAAGGAGCTTATTTTAAACAAACAAAAAAACCAATAAAATCAAATAATGTCCTTTTAGGAGACATCACAGCCCACCTCAGGCTATTAGAGCACCAGAGCTAGTGTGCCAGTGCACCTTTCACACACAGGCTTGGGGAGGGAGGCTTGGCAAATGCCAGGTGTGTCAGTATTTGCCTGCTAGCAAAAAGAGGTTATTTTAGCACACTGAGTCCAGAAATACCAGCTCAAGATGAAGCGTTCACACTTCTTCCCATCCTTCCGTCTCTCACTTTCCCTGTCTCCACAACTTCACTGCCTTCCTTCACCTCCTTCCCTCTGCAGCAGAAAGAAAAACAACCGCAGTCTTCTCAGAAATCTCAAGTGCCAAGGAGGAGGAGAAAGGAGAATGACAACACCAAAAATGCACTACTAGGGGAAAGAGGAGGAACAGCTATGCCACAAAAACAACCCCAGGCAAGAGACAGAAGCCAGAGACTGTGGTCATTAAAACTTGCCCAGACAATGCATGTTTCTGTACTAGAGGTGGCTGGACTAGACGATGTAGCTAATCTTTTTGCTTTTTTAATTTCTCTGTGTTTAGGAACTTACTCGGCTCTGCTATCACCACACTAAGAGAATACATCACACGTGCCAGATAACAAAAATAGTAGCATTTACGTGCTAAGTCTCACTAAGTCAGTTTGCAGCAGCGCTGGTTTTGTGCCTGGCACTTTTCAGCGTCGGTCGCGCTCCCTGCGCAGGCAGTCTGGTCGGGAAGAAGCCGCGCGCAGCACGATGCAGGACGCGACCCCGCTAAAACACATCCCGAGCGTGGGCTCGACTGTACGCAGCACTGCGGAGGGGTTAACAAAGGCCCTTTCTGACACACTGTCACTTTGGTTTGCAATTATCCAAATGCTTACAAGTGAACGTTAAAACAATACTACACATTCCTTGTGTTCTTCAGTAGAAGCTGTCTTAGAAAACTATTTTACTTTTAAGCTCACGATGGAATTCAGGTTTTGGAAAGATGTTTTCACGTTAATAGAATTTCTTAGAGAACAATATTAATGCAAATATCCTAGGCAATGCAGCCTGAGCCAAAAGCTGTTTTTTCAGTTCCCACCCTCCCCATTTACTATTGACAAATCCATGTCAGCAGTGCTAATGTGGCTATCTGATTCTGATTAACTACTTTGTTTGACTACAGTAATACTCAGGAAAAGGAGAATGAAACTGATAGATTTGGAGGGCTCAGTTAATATTATTTTAACCTTTACCCTCCCTGTCTTCCACAGCTTTTTTAAATAAACAAGAAAAATGTCAAACTAAAATGCATAATTCCATCCCCTAGCCTAAAATTCCTGTGCCAGTGAGGTTTTTCCAAGCACTTAAATATTTGAAACCAATTGCTCTTTCTTCTGCTTTTGAAAACCAACAATAAATCTAATTTTTACACAATTATGAGAAGTGCTAAGGGGATATCCCAGTAACTAAGCAGAAAGAGAACAAATGATCTGACACAGAAACCATCAAAATCAATTTAAGTTTTCCTATTGATCTCAAAAATAGAATCTGGCCACATGTGGCAGGACAAAGATAAAAGGTTCGCACCCCACTTCTCTTAGGGGTAGATGATTTCAGATGTACCAACCTGACTAGATTTAGACTTTTTTCCCCCCACAGTACTTTGAATTTTCAATGCCAAAATGGATTTAAAAGACGGGCTCTCTTTATGAATGGCAGGAATACAGCAAGAGATCAACAGCACTGAAGAAGCTATTAACAAAGACAGTCACATATGTGATTTGTTACATGAAAACCTGTATCTGGGAAATTAACCACACAGATGTATGTGCTCAGCTATACTTGCCTCCAAAATTTTCCTTTACAACTTTCTGACATAATTACCTGACCAGATTTATCTTTAAGCTCCTGCCAAATAGCCACATTTCTCTAATCTCTCAGAAGAAAGCCTATGTCCATCACATATGCCGAAACAGAGTTTTTCTGGTTCAGTGCCAGCATCAGGACTACTCTTCAGAGAAAAGTCTTTTGCCCTTTCTTCACATCAGCGGATGACACCGCCAGTGTGCCCCTGTCGTCTCCCAGGCGAGCTGCCGAAGCCCAGTTATGATTCAGGGGATAGTCTGGATGTTTGCGGCACCGAGTCACGCGCTCCTTTTCAGCAGAGACTCCAGAGCTGTGCCAAGCTTTCCTCAAAATCTCCGTCCCCGTTCAAAGGACGGCACTGTACACGAGACAGCACCGTTTCTGGAAACAGAGAATTAAAACACGACGGCATTTTCACGCAACTAACGAACCCACAGGTCACCCCCTGGTTTTCAGGGCTCATTTCTCAATCCTGCTCCCAGCTCGGCCTCAGCTCCTACGCGCTTACTCCAGCTGGACGGAAGAGCCGGGCCAGAACCGGCGGCTGCGCGGGACACGCGTACCCCGGCTGTGCCACTTGTGCGTGCAAACCTCGCCATCGGCACACGTGTTCTTCTTCCTGCAGCGGCTTCAGGGCTCGGTGTGGCCCTTTTCAGGGTACACCTGCATCTTCTTTCTGTTTTTCAGAGGCAAGCTTCACTAAGGGTGACTCAGAGGCGATGTTCTGTTCCGTTTGTTACGCTGTTTCCCGGTGTGCTCTGTCAGCGTTACAGCATTAAGCAGAATTAAGGAAACTTTCGTTGCATTTCTACCATCAGACTTCTGGAGCCTTGATCATTTTGATTTGGCTCTCAACAAAGCATAAGCTCTGCAGTAGCCAGTCTAATTACAGGATTATAGGCCTTAATATAATACAGTTTTAAATACCCACATTAAGGTCCTAATTTTTCAAGGGATGTGAAATAGAAATCAACTTGACAAATGCCACTTTGTGTATCACGACACATAGCATTCAGAGAGCGACAGACACACCAGCAGAGATCAGAGCACAGCAATAGCTATGCATCACTCACCAGCCAGCAACAATTGCTCAAGTCTTGGTACAGCTGAACTTGCTGGTGTTCCTGTTGTGTTGCAGTAAAGCTGAGTGTTATGTTGATATGACTCCTCAATTACGCAAGAAAATAATTTAGGAATTCCTGGAGAACAATGGAACTTGCAAAACTTATCTGCTTTATTGGCAAACACAGCAGAAGCTCATAAACAACCATACATCGCTGTACCCACTGCCTGCTCTTTCCTAGGATCCTCTAAAGCAGCTCCCCCTAACCCAAATATCCAAAATATCCACAGCTATACAATATCATTCTTAAGGAATTTGGAGTCTGATGGATGATTTAAAAAAGAAAGACTGGTTAAAATAACAAAACCGAACAAAAAGCTGACCTCAGTCTACAGAAGATGAGAAATTCTGTGTGTGAAAATCAGAGACATATTCCCTATTTCACTGAGCATACAGCCTAGGCCCAGATAAACGATGATAAAGATGCAGAACACCACAACCAGAATGGCTTGTGTCTGACTGATAAAGAAATAAAGTGAGATTCCTTGAATAGCTAGATTTTAAGGAGGGACTGCTAAAAGTTGATAACTCTCTGGCAACAGAAAGCATGGATGTTTTTACAGCAATGGGTACAAAAAAGAAGGAATAAAATATGAAGAAACGGACAATAAAGACAGATGAAAGGAAGAACATTAATAAGAATAGGAAAAACAGAAGGAGAGAAAGTCAGAATGAATTATCAGAAACAGGCAAAAAGATAAAAAGGAGGCGTTTAGAATAACTGAAGTCCAAAGTAGAAAAATGAAGAAAGCATCACCAGGCATTAGCCATATATGATACTTCTTCACAATATTTGTGGACTGTGTACTGTAAATTTTAAATGAAAACTGAAACCCGTTAGCAACATATTTAGAAATTATTGCTTTTAGAATAAAGTGGAAAGCAGTTTATTTCTAGCCTTTTTTCTCATTTGCATGCAGAGAGCACAAGTAGACATTAGCTGATTATTCTGGGGACAGGAAGAGACACTGCAAATGTAACACACAGTTCACGCACCGCTTTGAAAATGCACGTTAATTTTGTCAAACTACATGAAACACTCCCTGGCAGAAGCAACTGTGTTTTTCACAAATCCTCACAAAACATGCTTTTTTGTCCTTACAGAGAGGTTGGTTTTTGTTTTTGTTTTTTTTTTTTCCATGCAAGTTCCTATCTCTGTTTTAATTGCCTACATCTAAATGATACTTCCATCTGAATTACAGACACCTGACAGCTTTCAAAGTGCCGGATACCTCCAGCGGCACCTGGATTTTAACAGTACTGTCGACAGGATTCCCAGAAGTTCACAGGATCAGAAACTCTATTTGTGAGCCCTGGCTGATCCCGGGAGCACTGCAGAAAGAGTCCCTCCGTGTACCCAAGAAGTGCCTCGGCCCACAGCATTACTGTGGTTTCAAGGGCTGTGGCTTTGTAGCTCCTTGAAGCAAATAACCAGAAACATCTAAAGCATCCACAGAACAAGCAAAAAGGAACAGTTCCTGGTGTGAAAAATCTACAATCTCACTTAAGAGAAAAATAGAAGCCGGCAGCAAAACAGCAGTGTAATCACACTTTTTTTTTTTCACTTAGTCCTAGAAAAATCCTATTTATCTATTTATAAAATAAGGAGATGCTTCATCTGTTTCACCTCATTCACTGGCTCCTTTGTGAGCCCTTTTGCTAAAACACTTGTTTTCAAATACAAAAAAAAAAAGCAAGTGTTGCCACAGATTCTGAAAGAGGAGACTGCTGTGAAAGCAACTGCAGCACAAACGTCAGATTTCGAGCAAGTTACAGAGAGGCTGCATGGGTATTTCCTGCTACAGGCTTATAACAAGACAGTTCTGCCTTAAAACAACACTTCCATTGTAGAAAGGAAGATAAGCTCTGACAAATACTGGATGAACCCACATCAGCAGAACGCCCTGAAATTCAGTGATATGCCCCACAGAAGGAAATGGCCCAAATGCAGCGTACCAAAGACCAGGGCACTCACTGAAATCGAGTGCCATAGTTACTTCTTACTTCTCAGGGAAACAACACGAACTAGCTGTAAGCCAAGAAAAAGGAAGCCCCAAGAAGAAGTACTAAAAATATTTGTTAATCAAAGGACGAAACATAAAGGAAACTTTTCATTCCTTTGACTTTCATATGTTATTTCCATATAGGAAAATACACACTAAGCTCTCCACAGATGATGCAAATGTCTTACCCTGGCTCAGGGCAGCTGCTGTTCTGAGACACAAACCAAAACGAGCTGATCATTTGAATTCCCTTAAAACTCAAAATATTGGGCCAAATAAAGCAAAGTAGAGCTCACTGTATAGTTTAACAAGCCATAGCTAACATCTTTGTGCACTTAAAAATTATAATTTAATTAACTTTACCTGTAAGCTTACAGGAGAGAAAAAAATACAAACTTATTTTCTCCTCAACTCTGAACTATTATGTCCAAATCCCTATACAAGAAGTAATAAAAATAGTTTGGTTTCTGGTAGCAATAACAAAAATGAGGGCAAGATTAATTCTTACACTTTTATGGCAAACAATCTAAAGCAGATGTTTCAGAATAAAAGCGAGATGTCAAAGTAGTTAATAAGAGCTTTTCAAAACCAAACGCAACAAGACAACTTGCAGCTTTATGTGCTTATATAAAACTCTAAATCATCTCAGCCAGCTTCCACCCCTAGCCCTTCTCTATTCTCTGGAGCTTCACAATAACCAAAAATGCTATATTCAAGTCTAAACCGCTACAGATCTGTATCTTCTGAAGGAAGATACAAGACAGCAAGCGAGCTTTGCTGATTAGAGACCAACTGCTGAATCAGGGCCTTTGTGAACAGAAGTATGCTTCCATAGTTTGAATCGCCAGAATAAAGTTCCTGTCTTTAAGAGAACATATTTTAAAGATATCTAAAAAAAGTTCAGATCGTATTTACATTTCCTCTAGAATACTCAGGTTTAAGACAGAGATCACACTTCACATTGTAAGGTCAAAATCAACATAAGCATTCCTTAGAATCAGACTTCAAATATCTATTTGAAGTTATCCACACTTTCTTGTTTGCGAGTTCAAAGAATTGCTGATCATAAAGCAAACTTGAAGATATTAAATCTTCTAAGTACAAATTCAACAAAAGACAATGCGTGCATGCAGGAGAATTGAGTCCTTCCATGTTTAATATGGCAAAAGTTTGTGTAAGGTAACCATAAGCACACCCTTTTCAAATGAAACTCGCTTTTATTGTGAACACGAAAGACACTGTGTTAACTTAAAACACTGTTCACTTAGATGTGCTTTCCAAAACGCCTTAAGCAGGATTATATTGATTTAAATAAAGTAAATTAGGCAAGTTTTTGCACTCAAGCTTCCCACACAAATAGGATTTGCCAAGCCTTTTGAGTCTAATCAGTGGTACAATCATACAGGTACACAAGAGACTGACTAAGCGCGCGCACACACTTCTGGACTCACCAGCAAGAGCTGATTTGTGGCCGGCTGCGAAGAACTGCCTCCTAAGCCGGTCAGCCTAAATCTCCATCTACCTGGAAGCCATCCATCCAGCAACAGCGGGCTACTGCGCATCTGCATCGCCGTTCCACTTCGTTACATGAAACACTAACCCGTCCTTACAGGCATGGGGGTAACTGATACCGTACCAGCAAAGTCCACGGGAGCAGATCAGAAAGCCTGGAGTCCATACGAATAATAATATTTTGTTGCATTTCCTTTCCCAAGTGCGGGCGGGGGGGTGTATTCTCTTCCTCCTCCCCTGCCAGCTTCAGTGCTGGACTAAAACCACATTAATTCTATCATGCCAAGGCAAGCTGTTCAAGAAGCTTTCAGTACGTTTGACTTGATAATCCAGGGTGGGATTTTTCTTATTTGTTTTTTGGTTTTTTTTATTTGAGCGTCCAAGATTTGACAAGAGGAAGAAAGATAAGATGTACAACTCCCATGAAAATTATATTTTCAGCAAGAGATAGCAAGTCCATATCTAAAAGCTTTAAAAAAAATCCAAACAGTTTAGAGATCACAACCAGCTTTAACAGCTTTGCCCCAGCTCTGGACATAAACTTTTATCAACCAATAATAAACTGAAAACCATGTTTTTGCCTTTGGCTTCACATTAATCTCAGATCATGGTTAAAGCACAACACCACATCAACTTTTCTCTCCCCCGTCTCCTTTTCACGGCCATCGCTGTGCTGTTGCAATGTCCATTGCTAGGACGGAGCCTCGGTACCTGCAGTGTCCAGGCTCTGCAAGGAAAGAGCACTGCCAGAGCTCAAAAGCAGCCCACCTTACGAACCCGGCTCATCCCCAGCCCCAGCCACACAAGCGGCTGTGCCAGTCAGCTCCAGGGCATGAGCAGAAGCAGGGAGTTGCAGCGACTGTTTGCTGCTATCGAGACAAGGAAATCCAGACTTTGTTCACTCTTTCATATCTGACATTTAAACCAATACCAAAAGGCAACCGTCCAGTGATACAAAGAGCACTCTATAATTCATACAACTAGTTGACTCACAGCAAACCGGCAGTCCGGCCAGGATAATGCATCACGGAGTGTACCTACATTTGTCTCTGTCAAGGGTTACAGTTTGCTTTTAATCATTTATAATGCTTTGTAATGTACTTGGATGTGTATATTGTACATACACACAGCAGATTTAGTTTAAAAAAAAATAACTGAGTCTCTGTAATTAGAGACCTGATTGCAGTGCTCAGATACTGCATTTTTAAATGAGACGCTTTCTGTGCTCCTGGGCGTTTGTGTTACACATGCATGCGCACACAAATAATCAAGCGCGAGAGTTGAACGGTTTTTAACAAATGCTATCACTGCGTGTTTGCAAGGCTCTGTAATGCCCCGATCCTGTGTGGATTTACACACAGGTTTCATTTAAATGCACACCAAGCCAACAAATCTAGTTGCTATAAGGAAATTTCACCAGACACTTATCTGGGGCTTAGACACAGATTCAGCAGTGTTGATTCAGCTTAGAAAACTACCCAGCTGTAAGCACACGGCAGCCTCGCCGAGGCGTAAGGAGCAGCCCCACACCGGTTGCTTTGTCTGGATCGTCGTGGCCTGCGAGTCCAGTCCAACAAAGCCCAGCAAGCCTAAACGTGACTGCGTAAACCGAGCCCATCCGTTTCGCTGCAATTACCTATGGCAATAAACACAATGGTCTAGGAAGCAGGGGCTTGCAGAAACAGGCCTCGAGAGAAACAGCCAGCACGCTGACAGCCCCGATCCCGGCTCCGTGTCCTCTGGCAGGCCATCTGAGCAGCTCGCGGGGACCGGCCACCGGCACCCGCTGCTGCCTGGCCCACGGAGCCGCCGCGAGGCGCCGGCGGGCCTCGGGGAGCAAGCGCAGCGAGGACAAGCAACGGAGCCGAGAGCCGAGCCAGGAGGGACACGCGCCTGCTCGGTTTTAAGGCACACGCTTAAGGGTTCCCTGGGTCAGGGCCAGCGTGATCCGTATCTTATGGGATCAAGCACCTCTTTCAGTTTTGGGTCAGGATTTTAACATGACTATTTCCGTGATAACGTTAGCTAGTCCACAAGGGACGACTTTTGCTCAATACCCAGGAAATGTATACTAAGCTGAATTTTACCAGATTATTCAAGTCACTTGGGCCATTTTTGAAGCAAACACCCACTGAGGTAAGGATTGTTTTTAAAAACTGATTTAAACGGATGCTTGACCATGCCTCTTTAACCAAAGGTAGGCATCAACAGATTAATACAATATAAGAGATTTTAAGAAGTATATAGGGCTTCCAAGTACTCTCTCAAGAGTAGTTTTTTTTTTTTAAACATAAAAATCTTAATTTTTAATATCTGGGCTCCAATTCCATGGCCTACACAAATTGAGAAAATAGTCCCACTAGGGTCCATTACTCATACCAAATAGATCAAGCATCTTTAAGAAGCTCATTTACAGAGATAGTTTCCAAATTTCTCCAATCGTGTCTTTAAAACATTAAAAGGAAGATAGCAAACAATTATAAATCATACAAACACACAGCCTCAGTGACCCATACCATTTTAAGAAGTAGACCAAAGAAGCAGTTCACTGTAACAGCCATTGAATTAATTGCACTTCCTTCAGTGCCTTTTTCGAATAAATCATATCTCAGCATTTGACAGTACACTTGACATTTGTCTTCACAGTAAAAGAAAAAATTGCAAAATACAATGCAGACAAACCACAATCCTCTGTAAATTGATGTTCAGGGCCATCGATATGGGATGCTCCTAATCACATCCAAACAATAGAAGAAAACTTGCTTGCTTTCAAAACCCACATCAGATTTCTTTACTTTCTGTATTTACTAAACTACGTAAACAGAAAAACAGCAGTTCGATGCAATCAGTACAGTTCCATTTAAAGAATAACACATCACAGCACCCTTAAGTCTTTTTGGAAATACCTCTGCTGCTCAGAAGCACTGGCCTTCCACCAGTTGCTGCTCCACATGCTATTGCCAATCAGCTGCATTTGCTGTAGCGCATTCCAAAGTTTACTAATTAATCTCTGCACTAAACCCCACCAATGGCAGGTTGCCATTTGAAATGATCATCTTTTATTTAAAGACATAGTGACCCTATGGTCAAACCCAGACCTTATTTTAAAACAAGGTGTTCCAAATTTCAGGTAACTAGATCCACTTCAATATCCATGAGTTGTTTTTTCTTAACTGGACAGAGAAAACACCTTGATGCAATTGTTAACAGTTTCAGTGCTTATACTAGACATACTAAGTTATTTCAATGTTAGCTGTCAGGAACTGAGAAAAATCTTATGTTTTCATCTACGAGTTACATTCAGCAGAGGGTATGAGATGCAAGCTCCTGGAAAAGAGACCACTTATTTCTTGCAAAACAACACGCGTGCTTTGAAGTCATGTGTTTTAATGATTCCCGCTTATTGCTACATTTCATATGAGGTTTTAAATATTGATTTCACACAGTCCAACCACTCACACCATTGTTAGAGGCTGCTCTCATTCAGCAGTGCATGCGAGATCTGTGACCTTCACAATGACCTCTACAAAAGCAGTTGTGCATTTTAGTGTGGTGTAAATCCTCACAGACAAGTCGAACCTGTTCTTTTTGGCATCCAGCCCTTTAGATGAATACTCTGCTGAGATTTATTATGAAAGGGGAATGAAGGGGCATTATTGCACAACAGTCATCCCTCTCATACAGAGAAGTTCTATCTTTTACAACTTCTAAAGGCTTTTAAATAAACAGATCTTCTTAATTACACAAATCATTCCTTCTTCTCACCAATTTTCTGCAATTAAAATTCACTGTCATGTACAAAAATGTAGACATGCCCAGAAAAAGCATGTGTGCTAAGGTGTTTTATATTATCATTAATAAGTAATATTCATACTTCCTGTTACTATACACGAGGGATTAGTGTTTCCTAGCACGCCATTCAGTTACAACACTGAAGTATTATTCCACATTGTAGCAACATACACTGCCCTAAAAGGGTCCATTAATTATTTTTGTAATGCCATGAAGTTGCTGCAGGATATTAGACTGTCTCCGTAAGAAATACGCTCCAATGGTAAAATGACGAATGACAACATTTGCAGGTTTTTAATTAGATTCCAGAAGAGTAAGAAAGCATTGACAAAGTTATTTTCCACAGCCTTAGCTTAATACTTTGCATGCCCTTATGCAAATCAAAACAAAACAAAACAAAAGATTAATTGAATTGAAAAATATAGAAGTATAAAGTGTGAAAGTGACAGATTTTACAAATTCAATGAATCTGCTAGAATGGTCAGAGCAGTAACCATATCATTCACATTATCCACATTCCTTAGGGTTTCCTAATTAATTCTTCAACAAAACTTGTCCTACTAGGGAAGGTGGGGAAACAGAAACAAAAAATACCCAGCCAAAGTTGCATTGATACTCCAGTCCAAAAATTTGTGTTCAAACTGGCTATATCTGATAGTCAGTTGGTATCAACTGGTAATGAAGAACTTTGATTGAAACAAACCCTCCCTGATCTAAATCTCTCAATTTCCCTAAAAAGCTCCTTTCCCCTGCCACGTGAGCTGTCACAGACAAGTGACATTGCATATGCACATACCTCAGGCTGGAAAAATAGAGAACTGCTGCATCCCTCTCCCGGTCACACACACACTAGCCCACGGCCTATGTCAGGTATAGGTTCTCTCTCCCTTTCCTCTAGTCTCAGCCAACCATTCCTTACCTTTCTTGCTCCTCCTTTTCTGCCAGCAAAATCAAAGGTGACAATGCACGATAGTGAAGACTTCCCAGTACAAGCAAAAAGCACACTGTCACTTCACCTTTCCCTGGTCCATATTGCACTTTCACAGCTCCAGAGCTGTAGAGGTTTCCCTAACAGAACATGCAGCAACAGTTTTTACCATCTAAATTCACTTCCTATCTGTAGGTCCTCATCTGCTACCTGGAGCACAGTCCACTCACTGGTTTCGAAGCCTGATGCTACCACTAAGATGGATCAGAGATGGCCTGAAAATAATAGAAGATAAACCAGCATGATCATGCAGTGTTGTATTTAACAACTAAGTATCCTGAGTTCTAACAAGAGATTTCTTCCTTCTGAAGAATTTTCACATTTTGAAAAGCTGCAGTTACCCTGTACTCTTCAAAAATAAAAATATATTCAATAAAAATTAAAATGCAGCTATGTTTATACTTCGTTCTTCACAACAAACAAAACAGCACAGATACCACCACTATTTTATTCAGGGCCATTTAAAAAAAAAGGCTCCCAAGGTTTTCAATCAGGTGATTAACTGACTCATTAATGTCAAAGTTGTACCTTTGGCACACCAGCTACAGCTAGTTTCTTACATGGAGTTTAAAAGCAACCAACAGCTAAATGGGCACAACACACTCCAGGAATATTTCTGTTGCTCTAAGAGTGACATAGTTGTTTAATTTTGTATCTCAAATTCACTTAACTAACCAGACACAATTCAGGTTAAAAATTAGTATAAAACAAATGCTGTACACAACACTGTCAGTAAAACTAAACTAATACAACGTTATGCTTTAGTATATATTGCACCTTAAGGGCAGGGTTTTTTTCCTTATTCCAAACAGATTTTAGAATTGCTTGATTTGAAAGAAATCCTTGGCCTAATCCTGTCTAGGCTTCAGATCCTGCATAAGTTAAAATGGGTATTCGAGCTCAAGGCATCATCCCACAAAGAGATACATAGGGTGAATAAGTGAAAACTGAATGGGTGAAGATGAAGTATGCAGTTTCCACTGTAATCCCCCTATACATCCTCACACCAGCTCTCAAGCCAAGCCACCTTCCTCTCCCCACACAATGAATAAAACCCTCATAATGCTCTAGTGGGAACAAATGCAAAAGGGAATCCTTGGTATGCAGGCACAGCCAAGATAGTGCCAACAGACATTAAGCACCAGGATATAGATGTTGAAGATCTATGCCA
Organism: Anseranas semipalmata; assembly: GCA_013399115.1. Taxonomy (NCBI): domain Eukaryota; kingdom Metazoa; phylum Chordata; class Aves; order Anseriformes; family Anseranatidae; genus Anseranas; species Anseranas semipalmata. Next base: position 574,319 of record VXAA01006385.1, read on the forward strand.
AGTTCTCTTCTGTACAGCAGACAACACAGTAGCCCTCCAACTCAATCCACATTACAGTGTGCATGGGGCTGGTGGGAAATCCTTACAATAAAGCTCCTCGGCTTATCCCTTTTCTGAACTGTAGTCATGATCTGGCTCAAATCTAGCTCCAAATGAAAGTAGACAAAATGGTGCCACTCTCAGTACCGTTACCACCAAGCTCTTACAGAAACTGCTGCCTTGTTGGAAAGGCAGAAGCTTCTTTGAATATTTACTAATCGATTATTCATCGAACTTCACTTGTCTGAACTCAAAGGGCCTACTGCAGGGCAGCATTACAAGCCGGGCATCTTTACATGTCGGCTTGGACACATGTGGCTTTTCTTTTTACGTTAGCCAAGTACGCATGCCCACAGGTACGCAAACACAGGCAGCCCTAAGCCCTGGCGCCAACGACTGCCTAACGATGGCAAGGATCAGATGCCTACATCGATCCCGTTTAGATCTGTCAGCAAGTCTACACAGCACAGAGCATAAGGTCTTGTTTACTTGAGCACTGCTTATGACAGTCGTGCGCAGGATCACATTTCTGTGGTTCTCTGTGGAGAAGAGAGCACCACTGCATTTATTTATGCCTCTCTTTCAAGAGATGAAACAGGAGAATTGACCTCAGACCTAAAAATACACGATTCTTTGCTCCTGTCCACAGCCCTCTGTTCTAAATTGTTCCTCCCTCCAACCTACTTACCTGTACTTCCTTTTTCCACCGTCCTCCAACAATTTCACATGCACCACCTTTAAATGTACCGTCTGCCATGTCCAGGACCCACTTCATTGTCCCAGAATAATACAAGAATCATTATACTTACACAAACCCATCATTTCATTTTCTACTAATCCCTGCAAACATTGCAAGTTCCAGTGTCCTGGCCTCCATCCAGCTAATTTAGACGGATGGTTCCACATGTGCTCTCTGTCCCTCCATTTCCTGTCCATACCACTACACACATTTCTCTGAGTGAGTCAAAGCAGGTTTCTTTGTTCCCACAATATTTTTAATTATTTTAAAGGAGAGCCTGCATAAAATACAATATTTACACCACATTAGTATCCTCTTTGCAAGAGGCAGAGGATGTTACTGCTCTGCCACACGTTCTGCTGGAGCTGTAACGCCTGCCACAAGGTACGCCTGGCCCTCCCATTTCCCCAGAATACAGAGTTACCTGTGTGGCAGCTATGCTTAGGCAAAGTAGAACAATAACCTAAAATAGTCAATTCTCCACTCTGATATATTCCATATCTAGGTTTTTCTTCTTCAAATAAAGTTAAGAGGAATAAAGACAAGCCCAAGTTTCAGAGATCAACACACTTCTTCATGAGGATGACTTCTCTTTCATTAGTAGCCAATGCTGTCAATACTCCTTTCCAGCAACACCCTGACTGACACACCGAATCCAGACTAGGTATGTATGGGGAAATTCACCTTTTCATGTCCAACACGGATTGCCTAAAACAATATTCCCTTCTCCCACCCTCTGCACCTGAACAAACATTCTTCAGGAAAATTCTTATTGAAGTCTTCTTGGTACAGAACATTGTCTCTTTGATCCAAAATATCTCTCACTGCAAGTACACTAGTATAATATGAGTACATCCTGGATGACTACTGACTATTGAAAACTAAGACCCCCAACACACCTTTGAAATACATCTTTACTTTTAAATGTATTTTTAATTTGTAAATATGCTATTTTAAAGCTCAAAACTTGACTCCTCTGAAACCATGTAGCAAGCACTCATTTGTCCACTGTGTTCACTCAGCGTACAAGTATAGATGTGGAAAGAAGGTGGTTAATACATACGTACACCCAGCATGGCCTCAATCAACATGCTGAACTTTTTTTTCTTTGTAGGGAACTAATATATTAGTAATGACGGGGCATTTAATAACAGGGATTAAAGCAAAACAGAAGATGCGGTGGGAAATAGAGGGCCTGCACATACACCCCTGCCCACAGCCAGAAGCCATGTTAAGAAGTGCATAGGGTCTCACGTTCGAAACCAAGTGTGCCCACAGCCCTGCTGCCCTTGGAGAACAGACTTCTTACACAGGAACTCATCCTGCCAGAGGCCTGCCAGAACCCTTGTCCTGGTTTCAGCAGGGATAGAGTTAATTTTCCTCACAGTAGCTGGTATGGTGCTATGGCTTGTAGGATGAAAATAATGTTGATAACACACCGATGTTTCAGTTGTTGCAGAGCAGTGCTCACAGAGCTGAGGACTTGTCAGCTGCTCACACCGCCCTGCCAGCGAGGAGGCCGGGGGTACACCAGGAGCTGGGAGGGGACCCAGCCAGGACAGCTGACCCCAACTGGCCAAAGGGTCATCCCATGCCACGTGGCACCGTGCTCAGCAACAAAACTGGAGGGGGGCTGGCTACGGGGGTTTCTGCTGCTCAGGGACAGGCTGGGCATCGGTCAGCTGGTGGTGAGCAACCGCACTGTGCATCACTTGTTTGGGTTTGTTCTGCTTTCTTCTCCTTTCTTTCTTATTAAACCGTCCTTATCTCAACCCATAAGTTCTTGCACTTTTTGTTTTTCAGTTCTCCCCCTCATCTCCCTGGGGTGGAGTGGTGAGCGAACACTTGTGTGGTGCTAGCTGCCTGCCGGGTAAATCACACCGAACCCCAATTCCCCAAACCCTTCCATCACTGAGCTCTCCTAAAATTCCCAATCCCATGCAGAAACTCCTCAGACCCTCCTTCTTCCCTGTCCTGCTCATTCCCACCCTTCTGCCAAATTCTGCCCCAAAATCTCCCTGCAGAGTGATGACCCCACATCCCCCATCTCTTTGTTCTCTCCAAAGCACCTCATATCTCAGTCCCTACCTCCTCCCCTATCCATCCCCACCCCTAACATGACCTAGCCCCATCCTCCACCCTGACACCACTGCTGCTGCTACCAGGACGTGACAGCGAACTCCCCGCCACATCTATTCTGGACCCCTTCTCCTGCTACAACCACTCCTCTTGCCCTCCTCTTGGCTCTCCTTGCACGACCCTTTAACTCTGGCAAGAATTTCAAAGCCAGATGTAGGCTGTACTTGCCCAAAATTTGTCTGAAGAAGGCCCTGAGAACAGGCAAGGAAGAAAATACAGGCATACAGGAGATCTTCTAACCACGCTGCAAGGTGAATAGGCTTTATGACATTGTCAAATAGACAGTTCTAGTTCACTAAGAAACGGAGTAGCCAAGAATAAAACTGATCTGTGAGATGTCTGCACACAAGTGTCTCAAAAACAGACACAATCCAATTGACAGCTGACTCAGAGGAATCCGTGAGCCCATTAGCCCAGCTTTGCCATCCCAGGCCATCAGCCCTCCTTCAGGTAAACAATAGAGAGGATCAAGGAATGACACAAAGCTGCTTTGATCAGCAGCAACAGAAGAAAAGATTAAAAGAAAACCTGCAGTGTTCTCACAAATGCAGACAAGTGCTGAGAAAATGGGATCACGGCAGGAAGACCACACATTCTTCTGTGCACATACATAAATTCACTCCTTTAGCTTGCCTAAATGGCTCCAAATCCTTCTTTGCTCTTACTACAGTTCTTTAAATATTCTTACTTCTCTCATTAAATGAATTTTCCTTTCTAAGGAAAAAAGGACTCTGAAGAGTCCTTTTATCAGTTGATTAATATATTTTGCATCTAGTCTGTAGAGTGGAGACAGACTACCACAGACTTGCAGAAATCAATTTTTTTTATTGTTAAGTGTCAATTAAGACGTCTGGACTATTTTTCTAGATCTAAATTCTAAAATATTTCACTCTGTGAAGTCCTCATACCTAGTCATCTTCAAGAACGTAAAAAGTTCCTACAAAGAGGCAGAGAACAACCTGCTTTCTGCACCTGTGAAGACAGAACGCAAACTAACAGACTGGCATCGCGTCAAGGCAATGTGGGGTTATAAAGCTCCCCCTAAAATGTAAAAGCAAGGGCCATGAAGCGCTACCAGAGACTGCCGGGAGTCCCCATCTTAGGAGGTCTTTAGGAACGGGTTAGACAAGTCCCTGTCAGGAGCAGCTGAAGTCTCACTGATGCCGCCTCAGAGCAGGGGGAAGGCCTCATGACCTCGAGACCCCCGCCCAGCACTGTGATTATCCAGTTCCACAAACAACCACTGCAATTTTGGCACCAGCATTTCTTATTTTATTCATTTTCCTTCCCTGACCTAGAAGTCTACTCTTTCAGAGGAACTTTGTCCTTTCTTGATTTTTTAACATCATCTCTATCAAGATACGAGACAGGTTACACTTGCACTTTCAGACAAGGTATTTACTTCTGTTCCAGCCTATCACTACCTTCTAGCACGTTTACTTTTAAACAGTGCATCAAGCGCCACTATTTAACAACTTTTTGCACGTAAAAAATGTGGTTCAATCACTTTGCACCATTCTTTTAGCACAAACTTTAATATTGAACATTTACGATGTATGTAACTCACAAACTTTAATATTGAACTTTCATGATGTATGTAACTCTTGGCCAAAGCGGAGCATCAAAAGGGCATATATGTACTAAATTGTATCTTGTTAAAAAGAACAGCAGCACCAGAAAAGTTATATTGGAACAATCTATAAATGTGTTTACATTATATGAATGATTTGCTGTTCCTTCACAAGGCATGTAGGAAGTCAGCACTTCTCAAATGTGTAAAGTATTTCCATGTGCTTAAAGCATGATCTTTCCAAAACAAACAATGATTGAGAAATTTTTTATTATTCTTTATTTCCCTGCCAGCTGTTTTTTTGGACTCTCCTCTCAGCCACCTTCTTTCTTTCAGTCAGATCTCTCCTTATTGCTCACAGTAACACCTACTCAAGCACTAGCATTTTCAGAGCTACATAAGACTCAGAAATGGGAAGATCTCAGTCTGATTTAAGTGACACTCTCCTTAGTTCAGTTTACAATGTGTCTTTGTGCTATTGTAGCAAGTGGCAGGCCCGGCTGTTGGTTGGGATGGAATTTGGACATCCTACGGTAGGACCTAGAGGCCGGCTCTTGCCGCCCCGTCCCAGAGCCTGCTGCAGTATGCGACCAAATCAGTGTGCTGCATGCCACACAGATGTACGAACAGCTCCATTCCAAAGAGTGGCAGATAAAGGGTAGATATGCTCCACCGCTAGCTAGAGCCACTAACTTTACTAACATACATTTGTCTCGCTGTTCGCTCCTGCACAATTAACAGCCCTGGCACTATTTCATTTACTAAATTCCAGTCATTACAGCTGTGCAAACTTATGGGCCCAATTCGTATTTATACTGTATGTGTATATAAACATGTGCTGCTTTAGCCATGTAAAGGAGCCTTAAAGCAAATGTACAAATATTTATTCTAACGGAGCAGTATAAAAGAATCCAGCCATAAAACAGAATCAGGGCAAGTGGTTCTGATTATGCCTGTGCACCAAACTGTTTAATTTTGACTATGGCATCTTTCCTAAGGCATTCCAAACAGTAATCCTGCAAAGAGATACAGGGAGATGTAGAACCGCATTTTCAAAATCCAGTCTCCTTTTCCAAGGCCAGCACTGTATAAATGAGGGGAGGGGAAATGACAAATACATGAACAATGACAAAGTCATTTACTTTGCTTTTTTTCCCCCAAAAAATTTCTTACCTACATTAGGAAAAACATTCATTAAGTGAACATAATGTGCTTAATGTTTACACATTTTGATATAACAGTAATTACACACTAAGCTCAGAACCCAATTAAATGTTTTAGACTTCAGCCTGTGGGTTGGACTGCACAGGAAGCGTTCTGGTGATAGATCACTTTTAAATACAGTGTATCTGGCATACACTTCAAAAACAAAGTTCAAATATTTAAGCTTGGTTCTGCATGTATGTGCTCGAATCTTAACATAACATCTTTAAATAGCAGGCTAGAGATTTAGTGAAACAAATACATTTACTACTGCTAATCATTCTCCATCATGCCACTCAGAAGTTGCAGGCATATTGTATATATAATCCTATGAGATTTAAGTGAGCAGTATGTGGATGACAGGACTCTAGATCACTGCTAAATCCAGCATGTTAGCCCTAAGCTGAATTCTGCCATTGAGCATTTTTGGTGTCCTTTCACTCATATATTTGAATTCTGTATCTACGTTTTGTCAGAGATCGTTAAGATCCAGCAGCCACAATTTCTGCTCCCTTTTTGCTTTTCAGAAATAGATATCCTTCTCACCAGATCAATGCAATGTTCATTGTTGAAAACAAGCCATCGTTAATGATGACAAAAATTCAAAGCTAAAGCAACTTGCAATATTCTCACTGGGAGTCACGAGAAAGTGCTCAGGAACTGCAGAATCCCACTAGCAGAGCTGGTGTTACAGAGCTGTACACGTGCACCCCCCGAATCTCCACTCCAGGGAAGCTGCTTCCACGGTTTGGCCAGCAGTGCTGCTTCTCTGAGCATCTCCCCAAGGGGAACGCAGCAGCCTCGCAGTACAGATTCAGCCACTGACTCCTGCTGGAGGTCTGGACAATGCTCAGTGCCACTGAAAATTCTACTTTTACATGCATGCTCGCTAAGGCAAGCACGTCTATTCTGAGGGAATCTACACTTCTTCCTCTTGAAAAATACATGTTGTGATTTTGTTGTGATTCTAAACTACATAATCTTGTGAAAAGGGAAATATTCCACCCAGCTGCAAAAAAAAGACATGCATAGTACAAGCCTGATGAAGATTAAAAACAAAATACCAATTAAACTCAGGCTGGCATAGATCGCAAAGAAATCAATTCCATCTGAAGTGTTTCAGCCTAAAGATACACAAGCTGAGCTAACAGTGAAGGAAGGAAATAGGCTGGATTTTATTTTATTTTAAACTTTAGGCATATTCTAAAAGCACTTTAATAAAACCAGCAAAACAACAAACAAAAACGCAAAATAAAACAGAGCAGTAAAAACTGGAAGGCAAGGCTGGAAGGCTGAAACAGTTCCCTGTCACACAGATGGGATGGCAAAGCACTCTCTGGAGCTGCAGAACAGTCGCAGTCTAAACAGTAGTGCCACACTCACTTCACTTACCTCAGAGTACCTGGCATATGTCTAAGCAACTTTGAAGGAGCACAATTGATTAAAAAAGTATTTTGAGAGACTTTTTTTTGCGTTTGGAACAGGATTTTGGATAATTGCTCCACAAGCTATAAAAGAAACAGACAGAAAACCAGGAGCCGCCGCTGAACAGTTGTTTGCACAGGAAGCAATATTGTAGGAAAAGGCAATAATGAAGAACAGTTAATTTGACCTGAGCTGATGAGGTCAACGTTCTAAAAGAAATAGCTCCACATAATGTAAAATAAGAACTCTATTTCCCATTAGAATAATACTGCAAGTGTAATGCTGCAAAAAATCTATTCCTGAACACGTGTTATGCTCAGCTTAGTAGTAACATGCATTCCTGAGGTGTCCTAGACATCCTGTGTCTGACACAGATTCATTCCGGTGAAATATTGATTTGACTGCTCCCTCCTGCAAGCTTCGACTGCTTCAGACTGCACATTGCTCTCGCTGGCTTCCAGTTACTATAGCCTGAATCTACAAGAACGGGAATAAAAGCCTGCTAATATTCAGACACATACAAAGCTAAATGCAACAACGCTGCTGTGATCTGGACAGGGAAGAAGCTGGAGCAGATATTTCACTCTTAATTTGCTGCCATTCAGGGGTGCTGTTGACAGGAGATGGAGCCCGGCTCAGCGGAAGAGACACTAGGTTAGGAATTTAGTAGGGCTGGATCCTATTCCTCCTTCCGCCGCTGGTCTGCTGTCTAATCCTGGGCGAGTACATCGCCTCCGGGCATCTGGTTCCCCTCCCTCCCTGACACATCTATTTAAACTGCACATTCATGGGGGTAATGACCATCTTGGTAATGACGATGCATGTACTACGCTCTGCGCTAACACTTCTATTAATAAATACTCCCACCGCTATTAAGTAATAAAACAAAAGCCATGACAGAAATTGAACGGTCATTGACACATTATATTCACTTTGAGGTATTTGGATACAAAATGCAATAGGAAAACTCTCCCAAGTGGTGGCAGGCCAGAAGACACCTATGTTCTTTTCCTGCATATTTGGGCAATCCAATTAGAGGTAATTGAGTTTTTAACTACATGAAATTACTTCAAGAATACCATCACTAAAGGCTAAGCCCCCTGGGAGACAGGGGGAAGGGAGCAAAAAAACACTAAAACTGGAAGCAACCAGAAAAGGCACAGGGCACGCAGCCTGAAACAGACTTAAGATAGCATGCATTCGAGCCACTCTAAGGGATTCAGACTTTTTACAAACACATAAATAGCTGCGTTCCAGACTCAAAGCTTTGCATGTTCCCAGTTTCCAGTGAATTAAAGAGGAGTTGAATACCTCCACGCTTCCAAGCGTTTTTAACCACGATGGTAATGTAAAGCACAGAACTACAAGCACCAAAAGGCTCCTACAGTCCTGTAAACACCAGAGACACAAAAAGAAAACTTGACTTACTGTAATGTAACGGATTCCTGCTTGCATTTGCAAGCTGCCATTAATGTGCAATGCATAAAAGCACCTCTTACACTTCAAAATCAGCTTCCAGTTAAAGCCATCTCCCAGCCAGAAATGGTCACTATACTCACCAAGAAATGGAAGAATGGTTCTATTCCCAGAAATAACATCTGTTTCGCCCATCCTAGTAAGCTATAGAAATGCTAAAAATGGCATTCTTTTCTGATAACCTCTGCTCTTTTTGACTGGTACCAAAATCTAAAGTACATGCATTGACAGGAAGTATTTTCAGCACTACTGCAATAAGTAGTATAATTAAGATTGTTATAATTTCTTTTGTAGCTTTACACTGATTTGAGATTAGACATAATAAGACTAATATTTTAAATATTCAAATATGCTAAAAGCCTGTTCCTTAATATGATGGGAAGAAAACTCTGAAGTGCTTTCGCCCCCACTTAGGCTAAATCAAACTGACTGATTAGGTGGGCATGTTTCCTGCACGGAAGATACAATTTACTGAAATAAATTTAAAAAGTTAATGAGATCCAGTAGAATGCAAATAAAAAGCAGCTCCTACTTGAAAGGAGCAAAACAACAGCTTAACAAAAGGAAAAGTGAAGATGGAAACCCTAACCCCCTGATCTAATTGTCTCTCCTGTGCTATAGGGGATGCTCTTGCTTAGCTTACCAGTTGCAGTCATTCCCTCCTCCCCCTGTAAGCACAGGAACTCCACAGCATTAACACGACACCTTAGATGAGCCAACTTCCTTGAGCTTTGCCCAGGAGACTAGAATGGGCATGCCTCTTAATTCAGAAACAGAGAAACTTGTCCAATTATCAGTCAGGCTGAAGAACATCTCTGACCAAGACCATCCCAGGAAAAACACTCGTGTTCAAGCTGAAAAAAACCATGGACTGCCAGAACCGGCATGTAAAGCCTTTGTGTAAACACAAGCTCTGAATTTGCCACCATCTCAGCTAGCTTTATCTGGGTTCCCTTCTTTTGAACAAAATTAAGGAAAACATCCTCCAGAAAAGGTCAGTGGCCAAACTATTAGGAAAAAATAAAACGCCCTGGGGAAGAACGTACATAGTCACTCATTATCTGTGTGCTGCCAAAACTCTTTAACTGTGAGCCCAGAACCGAATTTTCACAGAAACAATACTTCATTTGCAGAACTGCAGAGCCAAACAGAACTACCCTAAGGCTGCCCCACCAATAAGTGGTGAAAACCCCACAGCTTAGAGGAACAAAGCTAAAGCAAATCAGGTGCTGCCCTTGAAGAGCAGTGCAACCAAAGCTCTGCCCATTTCAAGTGTACAATTAAACAAAGCAGATGGACTGTGCATCTCAGACTTTCAGAAGAAACTCAACCTGGAACATATTAAGTATCCATAAGGTGAGTCTCAAGGTAGGAACTCACCCAACACTGTCACTAGATCATCAGCTGGACCGAGTCTTACACGATGAGCACTGATGCTTTTTACAAAACTCCATTCTGAGCTGAACAACTTGCATTTGACTAGAGTAACTTTCCAAAAGGCATCCCAGTCCTGATCTGAAAGCATCAAGAGTTCGAGATTTCATCACATTCTACAGTCAATTTTAACAGTGGGGCCAACTAACCACTGGAACATTGTGAACTTGAAGGTCTCATTTGTTCCTTCAGTTCCTATTTAGTTCCTATTTGTTTAACTAAGGTTACTGGCTCTTGCTACATTTACTGTTGCGCTGTTCAGACCTGGCATTTTCTGCGCTGAGGAGGTACTTACTGCACATTGAGTCATAGCTTAACCTTCTCATGAACTAGAGGCAGAAGCATATCCTACCACTTTTGGATGAACCCTTATGGCTTTTATTTGTTGTCTTTCCTGTTTTTCCTTTCAAAATGCAGTCAGCAGAATGCTTCAGTACGAGTCTTCCCAACGCTGCACTCAGAAGTCCCTTCCTATTTACTGCAGTACTATTTATATATCCAAGGCTTACACACACACTGTGGCTGAGGGTCAAATTCATTTACATGCTTAGCTAAACTCCCAAATTCTCTTCACAGAGCCCATTATTTATTCTTCTATTTATAATTTTGCTTTTAGCCATATTAAAACACATTTCATTCAAAGGAGGCCAGCTTGTCAAAACTGCCCTGTAAACCGCCAACTTGCATGTCATCCATAGAAATTCAACATCTGCTTCCAAACACTGAACTGTGTCCTTGCAGAACACCCACAGAAATACTCCCATGCTGTGGTAACCAACAACTACTTTAGGAATTACAAGGTAGCCACTTAATTCATGTAGTGTATAGAATATCAATATTGTTGTTATTGTATAATGTCATTTCTATAAAATTCTAAAAATCAAATGTCATGTAATAATTAAATCAAGCACCCTATAAAGAAAATATGGAGATAGTCATCTTTCTCAACCAAACCTGTAATTTTATCAGTGCAAAATTGATTTTGCTTCATGTAATCCATTTTCCATAAGACACTAGTCACCAACTTCCAATATTCCTATCCTTAACTTTTTAAGTGTACTTATTCCTTTTGTTGTTGTTGTTATTTTGGTTTGGTTTTTGTCTTTTTAATCTAAGACTAAGGTCAGTCAGGGGTGAGGGGGAGAGGGCTGTTTGTTCATCCCTGGATGTATTTAAAAGATGCTTGGATGCAGAGCTTAGCGCCATGGTCTAGTGGAGGGATTGTTAGTGTTAGGTCTTAGGTTGGACTAGGTGATCTTGAAGGTCTCTTCCAACCTAAAAGATTCTGTGATTCATCTGGGACTGAACAAATAAAATTAGTCTTCTACTCACACTTTCTGAACATCAATAAAGCAATGATCAGTTACCTGTAGCGTCTCCTCCTACTCCAAACGTTAAGATTTAAACGTCATGATGCCAGAAATCTCCTGATCCAAGTCTTTTACCATTTTTGAATGAAGTTTACTTCAGGCTGCAGATTTGAAATGTCTGCTACTACGTAATACTATTTAAAATGCATTGACAAATACATTGGAAGGTACTTCCACTGTCCTCATCAGGTAGCATGAGCTACATAGTAGCTTAACTTAGCTCTCCAAGCTAAGTTGGAAAGACCCAACAGCTTTAAAAAATTCTAAGAATATATTCTAACAGCAAGAGAAAGTAGAGGCATTCAGCTGGAATATTTTTTAAGCAGAACAGTGAGCATTTTCTATCTACTAGCTTTTCTACACACAGAAATCATCCCAGAAGAATACCAACCTTCCACGAGACTCTTAGATTTAAAAAGTAAGAAGACATGGTTTATACAGGAACGCAAGAGAACAATCTGCACGAGTTTGCAAGAGCTGACATTACTTTTGGAAAAGCAGGCTGCAAATGCTATTACACTGTAAACTCTTCAGAGTACTCAGACACAATGAACACAGCACAGATATCCCTGACAAATCAAATTGATGGGAGATTGGTTTGATACAAAAGGTTTTTGCTTTCTTTACTTTCTCGTTTGTTGAGGGAGGTAGGGAGTGTTGGTTGTTTTCAAGACATTAAGTATTAGCAAGTCTAAAATATAAAGTCTAAGAAAAGTGCAGGGATTTAAAAAAAAAAAAAGCAGGAAACAAGTAAGGTGCAAAAAAAAGATTAGTAGCTCACACTCCCACCCTCAGCTCCCCCATAAAACTTGAAAAAAAAAAATTTTTTTTCACATTTCAAGACACCAGCTGATGTGTACTTGTATCATGTTGTGACAAAAAAACAGGAATGCTGACAGATCTTTAGCTGTCACTATAGCAGTAATGCATTTGAAAAAATACTTGTTGCTCCTTAGATTCCAATAGCAATGAAAATAGCATCCTTAACCACTTCTACATTGTCTGTCTCACACTCAGATTATTTCAGTGCTCAAAGTAAACTGAAGAGAGTGCAGTCTTCCTGAGCTACCAAAATTTCAACTTCCAAAATTGTTACACAAATGAGAGACAAAATAATTCAAAGTACAGTACATCTTTGCAGAGAAAAAGGGATAGCTTGTTTTTGGACAACTATGCAATGAAAAGGTTTCGTACGTTCCAAGTAGCAGAATGATGAAATACTTAAAGACTGTTCTCTTCCAATTATATAATTAGAAATTCATCTGTTTCATATAATATGCAACTCAGGTTTAAATAACTTCTAAGTTTCATATTAGGAAATCTTGGCTCTGTTGAAAGGCATTCAAAAAAAAAAAAAGAAACAAGAAAGTCTTACCATTTTGATGCCAGTGGAAAACGTGACTGGTTTGACAGGTTTGGGTTTTTCCAGTTGCATTTCTAGCTGAGTAGACCTGTCCTTATGCTGAGCTAAAAGCAGCGAGGCAGGAAGACTGGAGCTCTCCTGTAAGCATATGAATAACAAATCTGAATACTAAAACAAAATAAATACGAATTAATGCTGCATATGCTTCAAAACTGTAAGCTGTGTCTGAAAGGCCATCACTAGCAGTGAAGTGTAATACTAAGTATCCTCTATATGAAAAACAGTTTACAGAAAACGATCATTTTCAGTAATAAGAAAAAGCTGCAGTAACCCCATAAATCAGAGTAACCTGCAAACAACCATTTTTATAGAATCCACATTAAAGACAATATAACAGGCTCCTTATTCCAACTAGCCAATGTAACTATATTTATTAAAATTAAAAAACAAAATTAAAACTTAATCAGAGAAGGAATAATACCAAGTAGTATAACTTGGATCAGATGTTTATCTAAGACGCATTCTTTCTACCAATGAACTCAGACCAGTTTGAAATTGTTTCCCATTAGATTTCACCTGAGGCCGTTTGGAAATGATCCTTGCTCTGCTTTGCACAATGGCACTATTGTAAGTGCAACCAACAGCATATTTATTTTCTCCTTCACCAACTTATTTTTAGGGAAGCCAGCCAATTTTTAAAAAATATATAAAAGTAATAAAGTGAATAGTTAAGCAAATTAACTACTAAAACTCTCGTGTTTAGGCTACAACAGAATGATTATTAACATACACATATGTACTACATTCTTGAGAGAGTCAGAAAATTATTGGCCAAGTGATTTTCTAATAAACTAATGCGACTATCCACATGCATACTGAATTCCTCTAGATTTCCTAGCTAGAACAAAAGTAAAGTTGAGAGCAAAGAAGTTCAGATTGGATTATTCCCAGAGTTCTGTTGTGCAGAATTTTTCATAAGGCACTCAAACCAAGCAAATATTGAATTATGAACCATATTTGCTACTCACCAAAACCAACCACACTGCAATATACTTGTTTGTGAATTTTATTTTATTTTATTTTATTTTTTAACTTAAAACAGTTCAGAGGAAGAAGCTGGAAGTTTTTAATGCCAGAAGATGCCTTGCTGTTCATAGTATCCTAGAGAAATCTCCCAAAGTCATCACGAAGCATGGTCATGTTTTACACCTACTTCTCCCATCACTCTCCCTCCTCTTTCCTCTCTATTGTTTGTTACACTCACTTTGTCTTATGACAAGATTGTAAGTGCTAAAAGCAGGGAAATCTCACACAAGATCTGCTCCAGAGTGACCAACATGGGATCCTACTGAAATTTCTGCAGTTCCCCAGGTGGAAAGGGTTTAAAAATCTAAACTGTAATGGTAAGAGACATCTGATTCCTGTACAACTGAGAGAAAATTTGGACCACAAATACATTAGTTGACAGTATGTGCCTTCAGAACACTGTACACATCCATAACCACCATGCAGACCCTGCGTGCTGCTTGCTGTCAGCAGAGTTAAAGGATGTTGGATTATTTGATCTTCAGATTTAATATTCTGGGGGAGGAAGGGAAGAGTCGGAAGCATTCTCTGGTTCATTTGACCCTCTCATATTCCCTAAACATTCACTGCATTTTTAGCACAATAACTAAAGGAAGCCAATTTTTGTACTAACTTCTCAACAGTTTCACATTAGCACAATGGTCGGTAACCAGATTACACAACTGTGGGAAATCAACACGGTGCCAGCAAGCCACCACATTCGTGATTGTTTGTCCTTTCTACCACACGCATAGTCCTTCTGTTAACTATTAACACAGAAATAGACAGGAATCAAAGATCCAATCCTGTAAGAATTTATCCATACTAGCAATTTTCTGTATGGGAAAACAAACCCCATAACAGCACAAACAAAGCTACTTACATACAAAAATTTCTGAAAGATTTGTCTCAAGAACCCTGAGGTTCTGGCCAAAGTGGGGCCATGATATCTTTAAGGCACCTTGCCCTTTGATTCCAAGCTAAGCCATGGCCCAGGGAAAAAGTGCCTCTTCGTCAAGTGCTGCAATGCCATTTCGCTCCTACCTGGGAAGTAGAGGCTCTCAAAGAGGTAAGTGCAAGTCCCACAACACAGAAGACATCTAAGAGCACTTCTATAACCCTTTGTATACAGAGGAGTTTATACAGTAAATAGAGGAAGCGCTTCAATATTTTACTAAGCCCTGATTACCCAAGTTTAGAAGGTTAAAAAAAATAATAATAAACCACACATCTCTTCCAATAAAATATAAAATACATTCGAGACTACCAGTCTAAATTACAACGAGGTGCTGTGCTTTGAAAGTGGGAGGTTTTATTATAAAAGAGGTCACTTATAATGAAGGCAATAAAAAATCCGCTTAATTTAGTAGTGGGAGGCAAAATGGGCAACAGGTAACAGAGCAGGACTGGGAGCCAAAGCACCTGATCGCTCTGCCAGTAGCCTGCAGAGCCTGAGCCGCCTGCGAAGCCTTGCCCATCTTTTCATCAAGACACGCTGGCCGTCCTCTCCCTGCTCCCAGCCGAGGCCAAGCTCTTGGTGTCCTGGCCTCGAGGCCAGTCCCTTCTGCAAGAGCTACTGAGCTCCCTCCCCAGGCTGACCAGAAACCAGGGCCTGCTGCACGACATTTTAAATACCGAACATTTCTGCGCCTTTTTCCCCGCCTCTGGACTATCTAAATCATAAGCTCTTTGAAAACAGGACAGTATACTTGCATGCTTTTGTAAACAACTGAGGCCTCTATTCCCTATGATAATACAAGATATATGTATAAAAAAAACGTGAATCTCCTCAGTCAGGGTTTAAGCACCAAAAGCAAAATTCTCCTCTCGAAAGCACATGGAGGTGCTCAGGCCTGACACTCTTCTCTTATGAGCCCAAAAGCTGTCCGCCAGTGACAGTTAAGCACATGAGGACTGACTTGAGATCTCTACACGCACCACACAAGAAATTGCCTTAAATTTTCTCTGAATGCCCAGTATGGGGGAAAAAAAAATACACTGAAAAAATCACCAAGAGCCAGGTCACATGTGCTGCAGGTTCCATGCACCAGGTGATGCATACAAAAGAGACAATTCAAAATGTAAAGGTGAAATGTTGGCCTTCCCACCCTCCTCTGTACTCACAATCCTGCCAAGCCAGTACATTTGCCACTGGTATCATGGTATCACTGCAGCCAGAACTTAACCCTTGTGGTTTTGGTACTGTACCAGCAAGCATAGACATAGGTTTTTTTTTTTTTTAATGTAATTCCTTACATTGCTCCTTCTGATCCTTGCTTTTGATGCATTTCTCAGAAAAGAGAGAACACATTTCAGTTTTACTTATGATCAGCTTCATTTTCAGATTTGTAGCACAACATTAGAGGGATTTAAGAGACCATAGGAAATGTTTATTTGTTTAACAACTGCTGGTTTTCTAGAGACTCTGTAAGTCATTGTACAAACACTTCAATGCTGGTTTTATAAATCTTTAGTATTACAAAACAAGTTTCAGCCCAAATTTAAGTTGACAGTGCTCCTTCATAAACAGAGAGACAACTTAAAATTGCACAGTTTCCTTCCTCAGCCTTTAAAATCACCGTTCTGTTGTTTCTAGAATATTAAGAGATGTTTTAATAGCAATACATACGCAATCACAGTTAAAACTACCTATTTTGGTCATGTTTTAAGGATTACTTATAACCATTCTTTCCTCAAGCCATCTGGTGAAGTAGGTTTCCAGTAAAACCAACTGCTGTGTTAAAGAACAACACTGGTCTCTGGTAAATTAAGAGTGTGTTTTAGAGCAGGATTGAAGTAAGTCAGAAACCAGTTCAAAATCCCTTTTCTGAGCCATTAAATTTGAGTTCATAGTGCAGTTTTTATGAATTGATCCATTACTCAAACTATTCCTAATTATGTGGATTGTAAGCACTTTTACCTTGAAAGTGAAAATAGAGTGCTGGATGCAAAGTTACAGACATGAAGGATCCTCAAGGAACCTTTCTACTTATCTCTGCTTCTGTCTACAAAGAATGAAATGCCAGCTTCTTTCAACAAAACAAATGAAAGGTTGCCACGACCCCTGGCTTTGAAAGTGATGGCTCTTCAGGAGAGCTCCTGAAACTCCTGAATTGCACATCAATGCTCTCTCTTCATGTCAGTGCCTTCTGCTCTGCTTCAAAGAGGAGCTCTACTTTTCCTGGAAAAGTAGAAGAGCATCTACAACTTGAATAAGAACTGAGAATACGAAGTAGGAATTAATGTTATACTAACGTGAGATAAACTGAAATAAGAGAAATTCTTAATTAAAATCCGCCAAGCAGCTTTAAACCACATATTGACAAAACTGCACACCGTATAACTACACGCATACATACTTCTTTGTTCTGATTTGCTTTGATGTTATACACAGACTGTTCTTATGGGTGTTAGAATGCATGCATGCATATGTCTACACACACACATAAAAAAAATGGAGATGTCAATCTTGTTTAAAGAAAAGTATTTACTGAGCTTCTCTGTGGCCTCACATCATCACTGCATTCCAAATGCAGAATCAGTAGCAAATTAAGCCAAAAACAAGATTAAGACCATTTCCAGAAGTACCTAATTTTCTCTTCAGTTGTCTATACATCCCTCAAATGAATCCAACCTCTGTTCACTTCAAAAGGAGCAACTCGTACACAAAAAGGTTGTCATAAGAGAACATGACACGTTCAAAGTGAGAAACCTTTTTCTTCTAGTAATTTTTATATACAAAAGAACCATCTCTGATTCAGGAAGCTGCTATGCCTCCAGTCTTCTCCCAAAGCTTCCCTGGGAGAAACTCTCCCCTTGAAACCTGGGAAAGAGTTCCAGGACTAGCCCTGCCTCTATGCCCTTCACTAGGCATTCACTCGGGAAACTACTGAGCAGAAGATAGTGAATGAACAAATCTTTATGCTGACCCAATACAGAGATTCTTGTGTGATCCATACCCAACCTATCATTTAGGTGCTCTGACTCATCAGGGTTGATTAATGCTCAAGTAACTCATGAGAATTCTGTCCCGTTTTTTATTTCTCCACTGCAGAGGTGGCTGAGCTCATGAAGTAGCTCCTGAGCACTGTTTTGCTTCAGTACACCAGACTGTCAGCCACAGCGATTCAGGACTGCTTAACGAACAAACAGGGCTAAAATTTCACATTATGGCTGAACTAACTCAGTAGCTCCTCTCTCCCCCCTCAAACTGCATGATCAGACATGCACCACAGCAGATGCAATTGTCATCAGCTGAAGGCAACAGAAGTACGCAGCTGCATGAGCTAAGACATGGCAAAACTCATTCATTATACATCAG
The DNA here is from genome assembly GCA_013399115.1 of Anseranas semipalmata. NCBI lineage: Eukaryota > Metazoa > Chordata > Aves > Anseriformes > Anseranatidae > Anseranas > Anseranas semipalmata. The sequence goes on from VXAA01006385.1 coordinate 592,463, forward strand.
GTTCAAGGTGGAGTAGTAACTGCATCAGCTATGCTAGTAGAAAGCCAACCTGGATCACAGTCCAAGCCTGTGGCTTTCATATTGTCAAACTCAGTAGAAATCTAGACTTTTATACTAGCTCTTCTTCAGATATGTAGTGAAGTATCAACTGTTAAGTAAACTGCAGAGTGGCTAGACTCACTAAAGATATTTCTGAAATACACCCCTGCACGTCAATCAGCAACAAGTAGAGAGCCTTCAATGGAAGCTCACAAACAAACAAAAAAATAAAACAGGCAGAACCAGGAAATAAACCTTCTTCTAAATATCAAAACGAGCCTTTCTGCACCTTATCCTGGATTAATTTTGTGTTGAAACAGCCAAGAATGCTTTCCCTATAATTTCTGACCAGCATTGGACATTCTGGACAATGAGTCCATTCAGCCTACGAACTAGTTGTGGGATCCCAGAAGCACTCACCCAACAGTCCTTGGCTTAGTTCTTTGTAGCATTGCAATAAATGATAGGTGACAGAACAGTAGTACAAAATGTGCAAGACAGGAAAACAGAAAGGGGCAGATGTGTTAATTACACAGTTAACTGGAAGAGATGAATATAAACATATCCGCTATTTGCTCTGCTACAGAGCATTCAAAGCCTCCGGTTTTGCTACTCACCAGTTCATCCAAGAGTGCCTGTTTATTCTTCCTTTTTATTATCTGTTGTAGTTGTTCTTCTTTCTGTACGAGCAGTCGCCTTTGTTCATTTTCTTGTCGTTCTACCTCTAAAGCTTCCTCCAACTCTTCCTGCTCCCGTGTCTGAAATGGAAACAGTAGAAATTGACTCACAGCAGTCTTCCTCCTTGCCTGGACAGAGTTCACCCACAGCTCTACTGGCTATCAAAAGACCTAGGGCAGACCAAGTGATGGGAAATTAGCCAAATTCTACCTTTTAAAGGTCATTATGGATGATGATTCTACCGCCTCTTACTGTCCAGTGTAAAGTTAGATTTTCTCCTTGCTGCAGTAGAAAAAGTACCCATCTAGATCTTGGCTCTTTAAGTGTTAGAGAATGACAATGGGTTTTCCCTATATCTTAGCTCTAAAACGAAGACACCCTTCTCTGCTCCCACACATCCTACTTCTCAAGAGATGCAAGAAAGTGACAGAAAATATAATTCCACTATGCTTTCCCTGATCACCCCCTGCTAGATCAGCTGCATCTTGTGTGCAAAATACCCTGTGTGCTTATCAGTGGTGTAGAAGAAAATATCTGTGAATACTGAGAAGCTTATGAGCTAGAACATGTTTAAGCGTGAACTGTAAACGTGTCACATTCCCAGAAAGTGAGGTATTTTTCCTATGACTTGGATAATACTTGTGTGCTACAGGAGTAGAAAAGAAACAATTTACTGGGACAAGGTGACTGAGTTTTTGTTTCAGAATTTACTTCTTAAGAAGTCTTTTTTAACCTGTAAACTATCAAGGTCAATCGTATTTGAAACTCACAGTGGTAGAAAAAAAGAAGAGGGCTCAAAGACTATCGAAGCACAGACAGGGCAAAAAAAGCATTAAAACTGAACAACTTTGCACAGAAGAGAGAATCAAAAGAATGTTAGCTTGGAGGTAAGATGTGATAGGACAATAACTTACAAAAAACATTTTCCCAGATCTTCCTCCCCATAAATACCAAAGCAAAGAGAGATCCAACAAAAAAAAAAAAAAGAATGCAGACAACTAAAATTTTATAAAATGTAAATGGATGATTAATCCATGGAAACAGTTTAAGCAAAATATTATTGCAGCCAAGAGCTTAGTAATTCTTGTTCTTGTTACAAGAAGACCCAAAGCTATATCATAAAGCACAGTCATGTGATATATGCCAGAATATGCTGAAAAATGTCCCTTTAACAGGCAGATCAAGCTGGCGGGTCCCAGTGAGGCCCAGTTACTCCTGGATGCAAGAGCTGACAGATCTCATCACTTGCCACTGAGTCAACCAAAGATGCCTTCATCCTGTAAGTAGCAGTGATGCCTGAAACTGGATTCTTTTTGCATTTAATGAAAGGAAACAAAGAAAAATCCTCACATTGTTAATTGAGGTTATTTCTAAGAATTAAGAGATCTAGTTAGTTCAGTAAACAGAACTAAGAGCTCAGAGTCTGTAAGACATTCCAAGCCTCTTCCATATTTATGTATAAAAGCTGACTGGACTTTGCACTAAAACAAAAGAAAAATTGTAGGAAGGTGCTAACAGATCTAGCCTGAAAAACCAGCCCAGAAAAATTGTAGTCAGGAATAAGTAAACTGATATACAAATCTAAACCAGATCAGACTACAGCAATAACAGAAGAATTATCACAAGTCGGATCAAATTCTTTCTGAAAGGAAGGCCAAACAAAACAGTTAAAAACAGGAGAGCTCAATAGGCAGCAGGGGTTGTGTCAGACTTAAAGGTAATCTAGACACAGTTTCAGTATCTAAAGAAATACAGATCATCATGGTGAAGCCTGGAGCAAAGTCAAAATAGCAAATGGGAAGAAGTAAATAGAAAAAAAAATGTTTTGCCACATTCAATAAAGGAAAATCAAGAAAATTTATCCACATTCACAACACGGAGTCCAGACAAGGCTATTTCAAGACTGAACAAAGCAGCAAGTGAAATTAACTATCTAGAACCAAAGCAGGAAGTAACAGGTTACCCTATGATGGAACAATAGCAGTCATTTAAGGAAAAAGAAAAGTTTGGAAAACTGTAGCCAATCTGGTCTTTGAACTCAGAGTACAAGGCTTTTTTAATGTATACACAACATATAGTGATTATTGTTTTGTTATAATAATATTTTATATTTATATATAAATATATAAATACAAAAGAATGACAAGAACCCTTTCTGCAAGAGTTCTCCACCTTTTTACCTAAACCTGTGAACTTTTTCTCCACGTGATCTGGCACCAAATCTAGAGATCTAACAGATGGGTTAGTACATGAGTAGCAAGATCATAAAGACTTGTACTGAAAGAACAACAAGCAGTCATCGAAGTCCTGCGGTGACTAGTTCAATAACTTAGTAATTTGATTTGTAAGAAAGAATGACATACTCGTGACAGCAGGAGTAGCAGAACTGAGATGAAAACAACTTACAGACCAGGGATTTGGTGACTTTAATTCACTAGTTAGAAACAAACAAGGAGAAAATGTGATGCACTACTTGATCACTACTGATTTTGAACCTCCTGTAGGACAGTGCTACAAGAGAACAGCACACCTTAGGACCACACGTGTCAACGTATGTCCAGTAGAGATGGGAAAACTGTGTTTCTTTGTAAGAGGCAGTTAAGATCTCAGCTATAATACTGCTTTCATCTCTGTTCCCTTCTGCCTGCGAAACACAAATTCAAATTAGAACAGGCACGGGGTTAAAAAATAATAATAATATCAAGAGCAACAGAAAATATCTATGTTTCCTCAGGAGCAAGCCACTACAGTGGACACAATTATTTGTCAGTCCAAGAAGGAAGGCATAATGACTGAACGTAAGTTTAGGCTAGAAATCAGGACACCTTTTACCATTCAAGGAGTAAAGACATTCCAAAACCTGACAAAAAGAGCTAGAGAGAAAAAGCACCATTTCAGCTTTTGGGAGAGGGGTACATTTATGGGCAAGATCACACAGTTTTTGTAATACCAACTGTGGCAAGTCTATTATTATGTTTCAATTGTTCAAAAAGAAATGAATCCAGACTTACTGGAGATCTGGAGACATGCAGGCTTGCCCAGCTTCCACAAGACAGCCTCTAGCACAGCAAGACCATACAGCACAGAAAACAGAAGACCCAGGGGCCTTGGGTGGGTACAGAGCATTGCTATGCTGCTTGATGTGATCACTCTGAGTGCACAGGCTGTCTGCAAGCCAGGTAGATGAATGGAAGGTGGGCTGCAGGTGAAGCACACTATTATTATGGTGACCTCAAATGTTGCGCCTACATCGTAAAGTAAGATGTAGCCAAAGATTTGGAAATTCTCTTCAAGTTCTGAAGCATAGGACATTGCACGGTGTCAGACACAGGATAACAGATCAGAGATGGACCCCTAGGGAAATTTCCTTGCCTTTGAAAGGAAGAGGTTCAAACAAACATTTTTCAGATTCCAATCTCCTCCTGTGAAATCCTAGTGCTAAAGAAATCACGGGGAGTTTTGCCACAGACTTCAGGGGAGTGAGGATTTCACCCCTACTGATTTGAAAGCAAGTCCTTAATGCAACTAGAATACAAACACAAAACCTTGTTATGTCACACTCTGGGCAGACATTTTCCTTCAAGAATCAATAACAATGTGTATTTTTGTACCAAAAAAAATACTTAACAGATTAAACTTTTCTTACAGAAAGAAATGCTTGCAAGTTTATTTTTAAAGAACAAAATGATAACTAAGCCACATTTTAATGAATACATCTTCAAAGAACCATGTGTTTTGCATACAGATCATGTATACAATACTCCTGATGTTATTGTTATCAGCTCTTGAACAAAAATTTAAATGTTTGTTTCAACTTCTTTCATTTTAAATTTTGCATAAACCAGACCTGTGCTTTCCTTCAGTTTTACAACTCTCTCTTGGGAGCTTCATAATGTCTGCGTCTGGATTCCTTTTTCCCTTCAGATGAGAAAGGAATGATTGTCCTGGTATAGGAATGAACTTGGTCTCTCCTGGATATTATCCAACGACATTGCCAGCATGCATGTAGTAGTGATGTATTAGATGCAGACTTTACTGCCTGTCCCTCTTTTTAAGCCCTTTCCAAAATAAAGGATAATTGCATTTCAGCTATCAATTTCATCTCTCTAAGCAGCACTAAATATCAGTATAACAGAATATTAGCATATTATATTTTTTGAATACAAAGTGAAGTATGTGTAGTGCCTTCAGCTTTGACTTGCTTTTAAGATGTTTTAAAAGTACTTCACTTTGAAAATCCTTTAATTCTTTAGCTAATGAATAAAAATTGTACGGGAGAGAAGTTAAACTAACCAGTTTTATCTTGTTTTTCTGAATGACTTCTTTGTTATCCTTCTGGTACAGCTCCATTTTCCTTTTGGTGTTCTCCAAATCCACATTGTTAGTCAAGTTAAATACTGCATAAATATTAGAAAGGCAGAAAGTAAAAGTATTAGGTCAGCATGCACTACCACGACAAAGAAGTACTACTCATGTTCTCTATTATTACTAGAAATAGACATGAACATCACAATAACGGGATTTAATTAAATATGCCTTGTAAAACAAGATGCAATCTGCTAAATCCCTGCAAACTTCAACAGAAGCCAGTGAAGTTCCTGTAGGTTCACACATCTGTAGCACATGAAAATTGGAGTTTTGCATCCTATTTTGTGAAACTGATAAGGATACACATGAATAATCACGATATTCTCAGTAAAACATTGACCTTTTTAAGTAGCAGTTAAACCTAAAAACACAGTAATTCCTGTAAAATGAAGTTAGACTAAACAAATACATTGTAAGACAAGGTTAGAAATGAAATTGTTCCATTTCATAAGATCATCTAATGCACAAAGACTACAGAGATTGTTTGAACTTTCAGGTATGCAGAAAAAACATCATGTAATTTGATGACAAAAGGCACCAATGTACAATTACCTTTATTATGAAGAATCTGTAAATGCATCCAGATTAATAGGCTGAATGACATTCTTTTGACGACTCTTGACAGTGACAGACTATATCTCACATAATTAGAAAGTAGGGTTGGCCAGCAAGCTCCATAGCTTAGCAGAACATTCCCAATTACCTACATATGGCATGGAATATACCTCAAGAAATTGAACAGTTTCTATAATCAACAGCTTGAACGATGTAGATGGTTTGGATGACTAGTAACTCGATACAGTGCCTGAGCCTTTCACCTCTAGGTCACTGGTTCAATTGTGGGTCAAGTGAATTCCAACTGAAAGCCATTATCACTGTGAGGTCGCTTGGTGTTTGCCATCCAGAGTGGATGCTGGGCTCACATCCACATCCCTAAAGCTACTGAAGACCACAAACGTACAGCACTCTGCCCCAAAACCTCAAAGAGCTTTGTCAGGCGGCTGCAGTAAGTTTATGGGAGCAGCAGAGAAATTCGCACTGCCGTTGACAAATCCCTCACAAGTGAACAATGGCAGAGCGATTGCACAAAGCTAAACCCTCAGCAAGGGAACGGGGTTCTGGTGAAAACACCAGCGCAGGACTTGGAAGATTTTTACTCAGTTCTCTATTTCTAGTTTCTCAAGTGACTATGGCCAAACGAACCCTCGGCCACTGGGTTCCACTGGTATCCCACTGGACCACTGCAAAGTTATTTGTGTAAGTAAAACTGATAGAGAGAAATAGAAGGAAGAAACATGAAATCTGTGTTGTTACCAATGAGAATAGCACACATCTCAGTTTGGTAAAGATTAACGTCCCTTATTCTTTTCTCCTCTCCACAGGTAATGTGGCAGAAACTAACTTTCAGGAAGGTTCTAGATAAGAAACCACAAATAGCCTAGACTGGGAAACCAGTTGAGAGCAACTAAAGAAACAGCAAAAAATCAAAGCAGTGATTAATTACTGGGGGTGAAAGGTGAAGGTCCAGTGTGCAAGAGTCGTGGGGTACAGCTCCGTTAGGGTAACCCAGGCGTACAGCACCTCAGCACTGCCAGGAAGTGGTGGTCCTACTCCCAGGTCCGTCCCAGGCATGGGTCTTGCCTTTTCCCCTGCCCTGACGCCAGGAGTCTCTGGGTGCTTCGTAGCCTCAACAGAAACCTTCAGTAACCTGAACCGGCTCAGCAAAGGGGATGGACAAGCGCCAGAGATGGTGCAAGGGAAGTACTAGAAATGTGCAGATGGGAATAAGAACACTCTCTTTCCAGGAGTACAGAACCAACACTATCTTATTTCTATCAAAAAATATTCAGTCTTTCCTTGAACCGCAGCAAAAAGGGTTAGGCAGGATATAGTTGAAGAAATTCCTAACCTTAAAACAAACAAACAAAATGCTGTATTTATTTTGTTTCCTCTTCTCCAAATAATAAGCAATAGCAAGAGGACTGACATTTTACTTCAGCCTGGCTCCTTAAAAACAGCTCAACTCTTCCACCCCCTACTCCACCATCCTGACTTCAGAAGGGATCCGAGAAGCAGGTTGGTTTTGTGGTTAAGCGTTTGATTGGGAATCAAAACCTGGGTTCAATTTCCAACTTTGCTACTGTTCCAGGGCAGATCACTTGACCTCTGTACTGGAGGAACCACATCTGTAAGAAACACAAGCAGGAGAATAAAGCTTCCTTTTTCCTATATATATTCTGTTCTATCTCCTTACTATAGCTACTTGCAGCACCTATCTCATTGTCTTGATCTCATCTCAGGTGGAGCCGCTGGGCATGACTATAACCCAAACATGCTGTGCTGAGAGCTCTTTCACAGTTCAGCTCCTTGGTTTTTGGAAGCAAGTTACTCATTTCAAATTTTTTTGTCCCTGTCCAAAAGGTATAAAAACATTTTGCAATTTCATATTGCAATAACCATACACTTTTTGGATATGGCAGCATTTCCTTAATAAAACACATTATGTCAGCCTAAATTTTTAGTATTTTGGTGGAGATTTGACCTCCAACTTTCTAGTCTACAGCCAACAAGCAGCTTCATATTTGAGTATTATGGCAGAGAAGAATTGTCATGTGAAAATGCTGGCATACAATCAGATCAGGGCTCTGCAATGACAGCAGCTGCATGGGAATGTCAGCACTTCCTACAACTTAAATCCACACACCAGCTCTCTAAACTCTTCAGTGACGACACAAGAAAGAAATAGCATATGAGACATGCTGTGCTAAGCAGGATGCCCAGATGCCACCTTCAGGTGCAAGAGGAGGAACAAGATGAGATGCCAAATGCCTTTGGGCTCCTGAACACCATGGGTATTTCTCTAAAAATAATCCAGCAATAAGCTGATGATCTAGGTTTTGTAACTACTGCTGCTTGAAACACTCAGGGTTTTGTTTGTTTGTTCCTTTCTCAGTTATTATTAATAGATTCAACAAGGCACAACCTAGGTTTGTAAAACACCAAGCATAAGATTTAAAACTCATAGTAGGGAAAGCAGGCAAATTTTAGACATAGGCAGATGCCTGCCTTTATTTAGAACTACTTACAAAAGTGAGTACATCTTGCTACTTGATATGAAGTAACAGTGTTTAAGAAATCTTCAATATCCACCTGCACAGCCGGCCCTTAAATGCTCACTGGTCTGCTTGCAGCAAGGTGAAAGGTTTATTTCTCCTTTTGTTTCCCTGCTGTGGCTGGAAACCATGGGTAAAATCCTCTCAACAATCAGATCTCCTTGCACCACGCTGGTTCTGCTCTGCCCGTCTTACTCTACTTTGTCACTTGAGGATATGGTAGGACAACAACAATCAGAAAGAGTCATACTTCTACACCCTCAAAGACCAGAGCAGATTTCTCCCATTGACCACTGACTTGTACTCATTGAATAGGAACATTATCTTGGTCCTAAGCATCCTCAGCTCTTGCTCCTCAACACTAAGTGGTCCACATCTCAAGACTTAACATACTGAAGAGCTACATTGTGTTGCAACAGTGTTAGGACCTGGATGTCTCTATCCCAGGATCAGTGTCAACAACTGTCCTTGAATAAATGCAAAAAATATCTTCCCTCCTACAATAAACATCCTAGCAGCAAAACAGTGTTCTTTGACACTGCACAGTTATCAGCTAAAATATCTTCCAATGTGTTTTCTAATTTATTTTTCATGAGCTTCAAACGTCTCTTCATCAATATTTAGAGAATACAGATTCTTCCCATTCTGTCCTCACAATTACAACTGTCAAATCCATTTTGTAAGGGGGACTAGGCTGTGAAAAACAATTGAGAGATTCTTTCTTTCTCTTCTCCTGTGTCCCCTCCACAATTTAACTGGCATTTGATTTGGTTTGATCTTGGTTCTGACAGAAATTTATTTAATTTATTTTTAATATAATTCTTCCAGATGTTCCCTTTAAAAATATATATTATATATAAAAATAAAACTAGAAGAATCAGAAAGAGTTAAAACAAAAACAAACAAAAAACCTCTAACTCATAGGCTACACCTACCCTGAAAAAACATTGGTACAGGTTGGAATATGACTGGCAAAGCAGATGGCTAGTTTGAAAAGGTTTCAAAGAGAAGACAGACTTATTTTTGTCCATGTTGAAATATAGCATAAGCCGATATAAGAGGCCTGAAACCCTTCAGGGAAAAGAAACAGAAGCTGTTTTGTATGCAACAATTATTTATCTACTTATCCATCTCACACTGGTTGGTTTATAAATTGACTTGCCTTGAGACATCTGTTGAAGTACAACAGGAAGACTATTGTGTTTTCCTGAAACATTTCATTCTATTTAGGTAAAACTCCCCATTGCTGAAATTCAGCCTCTACAGGGAGACTTTTGCTGCTTTTTAAAAAACAACTTTTATTGTGCACTTCTATTATAAATGGAAAAGTATTTTCCTAATTGTTATAAAAGAAATGTGAAAATTTGAGGAAAAAAATTTGGATAACTGGGCATAGTAAGTTATCTAGAGATGCAGCAGTATGAGTGTGTCACTCCACTGAAGAACTTCAAATTAGATCTATCAAAATATCCCCTGAGTTATTGCAAGTTTTCTGAGATTTCTCCTCCTAGCTCCTTCAGAGACAGTAATGTTACTATGTTAAAATATGTTAAAATATTTGCTATTCAATTGCAAAAAGAGGAACAAAAAGAAGAGCAAATTATAATATATATGCTAGTGTATGGATGACACTAACTACTGTGACAACAAGGCAATCAAATTATTGTACACTTTAAGAAGTTTGTTATTCAGCTGGGATGTAATCAAGATCTTTTTTTTTTTATTTCTTAAGGAGAAAAAATTGATTCAGTGTGCTACTTAAGCAATAAACCAAAACAAGTTAAATGGCTATCTCTTCCAAATGTTAACACTTCTCTAACCTGCTCTCCCTCGCCCTGTCCACAGAGCACCTAATTAAAAAAAAGAACAACATTGCATGTGATTATCTTGCAAAATACAGCGTTTGATCTGCATTGTCAGTATGAGCCAGTTGAAAATTTAAAAATTACTAAAGTATCAATTTATTACCCACAATATTCCTCCCACCCTACTACAAACAACTCCACCATTACCACCTCCATAAATAGCCAGCTAGAGATTGGGAATGGCAGAAGAGCAACTGCTTCGGGCAGAGCACTACGAATGGAGACACAGCCCTGTCCTCAGCCCGCACGGGGAGTCCAAAGCTCCTGCAGCACCTTCGGTTGGTGCCTTCCGTGTCTGGGCCAACCTGTGTCCCCATACTTTTAAGAGGGTCAGGAGTAGTTTGGGGGTAGAAGAGGTGGACTAGATCTTAAGAGATCCCTTCCAACCAACACTTCCATGATTACTACAAAATAATTCTCAGGAAAAATAAAACCCAAAACTAAGCCAGTAAAAATCTAGTTAGGCATTATTAGTTATTTCTGTTTATCCTCAGTCGTCTTTTATTGGGACAATTTTCCAGAAAAACACCTTGGCATAGTATTGAATGATTCAAATCACTCATCCCCATCAGGTCTAAGAAAGATAATTTTGGCTGGAACAGGGTGGTACTGAAATCTTTGTTCAGACAAGATGACTGAAACAGGTCTTTGACAAAGCTGCCCTTTTTCACATGGGGCTATTCCCATTGTTAACAACAGTAGTACCATCCTTGTGCACACACACAAAGAGGAAAAAGACCACAAACAATAAACAACATAACCCACAAGTGATCATAGATAATAAAATCCTGTCTATCCAAGGATCACTTGTAAGATAAATGTTCTGAGCAAGACAAGTCACCAGGTAGCTGGTATTGCACAAAGTCTTAGAGAAGTAATGAGATACTGGAATCCAAAGGGCACAAACACCGCAGCCTCTTTCCAAGGTGAATGTACTGAATGTTTTAAAAAGCAATAATTACTATTAGGAATTGTGTTGCGGTAATGCCTAGAGGCCTCATTCAGGTATCAGGAGAACAGTGCCAAGCTGTGTGTATACACAGGCTAGGAGGCGGTGCTTTGGAAAGCTTACACACCAGGTTTTTAAAAACTAGCTAAGAGGATACCCTGGGGAAGAAGAAAACCTTGTGGAAAGCATAAGCAAAGTTTGCATGATGTCCAGAGACTGCAACCTGTAGTAACACTCCAAGGTTTAATCTTGTCCCTCTCATCACAGGGACACAGACCTGCCTTAATTTCAATAGATGTTGTACCTACCTTTCCCAAAGACAGGTTTTAAACTTTTTACTTTGTTTTTCTTCCTAGTGTTAATGACAACAAACTGTTTACAATGTTCTCAAATTGTCCAACTGATTTTTCTTCTGGGGAAAGCCTGCTTTAAAATGTGGTTTCTATTTAAAGCCTTGTATAACACATTTTAGCCCAAAGCATTATTAGTGGCTACATTCTAAACCACTTAAAAATGTGTTTTTTATAATAGAAATCTTAAGAGGTGACTACCCTAACGTTTGACCTTTTCCCCCCACCTCTTTTGCTGTACCACCCAACACTTTTCTTTAAATAGAAAAGTCTGTAGGTATAATACACCTGATATGTAGGGGGAAAATGTGTTTCAAGTAGGGCCATATATCACATCAGTCGAATAAGACAGTGCTATCTCTGCAAATGTTGGAGCTGATCTACCTGAAACATTTGGAAAAACTATCAGAATTGTGCCAGGGTCACGTGAAGTATACTAATACAGGATGTTTACATTTTGTCTCTGCCAAGCAATTACTTTACTTGACACCCCCCCCAAAAAACAACTTAAGAAACAAAACTTACCAGCGAGGAGAAAACAGGGTAAAGCTGTACTTTTTAATCACTTCGACCTTCTCATAGAAAAACTGGAAATTTGGGGCAGGGGGGAGAAGAGGGAAATCTGGTTCCCTGCTCCCTAGCTTCCTAACCCGTCAGCTCTAACAACGACCACCAGCCACTGCCAACCTGCTGCACACTGGCCCCACGAGGCAAAGCTTTGCTCCGCATGACTACACTCTTTCTTTCCCTTCTCGCAGCCCAGTTTCCCACATGTGCAAATGAGCAGGGAATTCACATATACAAAGAAAATGAAATAACTACTCTTACCAGTAAAATCTAAAACACCCATAGAGTTGAAGACGCCTCTAACACATTGTTCAGCCATGCCACGCACAACATGCACTGCAAAAATGCTGGAAGAAGTCACACTACTGCTATGTACCATACAACTGTCAGGTGGAGAACTCTGCTCAGGAGCACAGGCAGGGAAGAGTTTGGGGAAACAAGAACCATCAACTGAGTTTGAAAGCAAAATATGTGCAAGGAGCTTTGTCACCAGGGAAAGGAGAACAGTGTTTAAATTCTTAATGGAGGTGTTGTTCTTGAATCTGACCAGCCCTCCAGCTTCTGGATCTACCTAAAGTTAGTAGATCATAAATAACTCCTCAGACCGTGAAAATTTAAGAGCCTTCTGACTGCACCCCTTCCTTCCTCTCATCACCCTGGCTGATACATGAAGAAATAAGGACGTACTCGGCCTTTCTAGTCCTTTTAGTATCTTAGGTGTCCCTTTCCAGCAACTAATTTCAATTCCTGACAACTCCATTTATTGAGCTTCTACATTATGCGTTTGCAGGACCAGCACAATTACAGACAAATTCACTCTTCTTCACAAGGTTATGAAGACCAGCTGTGAGTTCTGCTGCTTCTAAACCAAGTTGCCGTCAGAGGCTCTGGAATCATTTGAAATTTAACAGCCTAATCCCAAGAGCTGGAGAATCATAACATTCTGCGCAAATTGATGAAGTTCCGGCAATTTCGGGCAAAACTTCAACTCCCTTGTTGCAGATATCGAAAACCGATGCAAGAGCAGTAAGTGGGAAACCTGTATTTAATGCTGCATAAATAAAAAGCAGTTTTCCTTTCCATGAGCATACAGACTCTTCCAGGATCCTCTGGCTAAGTTGCAGCCATTCTTTCTACTCATTCCCTCCTTCCCCTACACCATCCCAAAAAGTATACAAACAGAACTACACCCACATCATCTCCTCCAGATATTTGGACCCGTATGAGTGTGCCTGGTATTTCCCAGCCACACAATTTAGCTCCCCAGCCTCAGCTTCCTCATGCCAACAAAAACATGACACATTACTCACAGCAGTAAGTGTATTGGATACATTTCTACCTAACACCACAGTGCAAAAAGGAGCAAGGGCTCCTTTGAGAAGCTGAAAGGGAGTGGCATCTCCATGTTTTCCTTCAAATCGCATTCACTACCTCTCCTGCACTTTCTATGCCACCTCTTCTTCCTCCAGGACAAAAAAAAGAAAAGCCTCAGAAGCTTATAAAATCAAGAAACAAACCATTTAGGAGTCACTCCTTTGAACACATCCATGTTTTTCTAAGCAAAATCCATCACTCCACCATAAATCACAAGTCACCCTAACGAAGAAAAAAAATAAACTCTGTTGATAACATAGTCCCCTTCCAAAGGGCAAAGTTCTACTTCAACTAATCCAAAGAGAAAGAAATCAATGTCTGTTCCTAAATCTTCTTCTACACAGCAACATAAAATGCTACCACAGTGGTATGTAAGGTCATCAGCTTCAAAGCAGCTTCAACTACTGTAACTTGTAGAAGCAAAAATGACAAAAGACACCATATGGCTTCTGTCATGGTAGATAAAGCTAATGGAGGCATATAATGAAAATTTGAATTTCTCCTCTGTTTAATCTTTCACAGTGTAGCACTGACAATGGCCTGCAACCTTTTCTTTTCCAGCTGTAAAGCACTACTTCCTCTTTGAATCATGTTTTGCCTTTTGCAGATAAAATGTTTTACTTAATGTCCTACAGTTCAGCAAATATGATTGAAATGTACAGAAAAAAATAATTAGATAAACATCTGCTACTATGATAAATCCTATTATTGAAATTCAACTTAGACATTCTCATAGGCAGTTAAGTTAGAAGATAAAAGCCTATGGTCTCATGAGCACAGCACCTCAAAAAATGCAAGCATTAAGACTTACCAATTTCTTCTATTTCTTCCAGGAAATCATTATATTCACTTAGACTGGGAAAGTCATCCTCTCTTTTATTGTATCTTTAAGAAAAGAGAAACAAGCATTTATATAACACACAGATGAAATTTCAATTCAACAAGGCTCTTGCTGCAAGCATATTAAGTATTGACCTAGTTTTATCAACAATGTGCTTTGTGACTCCCACAACCGACCAATGTACAGTGTTTAAAAGGAGACAGAAGCGCTTGTTTCAAAGGAAAGGAGCCAGTCTGGTATAAATCAGCGCTATCTTTGCCTACTATTTGCAGATTCCTTTCCCAGTGTTACAGGTAAACAGGAGCACAAACACTACTACATAGCAATTCCAAGCCAGCCCTTCATCATCTAAAACCTGTTAAAGGCAGAGACAACAGTAACACCCACAAGAAAAGCTTTTCTACAAGTATCATAGAAGAGAGTTTGGCTTTTTGCCAACAACAGAAAGCTTATGTCAGCAGCAAACTGAAAATGCTACGCAATTACCTTACTCCTATCAATAGATCATTCCAGAACTCATTTATCCAACTTTTGATAGCTGGAAGAAGTAAAGAGATGAAGGGACAACAAGTCTGGCGAGAACATGGACAGGCTCTGAAAGTCAAGAGACGCAGGTTTTCTTCCCAAGAAAATACAAAGCTGAGATTCTGCCTGCTCTGCAGACCAAGGTACATGACACCTAGGAGTATAAAAATCTAATTCTGAGAAGTCAGGCAAAATTCCAATTTGGAAAAATATTTTCTGCCTACTAAAAACTAATCTTGCAAATCCAAGTGGGCCAAGTATTTTACAACATTTTCTGTTCTAACCATGCTTCATTTTGTGTTTAGTCAACTAAGTTGACTCCATTCCAGCTTGACTTTTGTTAGCTTCAGTAGACTTTATAATCAAACCTCAGAATTATTAATTTCCCTACCAGGATCTTGGTATTCAACAAAGCAATTTCCCTACATCTCAGCAACATCGTAAGATTCATTTAGCACTGTACTAAGTCTTAGACAAAGGCTGCCAAGCTTACAATTTACCTGTACGTTCTCTTTTGCACACCCAGCTCTCCAAGTTTGCTACATTCCATTAGGCCTTCTTTTAGCAGCACACCAACTGGCCTGCTTATTTCCCTCATAAAATGTTGTTTCATGGCCGCAAGAAGTGAGATGCAATTTCAGATGTAATTTATCTCAATTCCAAGAGCTCTCAAATCTGCGTGACTAGTAAGCAAGGCTTGTAAGTAAGCATTTCCACTAACAATTGCTGCATGAAGCACCAGACAATGTGAACATAGCTTCTCTTTTGTCCATTTTCATTTGGAAGGGCACTAGCCTTCAATTCTCAGAATAGGTCCCCAGGCAACAAAACTATCAAGGTCCTGCTTCTCGCCCTGCTCCCACCTTCACCCCCTCAAAGGGAAAGCTGATGTAGTCCTTGATACGTAACCATCTCCATTCAGGAGGCAGGTCTTTGCCAAAGTACGCCACAGAAACACCCAACATTTTCTACTGCTAAGCAGGAGTTCCTCTAGGCTAAGTTGAGACTTCATTCCTCAGTTGTTGCATAAAGTCCGATTCTCTGAAATCCGTCCATATTAAATGGAGTCAAGTTTTGTGGTGTTTTTTGGGGTGGTGGTTGGGGGTGGTTTGTTTTTTAAATAACTACTGGAGGAATAAGTCAATTTTGGAAGACGGTGATCCATGAAATACATTCACATTCCATTCTTTTAATCAGTGACACTCACATTTTCAGCACTTTCTTACGAATTTCCACCTCCTTGTCAACGGCGGGATCCTCAAAGAGCTGTACCCTGAAGTTACTTTTCCGCAGGGGGGTATCGCACTCGTGGCAATTTCCAGCCCCTCTTACAAACAGCAGCTCCACACAGCTCTCGCATCTGAGGGAGAAAGGGAAAATATAAAGGCAGATACTTGTTAAACAGCGACTGACACACAGGACTGTCCCCGTTTTTTGTTGCTTCCCCCCATATACAATAAATACGCATTGCATCTCCCCCTTCTTTCACTTTACACACAGGAACACTGAACTCTGCAGTCCTTCCCCCAGAGCACCCAACAGCTGCAATGAAGCAAGGGCTCTCCACCATGGCTGGAAGGACACAAACAATCTCAGCAGCACAAACACGTTTATTCGCCCTGCCCAAACAGCTCGCCTCTTTGCTGAGGCTGAAAGTTAATCCAAACACAATGATGGTTTTTGTGTCAAGGGGAAGTTTGTTTATTGACACCATCAAACTCATTTCACACGGCCCAGACGGCAATATCCTTATTTACTCTGAGCACTGCCCTGCTGCACAAAAAGCCCCATTTATTTTCTTGGTGCCACTCTCAGCGCAAGTAGGGATACCAGATCTCGCCCGGAGCCTTCCACACACCTACCGGTATCACCATGGAGGAAGTGTTACAACAAACCCGAGCTAGACTCCAGGCTAACACAAGTAAAGGAATCAGAAGAATCTCAATACCATTTTTTACCAGCGCCCAGCATCATGCAGCTCTCCTACACCTTCCACGAATGCTTTTAAAATTGCACATAAATACACCTCTTTCAGAGGCTGCACAGAAATAAAGCAATAATACCTTTCTGGCTTTATTTCTTTGGTCTTAATGAAGATTTCAGACTTTAAGACAATGCCTGTAACAAGTCAGTTGGCATTCAATAAAGGAAGAACACAAAGAAAGCTAGTTATTTTTTACAAAGTACTTGGGTACTAATAAGTGCAAACTTCCAGCAGAGGACAACACCTGCTGCAGTCATTTCCTACTGCTAGGGGGGCAAGGGGGTGTCTATTTATAACTTTGGTATATTGAAGCCAAGACAGTTGTACATTAAGGGCTACGCCGTACCGCACCTTCACAAACTCAGCACAAAATCTAAACAAGCTAAGAGAAACAATACTGACATGGCTGCAAAGGATCTTAAACAAAACTTTCACCCCGCTGACCTACTCCCAACCAAACTGGTTCCAGTACACACAGAGGCAGAGCTGGCTAGAGCCAACTTGTTTTACCCAGCTTCTGTTTTCAAGATTAGAAAGTGCAAGACAAATGCAATTGTATCTTACAATTTAAAAAAAGTGCATTTTTTTTTGTTAACAGAAGTAGAACTACGGTTTCGTAATGCATCTTGCAGCTGACTGCGCTGAAGAGCAAACCTTGGATTTACTTAGACGTTTTCCAGCCCCAGAATTCCTCTAGTTAGAGGAACAAACACATTTAAATACAATTTATCTGTGAAAGGAAAGATCAAACCTTTTAGCACGCTACGTCTCAAAGTCAGGAGTTACTGGGACATCAACCGAGGAGCTGCCCTTCTTTACCAAAGTATTTTAACTTACTGTTATGGCAGAAACGATATGAAATGAAGGAGAGAGGGAAAGGAAGGGAAAGGCTCTCCTTCTTCCCCAACCAGTCTGTGCATGCAGCAGCCCTGTACATAAGGACAGTTTCACTGCCTCCTTCGTTTTGGCAGCTAGTGCTGTTTGTACATCTCTCAACACAGCAACCAGAGTACTTCCTATTTTTAAGTTATAGAAAGGGGAGTGCAAAGCTCCAGAACTTGGCAGGTGGATCCAAGCGCAGGTGTTTGAATTGTTTTGTATCGTGGTATTGCCTAAGGACCAACAGAACAGGGTCTCCATGTGTGAGATACTATGCACGACAGTAGCACCTGAAACTACTTCACTTTTTTCCCCTCTCTTCCCTCAATCAAAGACATTTCAAGTTTACACAGGACTCGACTAAGGAAAATACCCCTCCTTGCACAAGCACTCCATACAATGCTTCCGTGCCTTCCCAGACTGGGACTGGTGTTTCTAAGGCCAGAAAATAGCTTTCCATGCCCACGAGACCACACCTCACTATGGGAATCCCGTATCAGCAGATCAAGCTCATTCTCACTCACTCATGCACGTCCACCCATGCATTTATCCCTGCGTAACTCCTTTTGAATTCAGCAACGGTTATATGAGACACGTCAAGGGCAGAACCGGACTCAGCCCAAATCTCGCCTCCTCTCCATCTCCCGATGGATGCAACGCACGCAGTCAGATCCCAGCTTACTTCCTAGCAAAGCTGGCATCCTTGGCCCCGCAAGCTGCAGCCACTTTCCCAGCGTTGGCAAGCACGCTTGGTCACGCATTTCCATCTCATTCCCGGAGAAAGGAAAAAAGCCAGCTGCAGAATTCCTGACAAATGGGTTCCTGGTGGTTCTGAGCCTACTGCTGACCGCGGAGCGCACGTGCCAGGACAGCCCGGCTAAGGCGGCCAGGCCCCGCTCAGTCCATCTCTTCTTGGCCAACACACCACACCTCGCCTTCCCCACACGAGCACAGCACCCGCTTAACTCCTCCCCAACTCATGGCCAAAGCAGGTGGCCAGGCACTTTCCTAAATTGGGAGCCTTAAGTCAGCAATTTTTTTTATTTATACACATACACATGTAACATGTATGCATACCACATATACACTTCATATATAAACTAACAATAACAAGTGTTCTTGGCTTAAAAATCAATCTATACATTTGTTCAAACCGAATATAACTGACTGAGGAGAACAGCCTCACACGAGGTCTAAACAAACACTCGGTGTGATATTGCTGGTTCTCACCTCCATACAGAGGTATATGGCCTCTGTGATCTACATTTCATTTCACACATCACTCAAAAATCTCACTACCTCTTAGATTTAGCTTTTTATTCTGGTAATAGGTAATCTGGATGAAGATAGCAAAAAACCATCCCAGCAGTTACACACACGCAGACAACAGGGGAAGACTATTAGTAATGGCACCAACAAAAGCAATCACATCATCTCCAGGAATAAAGTCTCCTGGTCTTCCACAACAGGATAATAAATAGCAGTACAGTCATTTTCATTTCCACGGACGTTGGCTTGATCTGTCTTTTTCTTCCTTTTCATCCCCACAAAATATTAAATGAATGGCTCTAATGGCCTAAGCATTCTACAACAACGACACCACATTTTTGAGGAAAGCAAGTAAGAAACCATCTAGACGGTTGGCACCAGCAATGCTCAAATAGCACTACATGCCTTATATACACTTCAGTGTTCAAGGACTTCAGGATAGTATTAAAAATGGTTTTCATACATTGCAGAAGAGCAGCAGAAGTTCCTCTCCAGAAGAAATAAGATATTTATCAACTAAATTACACTGACCGGAACCGCGCGTGCGTTTTGGACAAAGTATCTTCAAAGGGTAAAAGATTTGTGCCCAAATCTGCATTCCCTCCCCCTGCACACACGCAGACTTCATGTAGGGAGGATGGGAGACGAAGAGGCTTGCTTCCTTGACATTTAAAGGGCTGAAAATGGCTCACAACATTTGCATAGCTTGACGGCACTGCACACTTTTCTAGCTTGGCTGGCAACAAAGCAAACAAAGCAAAACAAAGGAAGATTGTCACAAGCAGGAGTAGTAGATTCTCTTTCTTCTTAAAACTTAGATTCTGCTGAGCGTAGCAAAAAATTGCAGGACTTAGATATGCAGCCATTAATCACTTCAGAAAAAAATCTTTATGGCTTTTGCTGTTGACTAGGATTATTACAGAATGAGTTACTACCCTTCTTTACAAGGGCTATTTTTAGTAGATATACTTATTAAACAGAATCAGGTATTTAGAATCTCTAAGCCCCTCTTTTTCGGCTTTTATAACAAAGATGTTTCTGTTATTTAAAGTAACAGGCAAAACAAACGATCCTCTCTACTATGGAAAAGTTTAGATTAAAAACATAATACAGTCCTCAACGCACAGCCAAGACTTGAACTACAAATGGAAGAATCAGCAAAAAAGATATGTTTTCACTTGTTCCTCAGTTCTGATGTCAGATGGAAATTTACTTACAGAAATGGAACGATCCTTGATTTATGGATAGGGAACATTAAAAACAAACAGAAAAAAACACACACAAGAAAGCTTACAGAAAGCCACCTAGATTTTTAAATCAAAGACGCTTCTGAGAACGTTCACAGGTTTTTTGACTAGCTCGGACCAGACACCTGTGTGTTGCACAAAGATTCTTGAACTAGGACATGAATGGCCCAACGTGGAGCGAGCAGCTGTCAAACCTGTTTATTTCACAACCTTCAGTACATTTAGCAAGTACTCAGAACCCACAGTGGTTTCTGCTACATAGCCAAGAGTTCATCTACTATTTGCAATTGGTCATTGCAGGTTTATTTTCCAAAACCAGGCTGATGGACTAAGAGGTACATCCTAGAAGGCAGGTTCTTCCTAGAGCCTGCAGCAATGATGAACTCTCACTGATCCAAGAAGCTACGGGCTCTGAGTGAAAGCAATTATTTTGTTCCACGTTACAGGATAGGGATCAAAAACAGAGGAAAGAGAGAAGCATGACTGCAATGATGCCGAACACTTCTGAGACCCTCGGAACAAAGGACCTTATGAAACCAGTAGCTCCCCGATGAGAAGGGAGCTGGGAACAATATAAGTCTCTCTCTTTTCACACCTCAGCTTCAGGAATTTAGAAATCCTTATTCAAGTACTTGCTGAAGAAGCTGCCTAGTCTTTTGGGTCATCTCTTCCCTCCCCTCCTGCCTCCAAAACACAAGAGGGAGTCTGGAGAAGATGCTAATTACTCCTTCCTTCCTCCTCTGTTCAGATTCTGTGAAGTCTTAAGAATGAGGATGTTGCTGTTCTCACCTTGTAAGGAGACAACTTCCAAACGCTCTCAAAACCTTAGTTGGCCCAAAAATCCACGATGGGTCTGTCTTCAACTAGTAAATGAGCAGCTCTCACAAGCAGTTTATGTGCCATGTAGAGATCACAGCTCATTACAGCAGTAAGGCATTTCAGGTCCCAGGCAGAAATCACAATTCCAGCCACCAACAAATGAGGTTTGTGGGTTTTTGTTGTTGTTGTTGTTTTTTAAAACAGTGTTTATAAGCTACCTTCAGTTGTCTGCAGCTCCCCTCTGCTCAGCCCCCAGTAACATGCGCTGCAAGACAAAACCTCGGAGATTATTTTGCTAACATTTAATTCTTTTTCAGAAATACTGAGACTCCAGAGAGCTGATCTTAGCCTCTCCTTTAAACAACAAAGCATAACCATAAAAAAAGACTCCATTACGCTGTCTATATCTGTATTATGTCAGTTCTCAGCATCATCTGCCAAGCTGCTAAGCATACAATCTTTCTTTTAGACTATTTTTATCTTTTGGGAAAAGGATGCACGCATACACTTTTGTTTCATTTTTGTTCTGTCAGACAAGTTCTGCTCCATAGTGCAGGAAGGAGGAGGTTAAATGAACGCAGACATCTCAAAAATTCAGAAGACACTCAGCCGCAGTTAACCCTATTTTCCAAACACCCATATACATGCCCTGACCATTCTGCAAACACTACAGACCAGCTCATCACAACAGCACTTACCAGAAAGAAAGCAGACCAGGTAGTGGTTGAACTACAGTCTTGAATGACTGGCATTTAAAGCAAAAGAAAAAAGACATACTGGATGAATTAATAATAAACAGAAACATTTCCACCACCCATTGTGTTTCAACATCTCCATTACAAAACCATTTCAAGTGGCCTGGACCTGACAAGAGGGTTTTGCAGCAAGCCAAAACTTAACTCAGTACACGAGCCTTCTCTTTTTCCATCACCTCCCTACAAAAAACTTTGAGAAAAACCTTTTATGGTATTAACTACGGATATATAGGAAATATTTCTACAGATATTTAAATAAAAGTGGTTCTTCAGGAGATACTATTGCCTAACCAATTAAGCAGACAATAATAAAACCTATCTTACGGCACATTTATCTCAATTGAGTCGAAATGACAGGCCAATTCTTGACAATTCAAGAGCAGCTGTGTGGCATTGAGAAATAAACGTTTTCACAATGACTAGGCATACCAAAATCGATAGAGAATTTACCCAACGTACCAGAATAACTACTTCCAAGTCCATTACACTCTACTGGGCAAACACATGCACTAAAATAATAATTCAGCTATGTCAATAACCCTTTTACTCTGTTTCGTTCTCTTTCAATAAGAATCTTTGCAAGTTTTTTGCGTTCTCAACAAACACCAAGCTTGGTAGCTTCCAGGATTAGTAGCTGCCCACAGCACGCCTGAACCTAAGACACAATTATGAAATTCTCCACGTCTGCCTTAAATCTAGGAGCTGCACCCTTTTCAGACGTGGTCCAGCTCAACGTTGCCCATTGTCTCGCGAGACCCAGGACAAACATACTTATCGTTAACAAGTTTAAGCTCTCACACCAAACTCCACGCAGGACACATTGCTCCGTTCTAGTCCCGCATCCAGTTGTGACCTCGGGAGAAACTCCTGTGCCGTTGTGTGGGTTGAACTGCCCCCAGAGCCTGCAGACCTTGTCAACTCAAGTATTTTGAGCATTCACTCGCTTGGTCTTACGAAACACCTGCAAACACCAGAAATCACACTTGAAAAAAACAAAACGCAGATAACAGAAAAATAAACGCTTTAGGGGCCCAAAATAGTCATGACAAATCTTTCATTTGAGCCGATAGGAGGCTTCTACCTTCTGTTCTCTCCTTTCAATGCATTTTAGAGTGCAACAATGGCATGTGAAAGCAAGACAAGGAAATAAGGCTGTATGGTAAAAGGGAAAAAAAAATTAAAAAGGTATTTATGGCATGACGGGATATCCTGACCACAATACTGAGGGCTTGTCACAAGACACTCCCGCATTTCACGTCTAATCTCAGAAAATAAGAAGATAAAGTTGATAAAACACACATCTGGAAGAGAACCGGGCACATGACCAAGCTCTTCCATAAAAACAGCGGCGGTTTGGGGTCTCAATGGCAAGCATGTAAGCATTCTAGCAACTCGAAATCAAGACCACCTCCCAAAATCAAAACCTTTACCAATCTCTTGTAGACATACCTGTTGAATGATCTGCACATGTTGGCTCGTCTCTCAGCCTTTGGGAGGAACCCAGCCAAATTTCTGCCAAGAGCATTGCCTTATATTTCACCCTAAGGATAAAAACTACACAGCGCAGTTTCCTTAACCTATTCAAATAGAGAGAGACACTGTGGGTGCACGTACACACACTTAAAAAGTTAAAAAGAACAGTCTATTGGAACAATAACTACATCTTCCATGCTCCAGATAGCGCTGAAAACACTGCCAGCGCACAAAGAGCAATACGTAAGGAAGAACCATTAAGTTTGCTTGGTTTGAAAAGACTGTCATGACGGATCGCGCTTTCAAAGTGCCACAGGCTAGCTCCAGCGTAGATCGTGTTTTATGATACAAGGAAATCAACTATTTCCTTTTAGGTAAGTAATTTTAGGTCAACGGTTTCATTCATTTCTGTTGGAAATGAGCGACCAAACAAGAGGTAAGACACCAGCTCCCATTCTCATGGGTAGCAAAAGTCGTAGCAACCTTTTTTTGGAAGACCAGAACTGTATTTATACATGTTAAGCCAGCATCAACACCAGAGCTGCTGCTGCCCTCATCTCCCTTCTCCCTGTTGTGCGTCTCCCGTGGGGCAGAAACAAACACACGATTATTTGCTGGGTTATTTTTCTGCCAGATGAACTCTCCCATTTGGTTCACCACACAGCTCACGAATGCTTATACCAGCACATAGCAAAGGGCAAGGCGAACACAGGAACAAGCAACGAGGGTGAGAACGCTTAAGCAGTGTATTGCCAAATACAAAGTCACAGTCAGAGCACCAAGCATATCACGCTCCTGCCACGAAGGTCTTGAGAGCCAGGCACGCTTAGGAATCGCTCATTAGGGAAGCTGAAGCTTGAGGACAGCGGCTGTATCAGCACCAGCAGCAGGGGCAGGCGCTGCGCACAATGCCACGTACCTCGGTGGCGCTGTGGATCCGACCTCGGAGCAGAACCAGAAGAACCTCAGGTGAACTCCGCGCCCCAAGGAGCTCAGCAGCCTGCCTTCCTGCAGCCTGCACCAGGCGAGGGCATCCCGCGAACAATGTTCCCATTCAGGCAGCTCCTACCGCTGTATTTACACGGGGACAGTTGTGACAACAGCGGGTGCCCTGACTGCGGACACGCCTGTGACAGGAGCACCAGTGCCGGAGCAGCTGGGCTGCAAAGCAAGGGGAGAGGACAGCACCGCAGCCGGCAGCCTTCAACGGCTTAGCCCGACGTAGGATCGCGTCCTCAAAAGCTCTGGGAAGGAAGGAGCCTCCCCAGCATCCAGCGCAGAATCACAGACCGGTTGGGGCTGGCAGGGACCTCTGCAGGTCACCTGGTCCAACCCCTGCTCCTGTAGGGAGCACCAGAGCAGGGTGCCCAGCACCACGTCCAGATGGCTTTTGGAGATCTCCAAGGAGGAGACTCCGCTGCCTCTGTGGGCGGGCTGAAGCACACACTTTTCAAACTGTGTAATGCCATCTGAGGCAAGGCAACTCAGCCCTCGGAGAAATACTTCCCCGGAAGAGGGCTCCCTCACAAGTGTCCATGGAAGTAACCACACTAAGTCAAACTTGTGGAGGTGCCCAGCAGAGCTGGGGCCCCCAGAAAGGCCATTTCAGTCCGAACAAGACCCCAGAACTAAGTTTCCAGAGAAAGACCCTGGGTGGGAAAGCATGCGAAGCTGTTCCTCTCTTCCCAAGCTCTGGATTCAAGAGCATACAATGCTGTTCATTAAAATTTGTCCTTCCCTTCGTTCTTACAAAGCTTCTAGGACATCATTTCAGCTTGATCCAAAAGCATCAGGAGAGGGAACATGACCCAAAAGCTTCCTTCATTATTTCAGGGTACCCTAAGCCACCCGATCAACACACCTCCAGAAAGGTGAGACAAAGCAACGCAAGAAGAACAGGTACGGTAGCAGACAAAGGATTAGAACTATTTTTCAGAATTGCTAAAAATAAAAGGGCCAAAAAGCATGTAATTTATCAGAATATTTTAAACAAAGGATAGAAGATTACTTTACAGGCAAGTACTTCCACAACAGAAACAGACAGCAACGCAACCAAACAAAAATTGATGCTTTTGAAAAAAGTCACAAAGCTACGGGGAGCTCACCATTTACAAAGTACCAAGGAGGGGGCAAGACACCCCAGTACACTAAGTAAATATTAGCTCGTGGTCGCTCTGCAGTGTGAAGCAGTCATGGAAAGGCACGTGCAACCCAAGGATGCATCAGAACAGCTGCTGCTGTCACAACGACAGTTACCACCAGGATCTGATGAGACTTCAACTGAAATCACATTTGCAGGTCTGGCCACTCTTACTCAAGACAGATGAGCTCACCCTAGAAATGCAGAAAAGAGCAACCAGGACGATCACAAGATCGGGAAAATAGGCTTATCAGAGCAGAAACAGCAGAAAAGGTACTTAAACTAAAACTAAAAGGTCTAACCAGTAGGGTAAAAATTCATACTGGAAATAGTAGTTTTTAACCAGCCACAAAAATAAGTCTGGAACCACCTCCAAGAGAAGCAGCAGGGCAAAAATCAGTTTCAAAATGAAGTTTAATAAGGTCAAGAGGAAGATTTTATGATCTGGATGTCTTCAAAAGGTAACTAGACTTGATAACCAAGAAGGGCCTTCCAGTCCTGTATATGGTTCTAGCAGCTTGTTCTGAATCCTGAAAGCCAGAGAAAATAATGACTGAGGAACAAAAATAAAAAAGGAGATAAAAGAAAACTAATTTTGGTGAAGATATATTACATGCATCTTTGCATACCAAATTTATTTCTCTTCTAAAACAACGACATGCATGGTACAGATGTTCTAGCATCTGCCCCTTCTGCTCATAACAGAAATAGCTCCTAACCCTCAAACTAAACCACTCTTTCTTAAATTACACAGATTCATATTCTTCTATTGATAACCAGTTAATTTATCTTAACTGGCATAAAACTTGATACGTGTAGGTCTCAGAGATCCAAATTTGATTCACTTGGGTCATTTTTTCCACCTGGAAAAGGACAGAAGGACAGAAATACCATTCTGTTTGTCTGACCTTAACAGCTGATACAATAGCACAGAAGACAAAGAGAGTGTAAGCATCCTCAGCTTGTCTTATTTCAGATAGCACGTGCAATTTAGTATGTAAATAATATGGATATATATTCTACTAGCATGTAAAAAAAATCTCTGGTAGCAAGTATATATTAGCTGATGCGTACTTGTGTACACCTTGTACTATATGATGTGTCTTAGCTCACAAGTAAAACGGGTTTAGATGGATGACCTCTGTGCAACAAACGGTGGTGGTCGTGACTCAACAAGTCGTCGTTCCCTCCTCTTCATCAGTCCAACACAGCCTCAGTGAACAAACTGCTTCCCAAAACTGCTGCCTCTTCAGTGAGACAGACCAAAGGCACCAGCAGCCTTCGAACAGTAAGGACTCAGTAGTATTTTTGTTGCAGACAGCACCCAGGTTTCCCTGAGAAGCACAGGTAACTTTACATCATATCCCAATCCCCTCCTGGAATTTTAACTGACTGGGTCATTCTTAATTTCCTGACCTAACGCACTGTTCAGAATGACTTGCTAAACCTCTGCTGCCTATACCAAAACGGTGTGAATAGCTGAAAGCTAGAGAAGGAAGAATGATCTCTGTGCAGTCCTCAAATACCTTACAGAGCTGAATCTAAATTATTGGTAACATTAAGCTGCAGAAAAGCTCATCAAAAGAAAAAGAAAAGACTCAATAACATTTTATTGCCATCTTGCATCCACATACAGATCTAATCCTTGAAGACAGAAGCCTGGGCAATTATCTTTTAAAATAAAAGATTAGCATTAAAAAGAAGAGAAAAATTCACTTGCAAAGAGCGCAGAGTTTATTTTCCATTTTTGAAAATGCAGACA
The DNA here is from genome assembly GCA_013399115.1 of Anseranas semipalmata. Lineage (NCBI taxonomy): Eukaryota > Metazoa > Chordata > Aves > Anseriformes > Anseranatidae > Anseranas > Anseranas semipalmata. Next base: position 619,460 of record VXAA01006385.1, read on the forward strand.
TAAAATGTAAGACAATCTTTGACATGCCAGATTCTTATCAAAAAAAAAAAAAATCTAACAATTCCCGGCTTGCTGAACAAGTTCATTCCAAAATAATCGCACAGACAAAACAGGGCTGGAAGGGACGGCTGGGGTCACTTCTTGCGCTTCCACGTAGGCAGGCATTCGACAGGCCAGGGAAACCTGCAGAACATCTGCCCCAGCGTGCTGCGGGCCACACAGGGAGCTCTGCAACCCAGCACTAAGCTTTTGACAATTCTACTCTTTTTTTTTTTTTTTTTGAAACCTAAAAAAGTTCAAGAAGATGTAAAGCACGAACCCAAAACCAAGTAAGGCACCTCTCGCTGCAGGGATCGCTAAGTTAGGAGGGTGGCACTTGTGACCCCCTCATGATGTTAGCATCACAGGCACGGTACCGCGCTCTGCGACGGCAGCCCCTGGAGCTGCAGCACGGATACAGACAAGCTACTGAAGTTACAGGCTTACTTCTAGTTTCGGTAACCAACCGGAATTATTTTTCCAATTTTATTGCATTTTTTTCTAAAAGGTTCTTTATCTCACCAATCTTCATTTTCCTCAGTAGACATGCAAAGGAAATATTCTTTAGAAAATCCCAACAGTAGCAATTCAAACAGCTGCCCCCCTCCCTGCTCTCATTTGGGAATCTCCCACTTCCTACCAATTTTTAAGGGTCATTCCTCACTCCATTTTCACATAATCCCTAAACAACCATTATCACATCTTTACTCAGCATGAGATAAAATATAGACTGTGCTTCATAAACAGTGGAGACCTTAAGATTACATTCTTAGTGGGACGCAGCATGATAAATATTTCAGGGATGTCTTGAAATACCCTACAATATACAACATGCAGCCAGTGGAACATATCTCAAAAACAAATATATTTTGACTTATTAAAAAAAAAAAAAAGCAGAAAGGAAAACCCACCAAACCCTCCTCCCTCCCGCACATCCCATGCTGGCCATTGAGCAGCTCAGACTGCAATTTCCCTTTTAAGGGTGGCACGGATCCTGACCTACTTAAAACCTGGTAGGAAACATTTTTTGCATTGTAAATTTAACCATTCAAAAAAAATTTTTTTTTTCCTTGAGCTTAAAAATAAATGGCAATTGCTATTTTAAAATGTATTACATAATGCTATTTTAATACAGCTTGGTGAACATTACCCAAACTTTCTGAAATTAAGTTCTACGGTCACATTCAGAGCAACTACTTCCAGAGGAAGGCATTAAACAAAAATAAGGAGGACATGTGTCAGACCATCATTAGCTACACTGGCATCTCAACCATTTCCTACAGATTTTAGGGAATAAAAACCCAGCCCTATCCCAGTGAAGCTGGAGCTAACTTCAAAGGTTATCAAACAGGATTCAAAGTAAGCAAATACATTACTTGCCAAAGAGGTAACACAAATTGTTCTTCCAAAGTTGCAGCACATTTCAAACTATTTAATCATGACTAAAATTTGTGCTGTACATCTATTCCCTTCCTTCAGTGGCAGAGACTAGGAGAATCGTTTGTACAACATGGGAGCGAGAAGCAAGGCAACATATAATAACTGAGGATCAAAGAGGCAAAAGCAAAAAAAATATATCTATTTTAGCAAGATATGATGTTCTGTTCTTGTTTGTATTTTTATCTGCACCCGTTATGCCACAAACCACACAAATCAGAGCACCCCAGTGTCGTTATTCAGCAGTGGATGCAGGCACTCGGACAAGAGACGACACAGGCTCTGGGGAGGATGGCACACAGCCGAATCCCCACATTCGTAAGCTGATCGCGTCTGAATTTTCGTCGAATGATTTGAAGATAAATATCCACGTATCTGTTCTTCATTACGCAGAGTTCCTCCCATGCACGAGCACCAAGCTTGCAGCACAGATCCATTGGGCGTTGGTGTGCGGCTCGTTCTTAGCGTGCATGAAAATAGCTTGGAAGTATTTTTAAATGTCTGGTTTAGCATAAACCCCACCTGCCACCCTCTGTAGAGCTGGCCCAACTTACTGCAAAATATTTTTGTTTGTTCTGATCTCTGTGCAATGTTAATTGAAAAAAAAAAGTTCTCAAAATTTCCATTCACCGCTTCACATGGCACCATCTTTCAAAGGCAGCTGCAAATACACAGACAACCCAAACCCACTGTTATCCCAGGCTACAGCTGCAAATAAGGAAAGAAAAATCCCAAGATGCAGATGAGCAATTCCAGACAATATCTGAGCCTGTTTTATCCAAACATCAGCTGAAGCATTCACAATGCTGCAGGTTCTCTCATAAACACTGCACTGCTCCGTAACGATACGAGGTCTGTGCACCTATTCAAAAGCGCTGTTGTATTCGGGTCACAACAGCGGTGTTAAAAACATTGTTCCTAGTCTGAGAAACAGTGACTAGTATTTTCCTTATCCATATAAATCGCACACAATAAATGCTTGGTATTATCTAGCACCACTAAAAGCAATCAAATTAAAAACAAATCGGGAGAGTATACCTTGTGCACGCACCCCTAGGAAGCCTTTGAACGCAGAATTTTAGTTGTTTGGGTTTTTTTTTTTGTACACTCCTGGACATATTTAAATAATAATAAGCTTATATATAACCTGATTAATGACAGGTTTATTTCCTCCACCTCCCTGTCCCCGTCCCCCCCCAAATCAAAATAACTACTTTACAAGTGAATTTTTGATTCTGCAGACCCTCCAAGAAAGCAATAGCCACCGTAAATTCCAGGGCGACCAACAGACTGGGTGACCCAGTAAAGAAACCCCAAAGCACGAAGGATAAGTTGTTCAGAAAACAGGGACCCCTCCAGTTTTTAATACTGTGGAGGTGCCCACGTAACACCAACCGCCCTTAACCCTCTTGGCCAACACACACTGTGTATACACAAAATATAAAGTTTCCTTGACTATAAAATAATCTCTAAGGAGATCCCAGATTGTGAATTATTTAATACCATCATTTCAGGGAATTACCCATTACTATGAATTATTGGGCTCAATGCTGCAAGCTTCATGCACAGCCATTGATGTCCAAGGGGGATAAGCTGGACAAACAAGGCTCCTTCCGCGAGGGCCTTGGGACTGGTTTTCAGAACAGCTGGGTGAAACTGTCTCTCCATATCAGATCTCTGTCCTTCTCAAATTTGAAAGCACAAGTTCAGTGCTGTGGCATATAGGTGGTTATCTGTGTGCTGAGGTCTGTGGTTACACAGAGAACTTCGTCCAAGGAAGGGCTCGCTCCCCCATTAACAGATAAAGCTAACATCTGAAGATGACGATCCCTCTCTGGTGCTGTTTAACCGCTCTCACCCACTTACCAGCATTTTCTCCAAGAAACATTACGAGGCTCCAGAAGAGCGATCATCTTACCTACTTCCATGAAGGATATAAGCCAAGTTTACTAGTCACAAACAAAAGAAGGGATCCAACTATGAGAAAGATACAGGTTGTTGTGATACCGAAGATCCCATGCAGGCTATGAGCTCTCACGCACCCGAGAGTCCAGCCCTGAGAAGAAGGCAGTGCCCGCAGGCAGGGGCTGCAGCTGGTGACCGATGGTGCCGCTGCGCAAGAGCACAATTTGAAAAGCAACCACAAACAGCCTTTCGCCTTTCCAGGGCATCAGCCTACGGAGGGCAGAAAACACCCTACTGGCTGTTTTTGTTGGAAAACCCTGTAAAACAAGTTTGGTGACGCCGACTGCAGCAGGACCTGAATCCAACATACGGATCAACCAGTCGAACAAAATTCCCCAGTAAAAAACACGCTACGGTTGGCCGTGAAAAATCAGAGAGCAGGCCACATTGCCAAAGTGACTGAACTCAACACAGGAAGCAACACGCCTCTGTTTGTACCGGCGAAGCATAACCATTACCCCTGTCCTACCACTGCCACCCTCCCTCAGTAATCTAGCTCGCTGGGGGGCTGCAGGGGGTGTCAGCCCCACAACTCAACCATCACCCTGTCTGACATGCCGTCAGGGGTTGGCGTGGTCACTAGAATAAGAGAGATGTGCAAGTGAATTCAGTGACCCTATAACGTACATAAGATTCTCCCTTCTTTTCCCCCTTTACATGCCACCTCACGCTTCGCGCTGTATCACCACTACCCTGACATGCTGAGTCTTCAAAACCATTCTGTATTAAAAATAGAATGCATGACTCAGGTGGTTTAAGGATGTATATGCTTACTCAAAAAAAATACTCCCTCCCAAAAATATCACCTCTAATAGCAATTTGTATAATAGTCTGCAGAACTGCCAAGAAGTTGGCTGCAAAACTTTCAAATGATGGAACTGAGGCACCTGTGAAAGTGTTTTCTTTAAGACCTACAGAGAATCAGCATTATTATAAATACGGGGCAGGTGGGGAACATCCTTGCTGATCACCCCTTATGTAAATTTAATGCACCTGAATGCCAAGATGATCAATTTTCACCTTTTATCTGAACACGCTCACATGGAAGAAAGCCCCTCTCCCCCCCACGAAATGCAAAAGGGGTATTTCCCGACGGCCCTTCCATCTTGTTGAAGACCTGACAATACCGATTCTCACGCTCACTTCTCAGGCCAGTCGCCTGCAATCACACAGATACAATCACACTGAACTGCTATCAAGACTCTATGGGTGGAATTAAGTCTCACTCATACGCTTTAAAGTGTTAAAACTGTGGGAATGTGCATAATAAAGGTAGCTTAAATGTAATGCAGGTTAATTGCATAAAGAAGTAAATGCACTAATAAGATAATAGCATGTTTTGGTTCTGCTAGCGAGGCAGTAATTTCTCACTCTGGGCACAGAGTCAAACAGAGCAAACTGTCACCAGCACCTGCACCGTGCCCCCACCTACACAGCAAACAGTTGACACTGAAAGGCAAGCCCATGTGACTCCTGTGCAGCAGCTTTTAGCAAAACCAGTTTCAAGTGAAGCTAAATGGTCCATTAAATGACCATACCAAAAGTTGCTCTTTGTTTTTGACAATATACAATTAAGTCACTTTTTCCATCCCCAGGGTACCCACTCAAGAGGCATGTTAAAACTCAATACTTCACCGATGGCTAAGCAACACTTTACAGCCTATACACACACTTTGACTTACCTTTTTCAGACATAACATGTCAAAAGTTGAATGTGTTCAGGTCTTTTTTACTATAGAAAAAAAAAAATCTGGTCTAATCCTTCAGGCAACTACTCCTGGCGAGGAGAGCTTGCTTCACAGCCCACTGGGAACGGAGGGGTCAAGGAAGGTGGGGAAGCAAAACCTCAGTATCTGGTGGGCTTCAAGGATGGTTTGGATTCCGCTCCATACTTCTCATTTGAACAGTCCCACAGGCGTCATCAGCGCACAAAAACACCATTCGTCATTGTTCACAAGATCAGGCCCTTCAAGACAAGGGCCTCCTGACAGCACACAAACAAGCAGCCACTACACAGAAAGGAGAGAAGAAAATCAAAAAAACAGATCCAGACACCCAAGAAGATTCTTATTACGTGCCTTGAATAATTCCTGCGAAAGCGTGGAGTTTTTGTTTTCCTTGGGAACACAATGTGGATTTAGAACTGCCCAACATTCCCCTCATCAAGCAACCCTAGCAGTAAGGCCACACTAACATCAAATATTGTGGAAAACTGATCAGGAACCACTTTTCGTTTGTTCTTTGCTACTGACATAAGTCCTCTTGAGTTGTTGCTCAAAAAGAAAGACTATAGAGGGGTACTAGATTATTAAAATAGATTATTATTATTATCTCACCTCTCTGCAAGGTGAGAGCCTAAACTTGACATAAAACTCAGCACAACAAGCTACAACTCTGCTCTGGTCCACTCAGCAATAGCAGCAAGGGTCTCTCCACCACCAGGGAAACAAAAAAGTATCATCTGCTTCCTGTGCTGGAGGAACGACGTGTCAACCATGAAATTCAGATAGAACAGAAACAAGGAAAAGAACCGCACTGCTTTCATCCCCTGGTCTGGAGTCGCAAGCGTACATATTTGTGTTTCTGGTGCTTTGCCCAAAGCCGCTCACTCGTGCTTGCCCTACCTGCAGAGCGCCCTGCTGCAAAGGTCGCACAGCAGCAACGCTTCCTGAGTATTTCGCAGGCTGCTGATGCCACCTGGGGAAAATGCGTCAAGCCGGTCACTCCCAGAGCATTAAGGAAAACCGGTTACAAGACAAAAGCCTTCCTCAACTTGCAGGAGTGTTTACAAACGTGATGAATGCCAGAGTGTGTCCTAGCATGCCAACTTGAAAATAAGTCAAGCACCTGGACCTCAGCACAAAAGGCTGACTCACCTGTATGGCATCTATGATCCTCTGAAGAGACCCCACGTTTAGCACTCCAGGGACAAAAAGTACCTTCAGGAGGCTGATGGGAGCGTGAAGGACTCCACGTCCTTCTCTCCACCTGCACACAGGGCAGATAAAAGCCGTGGGATGGCTTCCCGGGCCGGGGCACAGAGGACCTGCAGGCATGTGGTCGCGCTTTGATACCGCACGGACGTTCCCTGGCACCAGCCCACCTACTCTAGTCCAAGGGCGAAAAGAACAACAGCAGAGAGATTAAGAGCCACAAACACAACCCCTGATTGCTCAAACTCCCGCTCCAGGAAGCTCCAGCATCAGTGTTACTCCCCATCCCACCCTGCAACTCCTGAAAAAACAACGCGTTTAACAGAGCAAGCACTTCAGCATGAGACGCTGTATTCAGCAAGTCGCGACGAAGCTGTGCTTTTCTCGTTCACACTATATCCTCAAATTTGTTTGCTTTTCAGACTACAGCTAATCCAAGGATACTTCCTTTCCCTGTGCAGAACTATCATGAGCTGGGACTGCAAAGATTTTTTGGCTACTACCAATGTGAAAGCTGCTTTAAAAAAGCAAGCAAAAATAATGCTTGGTGATGACAACTATGATGCATCAAATATTAAGCTTGCTTCATGGTCATTCCCACCACAATCAAAACAGATTTTGCTTTTGCAACAGATTTTTGCAAGACACCGTGCCCCCATCACTTTTTTACGTATCGAAGAAAAATACACAAAATGAAAACCATCACTCACATGAAGCACCGTACTGCGCAGCTCCTGGGTAACACCTCATCCCACCGGTGACAATACCAGAGGGCCAGGGTGAACCGAATCCCCTGCCCAAGCTTTGAGAGGGCTACGAAGGGACCTGAAAACCCTCGTCCTACTTCAAGGGGAAAAAGCTATATCCTCCCCAGCAGAGCTCTTTTCAAATTGCAGCACTTCTAGTAATCCACAAATGATCCTTTTATTCTCAGGAACATAAACTTTACATAATATGAAGAGACAGTTCCTTGTGATTTGTTTAAGCTAAATCCAAATCCAAGCTATACGGTGTTTGAGCAAAAGGAAAACGGAGCCTCTGCATGCTCAGGCTGTCAACTAAAGCAAACACATTAACTCCCTCAGTATGTATTGGGGAAATCGCGTGGGATCACCCAAGATCAAAGGGTTTTTCTGCATGGCTGCCACATACCTCCGTGGCCACTTTCTGCTGCACGAATGCTACCAGGCCAGCCGCTCTCCTGGCACGGTGCTGAACCATCAGCTAGGAAGCACATGGGCATCGCATACAGAGATGCGTTTATTTAGTTAGTCTTACCAGCATCACGTATGGCTACAATTGCAAGGTACAGGCTAGTCCCACAGTAGCTTATTTCGCTTTTAAATCTGGGCTGCCACAGCTTCCCAAAACAGCACAGCTGCCTGGGAGCAGTACAGGGAGCTAACCCAGTTGAAAAGCAGCTGAAAACCCTAAGACAGATCACCTCCCTGAACTGGCTTATCATTCAATGCCAAAAAAGGGGTAAGAACACATAGATGGGACAGCCATGTGACACTGGGGACAGCTGGACTTCAATTAGCTGGAGCTACCATGAAGACTCAACTGGAAGGCACCACACATGTGGCCAGTAAGTTTTTGTGCGTTTTTACCAAGCCACTGCTCATCTTTTTTCTTCCTGTCACCTTCATACATAAAAGGCACGGCCAACGATGCCTTCACATACAAAATATAAAAATGTTTTACACTAACAAGGCCGGTCACAAAGCTTGCATCTGCTAGAAACTGAGCGCGGGAAGGCTCGCTGTCCTGAGCACAAGCAGCACCAATACCACCCAAAAGGCACCATCACAGGCTCTTGGCAAAGCGCGACCTTTCTGTTCATGGTTCAGCTTAAAACCGCATAGACAAAACCCGCACGTGAAGGGGCACGACTGCCAAAATGTCTCGGAAAACAGAGAAGACCCATAGAAGAGATACCTGGAGGGGGTGGTTACGCAGCAGGGTTTTTCTGGTAGCACCGCAGGCCTGATGCTGCTCATCCCCACTCCCTCCCTGTACCCGCGCTGGCATCGCGGCTTGCTGCCCTCAGACAGGCCGATGTAGCTGCTCGTGGCGCTGGGGCACAAAGCATAACACAAAAATGGAACGAGGGAAAAAAACAAAGAAAAAAAAAAAGACACCGTGCCCCCAGTAACCCCACTCTTTTTCAAACTCTACTGTTTCTTTTTATACCCAGTTTCCCTTCCCCCAGGACCAAAACTTCAGGTTTAATATTGCACAGCAGCGCCGAGATGACTCTGTGGGTCAGCTGCCCAAAACACTAGGTTATTCAAGTTACCTGTCATCTGTGAGCTCAACGTTGTAACACAAAATAAAACCTTTAAAAAACTCCAAAACTATACTGCCGGGCAAAGGTGAAATAGTCACCCTAACAAACACAAATACCTCTTCTGAGATGCCGGAGCGCTATTGAGAGGATCGGCACACTCGAAGTTTAACACTTTTCATTACGAGGCTCCCAAATGGCTATTTTTGTTTACCGTGGAAGCAGGTTGTTTGAAAACAAAGGGTGGCAGCAAAAGTTCTAACATTCCCCTTATAGCACACTTCTGAAATTTAGAGATCCCTGTAAAATCTTGATTATTTTTCTCATCAGTAACATAGAGTTAGCAATGCTTTTATATCACAGGAGAAACACATAGGCAGAAAAGGCTTTGCATCCAGTCATTTAGCACCATTAAAAAAAAAGGAAGAAATTAACGAGCCTCTTATTCATTACAGATGCTTGATAATGTCCAGTAAGTAACTGGTTCATCAAATAAAGATGGAAATGTTCTCTGAATACGGTACAAAACAAGTCCCTGCAAGATGCAAAACGGCATTCTAGGCGAATAATCGTGTGTTAAAAAACATACAGAGGAACCAAGCTACAACTGAACAAGGAAACCTTTTTCTGGCATGTGCTAACTTCCGAGTGCAAAACTCCAAAACAAAATTTGGAATGTAGCTTTTATGTGCAATTTGTATACACCTCAAGAGACTCCAGGCAAAAACACTCAAATCATCTTTAAAGCATCTGAAAAAAAAACTGCAGAAATTAGGAAAGTAAATTACGGTTTTACTAAAGAAGTTCCTTCAAACTTGTAACAAAAAAAAAAAAAAAAAAACTTTTCTCATCATGAAATGAAGTTGCATCAGTATATTTATTACAGAAAAAGTAAAAAAGTAAAAAGTTGACCCAAACAAAAGAGGTCATGCTTAAGACTGGCAAGTAAAATATCTTGTGTCACCCAAGAGGAGATGAGAGACCGTCATTTAAGACCTTTGAACTGGAAATATTAAAAAAAAAAAAAAAAAAACTGTTCATCTCAACCACCTTCAGTCTCTACTGTTAACAGTCCAAGCCAAACACAAAAAGTGACTCTATTAAGACAAACTCCTAATTTACCGCTATCAACTTGTCTTAAATAAACTGCATTAAGCAAATGATTTAACAGAAGAGTGACCATCAGAAAAGCTGATGCACACTTTTTAGAAGTGAAAATAAACAGTATAGTTTTGATCGTGAAAGTAATCGTCACATGAGGAGCCTCCCTGTTCCTACAGACTACTTGCACAAGTGAGACTGCGCTGGCATTCAAGCCCGTCTTTTGAAACAATAGGCTTGTTACACGGCTCTTTTACCTGTTCACTGTTTTCTGCATGGCTAGGAAACAAGCATTTTCACTAGGAATGTTTATTTTTTTAAATTAGCCATCATAATTTCCATAAATATACAAATCTATATTCAGTGGAGGTGTCCATCACTGATACATATCTGACATTGCCCAGCAATTCCATAGAATTCCTAAAGCAGATCGGGTATAGCAAGTGATTTCAGTTTCTTGCTTCAGGAGCCATCAGATTTACTTGTCCACACCAGATCTCTTCTATCAAGGGAAGTCTCTGAAAGCCTTAAAATTCAGGTAGGGCAGAATTCAGAAGGTGAAAAAGCCGTATCCTTGCAGGGATATTCTCTAGGGACTGGGAAACCATCAGGGCCAGGTACTGCAGAGACTGCAGGCTGCATCTGCTACAGCTTCCCCTGGCAAGGGCTCAAACCCCAGCAGGACAGAGCCGGCCGAGGAGACAAAAGCCAGCCCACGCCGCGGCCGGCCGCTCGCAGCAGCTCCTGGCGAGCCTGTGCTGGTGGCACCTTCGGGCTGCACCCACCAGGAGACACCGGCCCGACGCCTCTTGGGCTTCTCCGTGAGGAAACCACGAAGGGCAAGTGTTAAGTCTTGCTAGAGACTGAGGAAAATCCCGGGGCTGCTACACATTCCTGACACAGAAGGAATATCCGTGTAATATGCTCAGCAGACACTGTCCTGTTCCTTCTGCCAGGCTGCTAGAAGCGCATAAAGTGTTGGATTAAAAAAAATGTGGAAGAACATCCTGGTTAGCCCTGATAGCGTAATGCACCAAGTAAATTAATGCAAGAAAATAAGAACAGCCAAAAGCAATCAGGATACCAATATGTGCTATGCAAGCATAAACTTCTCTTGGTACTAAAATAATCAAGATTCCTTTAAAAAAAAAAAAACTTTAATAGATTAAATACAAAATTGCATACTGCTGAGAAAGGGGATGGAGCAAACACCATTCTCTGCATTGCCTTTTGTATTATTTTATGTACTGTATGTAGCGGAGAATGTTTCTGCTTATTAAATTTTATGTTTCTATATTCAATGGCATCACATTATATATTGCCTTTTTCTGCAATTAACCTCCAAAACACAAATGAAATATTAATACATAAATGTCAATTATGATTATGAGAAACAATAAAAGAACCATAAATTAAATAATGCAGATAGAACAATAAAGTATTTTCACATGATCAAAACAGTGTTTTAGCGTTAATGTTTTCCTACTCTAATTGAAAATGTAATTATGCATTCATAGGTGTTGTTATTGCATAAAATTTGGTAAACAATACCATCTTTCAACATTACGATTCACTCCCAGCAAGCAAGAGTAAAACAAGACTTGCTGCTTCTTCCAGCCCAGCCCGGCAGCCCAACATTATCTGATGCTTCACAGAAATCTTGTTTGAGACTGTCCAGAGTGCAGGAGGATATTTTCACAGTTATTCCTAGACTATTTCCATCTTCTGTAATTAATTATACACAATTCTATATTTTGCTCCGTATTACCAGCTCTCCCCCACACACAAAAAAATTTCCCACTATTGTACTTTTTAACTAAGGGACTAACCTTACACTTGCTAAGGAAAAAAATAAAGAAAAACCCCACAAAGCAGAATACTTAGAAATGTCACTCAGACAGCAGCCTCATTGCTTTAAGGTCACTGCTTCTGTTTCCTGAGGCTGGTTTTTATGGAAAAAAAAACAAAAAACAAAAAAAACAGAGGGCTGAAACAAAACATTTTAAACCAACTACCAAACGTAGTCAAAAGCCAATTTAATTAGCAGCTGTTTGATGCTGAGATGTACAACTCCTCCTGTGCTTTACCACACTGGTCATCAATGACTACTTTACAAATTGTAAATGACATGGGACATACTGTTCACAAACGGATCAGATTTATGGTTATATTCAGTTGTTCCTGTTACCTGAAATTAGAATTAGAAGCTCATTAAATATGAATACGTTTCAGAGAATGTAGAGGCACTGTGCTATATTGATGAAAGCTTCATTAAATTTTCAATGATATAGCTGCTTCTGTATTTGTGAAGGAAGGTCGTGGGGTAAAAAGAAATAGGTTGGGGCAATTCTCCTTCAGGCAACATTGCATCTTTTTACTATCAGTAAAAACCATACGATTTTAAAATAAAATATGGGACTAATTAGGTGTAAGAGAAAGTGACTGTGGTCCATTACACTCAATGAATGTTAATTTCAGACCAGCATTTGCCTCATATACTTTTGCCAATTATACAATTAATGCTCAAGAACAAGAGACTAAGTAGAACACTAGAAATGGGATCTGAACGACCAAGCTCATAGAGAATACAGACTCTGTGCGGGTTCTCATTTAATGACACGGTTATCTTTTTGAACTATCCACTTAAAGACATAACAAGAGTATTGGAAATAAAGTCTTACCTAGTAAATAATAAGTGCTTCTGCAAGCAGAAATATAAAACAGTACGAAAGTCATAAAGTAATACAGCCTTATTTTTACTGCTGAGACTGAAACCCAGAGAAAGGTCTGTGACAGAGAACATAAACTAGACACAAGCCAACCTATTTAACACTTCTATAAATAAGCCAGGCAATTAAAATTTCCATATGCAAATTCCCCATAACCAAGCTGGATGAAAGAACGCAGAATCCAATTTCAAAAGTGAAAACTCGAGCGGTCCGATCCCTCCTGCGGTCCCGCGCTGCGATATAAATTGATTACACCTCCGCACCCCGTTAGCCCGGGTCCCTTTGGACCAAAGGCTCATGCAGTCAGGCTGTGACCCCGATCCCCCCCCCGCTCCACATCCACCAGCCTGCTCCAGCCGAGCCAGGCAGCGGCGAGAGGCCTCGGTGCCACGACATTCCTCCAACAAGCCTGCACAATATTTGGCCTGGGCACTACCTTTTTTCCCTTAAAGTTATGTGCTTGGCCTGCCAGCAACCGAAACGCAGGGCTGCTCTTTCCAATCTGTCAGGACTGCCACCGCTTCCAACCCTCTGGATAGGCGATGCTCAACTAATGTGTGTGCAGGCAATGCCATTTTATCCTCGGACCTTGTTTATTCTGCCCCATTCAAATCCTGCTTCGACAAGTTTACTTTTTTTTGCTTCTCTCCAGTTTTCCTTGGCACGCAGAGTGAGCATTAAATAACTGACCTCCTCAAAAATCACCATGAGGCAGTATTATCCCCACATTGCCAGATAAGGAAATTAAGCCTCTGTAACGCCTGAAGCATGCCCAAATTTCACATTCCTGATTTGAGAGTGATTAGCATAGCATTAGCGCTCTGTAGGATTTCCTCTGCCCAAAGCACGGCTCCCGGGGCGCGCAGGAGCGTTTCGCACAGCCCGCACTTCTGCGGGGGACTCTGCCCGGCAGAGCGCGAGCCCCTGGGAAACACCGGGCTTCAGGAACTTGGCCAGCTCCAGGGCTCTGCGAAGTGCCTCCCAGAGCCCGGGTGCTGCTCCAGCCCCGCTCGGGAAAGCGAGACGCCAGTGCCAAACCCTCCCGCGTTCTGCCTTTTTCCTCACCCAAGACTTGTTGATCCAGGCACAGCGCCCTTGCTCAGCTAACGTCCATTCATACACCCCGTTTCCCCAGAGCCATGAGATGTTTCCCCATCACACGCTCCTTGCAAAAGAGAAGGCTCCTCTCCGAAATCTGACAGGTGGCAGCAAAGGCTCCCCCACGGACCCCAACCATTTGCGCTCCCCGATGTCATCCCAAGGCAGGAGCATCACAGGGGCTGCCGCATGTGTGCGCCATGGAGAGATATTGCCCACGTGGCGGCAGGTAGCCCTAGCCACATCTGCTGTTCCTTCCCACACCACCTTTCCCCAAAGCCAGACAGACAGAATAGAAATCAAGGATCTGTTTAGCAAAATTTTAGGTCAGGCTTTGTTGCAAGACAGTAACAAAAAGGTTCAGACAAATACCGTAATTCTTGACTAAGCTCGACAGACAAATACCTCACCGGCTCCCAGATGGCTCCGACAGTGCCCAGCTGACAACTTTCACAGCAACACCACATCCTGCTGGCATTGCCCTCGGTCCTAAACAACCCCCTCCTCCCTCTTTACAGAATACCATCATATCCCAAAACTAATGGTAGATTCTTCTTTTTTTCCCCCCTCCCCTGGAAAAAGGGGATCTTGGGGATTTAAAGGCAGCCTCTCATCTCCAGGTCACAGCAAATCGGTCACAGGGTTGTCAACCACACAACTCCGCCGACACTCCTTCCTGCTGCTGGCCTGGATGTGTAAGCACTAATATATATATATATATTTTTTTTTTTTTGTTTTCTTAAGTCTGTAGACAGCTACTCTAAGAAGAACCTGAACTGTTCTCTTTACACAAGGCTATTCGTATACTCATGCTAAAGATTATCGTCATTAGCTACACTCACAGACTGTTCAGCTCCTAATCCCCACAAAGATACCAATTTTTAAAGAACGTACACAGGATGACAAAGTCGCTACACGTTTGTCTGCCTGTACTTGCCTGGGACAAGAAAGAGGCCTTCCTCCTTCCCCCCGGCCCTGCCAGCAGTTCTTGTGATACGTCCAAGCCCCGAGCCAAAGCTTCCTGCCCGAGCAGACCTAACACTTCCCATTCTGGCTCACAAGCCTGAAGGTGTCAACATCAGCTGAACCACTCCCCGGCGCTTTGCTGTCTAGGAAAATCAGCAATTCACTGCAACCCTGGGCAAACAGACTGACAGCCCGGCCACATTGCTTGGCATTAATAAAAACTGGGAGCAGAACATTCTTTGGGCTTGGGAACGCGGGCTTGGGGAATTTTAAAGAAGCCGACGTGCTCAAATTAAGCCCAGGATTCTGCAAATGCTTAGACATATATTTAACCTTAGTGTCATTCATTGGAGCAGGACTGCAGTAACAGTAAAAATCATTATCTGCGTGCTTCCCAACTTGGAGCCAAAACATTTATCAGACCAGATTACTTGCTCATCACTCATTTGTGGCAGAGGCGGCCTTCCCTCGCTTCTCTCAGCTTACCTATCTTCCACACAAAAAAACCTGCAGCACTTCCCTAACGCATTCTCTCCCCCCATGTACATCGTATTCAAATGCAAAGGAAGAACAACTTCAAATACCATTTTCAGAGCTTTAGAAGATCTTAGCTACAACAGTCTGATTTGGTCATATACGGCTGTAACTACTGCTAAGTTCTTCTCTCAGATCCGATCTGGTCACAAATACAATTATTGCAAAACGTTTAAAAAAAAAAAAAGAAAACCAAGTAGATGTCATTACAAGTCAGCTCACTCTCAGGACTAATACTTCCGACTTTTATCACAGCCAGAGCGGCCTCCTTGCGAAGAAGCAGCCACTGCTTCCTGCACGTCACTAAACCAAAGAGGGAACCGGCAACGAGAAACTTAAGTGTCCACCAGACGAGCTCAGCAGCTTGGCCCATATTCTGTTACTATTGGGGAACGTTTCTTTTTTTATTTCTTAATTTCCACATCTGAACACTGGAGTACTCAGTTCAATTTCCAAAATGCTGACCTAGCTTTACTTCAAACTTTACCTTCAGGTGTCCTTGGGACAAAAAAAAAAAAAAAGCAAGAAAACAACCAACATCTCAAACAAAGAACACAGGAACACAACTTCGGAGTATCCCAAGAGGGCACTTCCAGTTCTGTTCTGCTAAGAATTTAGAATTATCCGAGGCATCCTTTTGTAACAACTCAGGAAGATACGTGCTTAATTTCATAAATGTTAAATCTATGGATATCACTTATTAGCGTTTTAGAGCTAATGCAACCACATAGAAGTCAAATGTCCTTCTTCCTCGCAAACCCACTGAATTATTAGCTTGAATTATAATGCAGTAGATGCAATTAAAAAAAAAAAAGTTTCTAATACCTAATTGTTTAAAAGGTTACTGTTCTTGCCTTTCTTTTTGAGAAGCACTTGGTAATTTTACCATGGAGATTTACCCTGTCTGTGTTGGACCATTACATGCTGGACATTCACCACGTCTAACCTGACACGGCACGCTTTTACCCAAGGGGATAACAGGGTTAAGCATGTCTGGAGATGCCTCAAGCTGGGCATCAAATCCATTAACCTGGTTCAGGATCTCAAGCAGCAGATTTAGCCAGACCAAATTATCAGAATCGAGGAAAAAAACTGCTTTTCAACTGACTCACTGGAGATCCAGGACACAAACAATAGCTGTCCTTTTGCCAAGGTTGCCTTTCAGAGCAGAACCACAATTTAAATTTCCAGAAATACTTGTGAGGAAAGAAGAGTAGAGCTCTGCAAGTCTTGCTACGTGGACAAAAAGTATTACAAAGCAGACATGCCAATTGTGAGTTCAATATTTATTTAGAAATTTATTTAGAAAAATATTTAGAAATATTTTCTAAATATTTCAGTTTTAAAGCAAAAGAATAGTATAACCAAAGCATTAACACCATTTCAACAGAAGTACTGAGACCATGATCCAGAACCAAATTTAAATGCAAATATTCACTGTCAAAACTGGATGGCAGAGGAAATAACCTCTTGGGTATTTCAGCAATGATTTAATTACCTCCCATGACTAAGTTAGAGAGACTTTGGAAGAGTAATGGGATGGATCAGAGTCCAAAGACCATCTAATGCCAATTAATAAAACAGGAATAACTCCAAAAAGATGAAGAGAGATGACCTAGATTTTTATACCCGAAGAATGCAGGGGAAAAAAGCCTTCTTTCTGAGGGAATACATTCAGCTAAAAGAAAGCCATTTGCTTCTTCTTTGAGGATAGAGATAGGCTATGATCGTGCAAATACTTCAAACAAGCATCATTAACCTAATTTCCCACGGTAGGTACGACGAACATGAGTTAAAAACTCCCCGATGTGTCTCCCAGCTCACCCAGAAGAAGCACTTGCAACAAAATACTTTACCTAGTTTTTACTCCTGAACTCCCGAAAGCAAAGCAAGCATTTTTAGGACCACACAAAGTTCCCGTTCTGGGGCTATATGCAGCTAAAAATCTCAATCTGCTTTGCTCCACCAAGACTACTCCCATTTTTTCATGCAAGCAAGGATCTACCACCCAGGAATCCAATTTCAGATGTGATACAGCAAGAGTCACGAGTAAACGAGAAGACTAAGGGAGACAAAACGGAGCACCTGCTCTCCAAGAGAAGCCAGCTATTGAAGCATGCAGCTTCACAACATGCTGCAAGCCAAATTAATGCTGCCACAAAAGGAACTTCCTTCAGCCCTGTTCCTGCCTTACTTGTGGACACCCTTTCCTCCAGGTTACCTTGTGCCACCTCCGATGCCTGGCTAACCATTGATAAGAGCTCCAACTCACTAATCCTGTACAAACACCACTGCATGAACCTACCAAAAAAGCCACTCATTTTCTGCCAGGTTAGCAAACCAGATCCCGTAAGTACCAGAGCCTGGTGGCTCCTTCCCTTGTGCCCACTGCCTCTCCCCGAGTCCCGCAGCCACACGCATGTCGCTGCGGTTCAGCCAGCACTACTCATACCGCCAACGCTCACAAGCCTGCACCTCGGTTTTTGAACGATCCAGAGAGTTTTCTGCTCCGGTAACAAGTTCAGCTGGCTCCGAGGGATGCTGGCCAGAGCCAGCACCAGGCAAAGCAGACGGCGGGTGGCCAGGAGCGGAGCTCCCCGGGCCTTGCAGAACAGCGCTGCCGTCTTTGCCAGGAACAGAAACCTGGTGGCCTTAAATAGTAATGATCATACATCACAGCAAACTTTTAGGTTACAAATGACAGCCCTGAGTACAGTATCACTTCCTCGTGTATCTTGCATTTAAGATGCATTGTTTAGAAAAAAGTTTGCTGAATAAAAATCAAATATGTCTTTAAGCACTTAATTCCCACATCCTCAAGTTAAAATTACAGGTTAAAATTGACAGATCCTCACTGGCTACCGCTAGCTAGACTTCTTCAAACTCAGTTGGCTTAAATACAGTTTTATGTTATTTTCCACAATCTCTAGGGCTTCCCCCCATCCTAAAAGAAAGGCATTTTCTTGAACCACACTACAGAGAAGAATGCAGCAGGAGGCCAAGAGATCCTTTCACTTGGAAGCACATTAAACACAAAGATTCCAAACTTTTTTCCAACAACTCCAGCCCCACATGCTGGCATGAGACCCCACTCCACTGAATTCACCGGGGATGCTCCTACTTCCAACTCCTGGGGAATTTGACAGCCGCAAAACTCCAAATGCTCCTAACATTAAAATAAATAAGCAAATAATGAAACCTCTGTTTCTTCATTTTAGCAGCTGTTAGCACTGCAATTAGAGTTCTCCAAGGATGCACTTACCCCCTAATGAGTCCCTGGAAGAGCCATAACAGGGTGCAGGGCAGATTACAATCCCCACAACACAACCTGGTGAATTGATGTCTCCCCTGAGCGACACAAAGCTGGGCCTAGAGATTGTAAGCATTGTTATGCTGTCTTCGTTTTGGAGTCTTATTAAAAAAATTAAATGAGAAATAAACACTCTTCCTCTGGGAAAAGAACAAAAAAACCATTTTTAACAAGGAGCCTAGACAACTTTCCATAAGTCTCTCGTGGACGGGAAGGAGAAAGCAGGAAAGTTTCTAATCGAGCAAGTTCGTTACCTACCATCTGAGACTGCAGCAGCACGTGAACAAAGCCAAACGCGCTGCAGGGGCTAAGGCAGGAGCTGAAACCAAGACCCGCGGTTTGCTGTGGGGGCTGCTCTGGTACCCGTGCCCCTGTGTCCCAGACATGTCACCCACGGGAAACGCTTTGCAGAGGCAGCAACAGCTGGCGTGCCACTAGGGAGGAAAGGGAGTTTCTCTGCTTTTGTTAGCCTGCAGACACCGCGTGTCCTCCCTCCAGGTGGGCCAGGTAGCTGGAGCAGCCTGACTCCAACCGGGAGCTTTACACGCCAGCTTCCCTCCTCCCCCCGGCGCAGGCAGGGGGACAACAAAGCTGAACCAGGAGCCCCAATTAACTACTTTTTTACCTAAACTTTTGTGTCTGATTGTTGGAGACCATATGGTCCAAGTTTACAGCCAACAGTAAATTTCTTTACCCAGTCCTGTTTGCAGTAACAGCCTTAACATTCTTTTAATGCAGTTTTTGGTGGATGCATTTTCTTCCCTCTTTATATAAGTAAAGCACCGGGATATGCTCAACCTGCCTCCCAAAACTCAGCACAGGCGATGAAAATCCGAGCGAGCTGAGTAAAAGATAATTCATGGTCTCATGTGAAGCCAGGTGGATTACAACCCCATTGGCAAGCACGCACCCAGCATCTGTACACTCAGAAAAAACACCAGGAATCATCTGAATAATCAAAAATTGTCATGCATGCGCAAAAGCTTTTGAACACAATTCTTGAGAGTGAATTTTTAAAAGAAGGCAAAGCCATCGCTGCACCTTAGAAACTAATACATTACAAAACTTTAATCAAGCACTGGCCCATAATTAGACACACTTTCCCCTGCGTGAAAGCATCTTTAAAGCCAAGTATTTGATGACTTGAACCTCTGTTATACTTAAGAAAATAAACTTAAAAAGACATTCATTACTCTTGAACTGAGCATTTCCATACTAAGTCCCATCTTAGAACAACTTTTAACTGCTAATTTATCATCCTTCCCTCCCAGTGACAGGAAAGATTTATAGTGGAAAAGGCTTATTTAACATTACTCTAATGCCAAAAACACATGGTATTACACTCTTCGTGATACCGGTCAAGAAGCAATAACTAAGGATAACACTAAAAAATAACCCCCCCAAAAAACATTCTCGTAGTTGTAGGGTTTGGCATGGTTCCATTGGAATAAACTGCAGTTGGGGCCCAACTTGAAGGATGTTCACCGCAGAGACCCGACGTCCAATTTCATCCTCCTGCACTCATCCGCCTCCCCCGTATCTCCACCGCAGCACAGCGACCCCTGCTCCGCCACCAGCGGACACGAACACATCCCAGAGCCCCGCTGACCACTGGGGAACTCACCGCGGCAAACGTGCGGTGTTGGGAGAAAGCCGCTCCGAGCTGTTCTAACACGGCGTCGAGCTCACCGATACAGGCAGATACACAAAGGACGGAAGAGAAGAAATGCTATCTGCATATATAGGTCCCAAGATGCAGAATGAACTTGTTGGCAGTGTCTAGGTCACAGTAAAAGAGAGACGGGAGGCCAGCACGGGTACTGTAGCACACAGTATGTGCTCCAGAGCCCTGGATCAGAGAGATTTAAATTAACAACGTGGGGAAGAGGAGAAGAATGAACAGCAGAACTGCCAAAGCACAGGACTTCAGAGGAATGGGGACCTTCACCACAGGCATCTGTCAAAAAAGGACCAAACAGGACACACATTGCCCAACAAGTCCTCAAACACTTTGAGATTAACTTTGTTCACACAAGAGGTGAAAAAAAGAAAAAAAAAAAGCTATTAGAAGGAAGGCTCTTCTAGTTTTATTCCAACCAAAGGGGAGGAATCGACTAAGAATATAAAAGCAGAAACAACTTGGTGACAGAAAGCATAAAAATGCACCACTCACCACTCTTCAGAAAGGGCAAAACAGCCACAAAATAAAGAAAACAACTAAGGGTAAAACAACAAGCTATCTGAAACCCAGAAGAAAGATCTGAAGCTTACTGGCAAATCATCTCAGCTACATATAAGCTCTTTAATGATTTGAAATTCACCAGATTTTTTACTCCATTTTGTACAACTCCAAATCAAGTAACTGAAGGTGACAAAGCAGACAGCACAACTAACAAAATAGGAAAGTCAAAGCACCAGGGAAGAAACTACTGGGAGGCAAGACTGAAGGCAACATGAAAATACTCCTTCAGAATGCATGCAGTGAAAGAGGGAGCAGTTAAAGCAGGAGTGAATTAACTCACTGTTCAGCAGGAAAGAAAATCTCTAACAGATAATGCTAAGGCACTTGGGGTGTTTTCTGCATCAGTCTTCACTAAGTCAGATTAACTGGCTAATGAAACTGCTATCAGCACGAAAGGAGCACAAGGTAGAACTGGGAAACACGTTAGAGCAAGTGCTTCAAACCTCCCAAGCCAACAGACCAGAGTCAAGACTGAATATCTCGTGCATATTTGTCAGTAAACTTCAAACAGAAAACACAATAAAGGCAATACAGTCCTGCAGGCAACTTATTAAACTTCACCTATGGAGTATATTCAGGGGTCACCGCATTAAAAGAGTACTTCAAGGTTTTCAAATCTGATAGACAAAACAATATATACCCTTTGAAAACTGAGAAAGGCAGTTACCAAAGATCATCTCTGCTCTGCACATAAAATTCCAGCAGCCTGAAGAAGGGCAAAAGCACCTACCTCTAAAGAGCAGGAAAACAAACACCCAGGGAAGCACGGACCAGCCAGGGTTACCGTCAGTCCCTGGGATGATGCTGGAATACGATCAGACAAGCACCCTATCTCCTGCGTGTTTCAGATAACAAAGCAGTTAAGAGCCAACATGCGATTTAAGAACAAACCATATCAAATGAATACGATCTCCTTCAATGACAGAGTAGCAATGTAGATAGGGAAATGCCAACTCTAGGCAATATAGTTTTGATTTAGTGGGACTTTTGACACTTAAATTGACAGTTATATAAGCTAAACAAATACAGTACATACTGAAGTACTGAGAGATTGACAGAAGCCCATACCCAGAGATAAGTTATCATTATTTCAGTCAGAGAGAAAACAGGTAGCAAGCATATTTATGCGGCTCTAGTCTTTTGTAAGTCTCCACTATTATAAAAAGTAACTTGGGGAAATAAAGATTATTTAACAAGGAACTTTCTGGAGGCAACTCCATACTCTCCTCTGCCTCAGTTTGATTTCGTACAGTTACAAGCAACAACTTTGAAGATCTCCCAGACAACAACTTGTCCACAAATTGCATATTATAAAACATCAGGACAGAAAGGTTTTAAGTTAACAGATGGTATAAAGCTGGGACATCTGCAATTTGGTGGATGGGCTCAGAATCTAAAGTCATGTGAAGCAAGTGCAAAAATCATCTGAAATAATAGGCAGTTTGACAAAGCAAATAGGTAAGAATAATCAGCTGCATAACAACTCAGAAAGCAAGGTTAAACACTGTTCTGCACAGCGATATGTTGTGTGGTAAGGGGCTGAAGAATCTGTGGTTTAAGCTGAACATAATCAACACATATCACTATAAAAAAATAACAACATAAATAGACTCACTTGTCCTGCTGAGATGCACGAAATGCAAGTATCATATACAAGGCACGTGAAAATAATTTTGACTCTGCCTGTGGTACTAAGGACTTGGAGCACTTATGTCCACTTCCGAGCACTCCAAGAAAATCACAAACCAAGTGGAAAAAGCCTCAAGAAGAGAAATAAGACTAGGCCACAATGCATGTGAAATATCACTGAAGGAACAGGACGTCTTAAGTGTGGAACACACCAAAGAGAAAGGGCCCAAAACACATGAAATGTTCCTGCAGAAGCGGTGTGATGAACACTTTGCAAGGTAAGACATGTTAGAATTCTTATATGCTTAAGTTATAGCAAAGAAATTTAGATTAGAAATTAGGAGAAGTATTTTCAATGGTAAGAACAGCAAGCTACCAGAATAGATTGACTAAAAAAGGTAAATCCCCATCACCAATTTATGTTAGCTCATTTGCTTTGAAAACAAGTTAGACATTCCTTCCCTGTGGCAGAAACATGGTAAATTTATGAAATAAGAAACGTCAATTGCCTCATTTTTCCCCTCATACTTCACTTGCAGATGTCTCATCCAAGCTTCCAGCCTCTAGATCAGTCATTATGAGAATATATTAGCCATTACCAAGAAATGACTCCCAGTGTGGAGGCTTTGTAACATCATATGGAAGTAATAATAAAAACACGTTAAAGGCGTTATTAAAAGGATATTACAGAGGGAAAGTGACCCCCTTGAACTACATCAAGATGGAGAGTCCTTAATTACAACAGAGGTAAAGAAATCCAGAAATCCTTCTTACACAGTGACTTCAACTTCACCCTCGCGCACGTGCGCTTTAAAGCTGCGGTTCCCTGCTGCAGGGTCCCCCTTTGCCGGGAAGGTGACGGCAGGACTCACGGACCTCACTGGATCCAGGCAAGGTCAGCCTGGGCCTGCACAGTCCTCTCCTGGCAAGCACCCTGCAGAGATATCCGGGTGGGCCAACCCAGGGCCGCACGGATTCAGGCTACTGATCTGGCCTTGGACAAAACACTTCCAAACACAGAAGAGCAAACAACAAGAGCTGGGGGAACTGAGGCGGTCCTTGAGCAGCTGGGAAGAAACAAGGAAAGCAAGGCAGAGACATCAGTCCCAAACAAGATGTCAGCAGCTGGACCCCAAAAAGCACAAAATGTGACTAACTTTCCAAAGCAAAGCTCGGCAACAAAAGAAAGCATTGAGAACCAAAGGAGAGCAAAATGAAACATGCTGTCCTCTGCTGGAAGTGGCTCTGGAGAAGCTTGAGAGCAGAAGATCATGAAGACCACTAGTCCCTTGATCTTCTCTGGAACAGAAGACAGAAACATCATTTTAAAGCTACACAGCCTTGCCTAAATGCAGCTGTTACCTTCTGAACTCCAGCTAACGCCGCACAGCCAGCGTCGCTGTCACCAAAGGGGCACTCCTGCTGCCTCTCCCTCCTCCAACAGCACTACCAGGAGAGCATCTGCTGCTCTCCCACACGCCTTCCCTGGTGGCAATGCAAGCGCTTCATGGCCAGAGAGGACGAGACCTGGGAACTGGATTAACGCTAACCCTTTATTCCACTAATACATGTATATACACACACACATACATACACACACATGCTTTGTTGCAATTTTAACCAATCATCATGATCACTTACAACACTACATCACCGCGTAGGCTTAAGTAAAGGTTTCAGGCTGTGTCTTTTAAATGTAATTCATGTGCAGTTTAAAAACAAGCATCTCAATATACATATTGTGGGAAAGATGAAGAGACGAAAAAAAAACAGGGTGGAAGAATTTAGAGCAGCACCTTTAACACTTCCACAAAAGTGAAGGAAGACCTCCAGATCCGAAGGTGAATGAGTTCAGACAAATATATTACTTATAACAACTACAGACACCTTGAGAATTATTTAAGTATTCATCTTCAGGGAAAAAGGGAAAAATAAGTGGTCATGACCCTGTTGTTGCAAAAGATACGTAATGAAGAAACAACACGATCGGCGCGGGTTCAGAAGAGGATCTTGCAACATCTAAAGCAGCATCAAACCTTCAGAGAAAGCATCATTCGTTCAGGAGAGCTGACACGCCAACATGTACACGGGTAGGTAGGTAAGGACTAAGATTTCTTAACGACCCAAGCACTGTGTTAAACACAGCTGAGAAGCGTTTAAACGAGTAAGAAACGTATTTCCCCCTCCTTTCTGCATTTCATACCCCGAAGCCTCACATCACTGTGGCCTAAGGCCGGTACCAACACCACGCCGAGCACGAGCAGCCCGGGCCCCCCCGCAGCCCCGAGCCTCTCACCACACGCACGCAACCGCCAC
>VXAA01006385.1:647157-668177 GCA_013399115.1 Anseranas semipalmata
TTGTCCCCCGGCCGGGCCGGGCAAGGGCCGAGGCGCCGGCGGGGCCTCCCCCGCCGCCGGGCTGCCGGTGGGCCTCCGGCCTGCCTCCGCCGAGACAGCGCAGGCCGGGGAGGGTCGAGCGGAGCTTCCTGGCCTGCTTTTACCTCTCGCAGCTGCCACGGAGCAATTTACCAAATGGCTGCTCCTGGGACTGCTGGGTTTCACACGTGCAGGCACCATTCCTTAGGACAATTTAGCAGGCGGGGTGGCGGGCCCGAGGCAGTTGCCTGTGATTGTTTGGGTTAGATGACCACTGAGGGGGGATTTATTTACAAGTCTGTAATCCAGTCTGTAAAGTTTCATGCCGGCGAGGGGCTGTTTTGATGTGTTCTTTTTCTAAGAAGCCTCTGCCTTGACCTGAAGTTCATTTAAAGCGTGTTTTAAAGGCAAAGCATAGGAAATAAAAATGATTTGGAAAAACTCCCATGACCTGTATCGAAGCAAGGAGTCTCCTTTGGTCCAGAGCGTACTGGTGTGCCGTGGTAATGCAATGTCATCTCTCCATCTTTTCCAATAGCGAGTCAGACGGCAACCCTAGCACGGAAGATGAATCCAGTAAGGGGCAGGAGGATTTATCTCCACATCCGCTCTCCAACTCGTCCGATGGAGTTACCAGCCTCAGCCTTCCCAGCCACATGGAGCCTGTGTACATGCAGCAGCTTGGAAACACTAAAATAGCCTTGAGCTCATCTGGTGTCTTGTTGAATGGAAACCTCGTGCCTGCCAGTACTTCTCCTGTCTTTCTCAATGGTAGCTCTTTTCTTCAGGGACCCAATGGTGTAATTCTCAATGGACTCAGCGTGGGGGCTTCGCAGACAGTAACTTTAAATTCACCCAAAACCACTTCAAGTGTTGTGAGCAACGGGGTATCCATTACTGACATACTGTCATCCTCTTCAGAAGATGTTAAGGACTTCAAACTCCTTCAGGCTTCAGTCCCTAACACAGCAGCAGCCACGTTCAGCCCCAGCAACATACCGGTCTCATTCCCAGGATTGATACCGAGCTCAGAAGTGAAAAGGGAAAGCATAGAAACTGTTGCTTCCCAAGATGGAGGCTCCGTAGTTACTTTTACTGCTCCTGTCCAAATAAACCAGTATGGCATTGTCCAGATCCCTAATTCAGGAACAAATGGCCAGCTGCTGAACGGAAGCATCGGTTTTTCTTCTCTGCAGCTGCCTCCGGTTTCTGTGGCAGCTTCACAAGGTAAAAGTTTTGTTTGTTACAGGGAAAGCTACAAGAAAAAGTTGGGGTTGGGCACACTTCATATTTCAGGAGCTATAATACCTTTCCTCTGATGTACCATCATTGTATCTTGGCCCCAGCCGCACACGGTATATCAAATAATGCTTTGCGTTCCTTTATAATGCATCCCGCATCCTTCTGTGTGGATTATGCTCATGGGTAGACTGTTACATGAGAACTGAGCTTCTTTACCAAGAGCAGGAAAGGAAGTCTGGTATTTTACACTCATTTTGCCTCATACTGTTCTCTGAAGTCTATGGTATTAGTCTTCACAAGTATTTGCAAATTTTACACGTTTCAGTAATTCAAAATATTGCCCATTTGCTGTTGATTTTTTTTAAATGAGAAAGTTTATAAAAATGAAAACTGCTGCAGCTGGAACTTGTTACAGTCGTTCTTGTGGTGTTTTTTTCTTTTTTTTTTTTAACCAAACCATTTCATAAATAAATTTTAAATGACTATAGACACAACAAGACCAAGCAGTTACACTCATATGCTTTCTATCCTATAATTAAGAATGATTAAACTGCAGGGAAACAATAGGAATATATAATAGCTCCTAGATACAAAATGCAAGGGTATTTGGATAAAACTGCCCTCAGTCCAAGGGAAATATGTCATCGCAGGTTCACATGCCAAGTGAGCAGGCTCCTCCCCAAGTTTGCCTTAGAGTTTGTCTTAACATACCATAGACTGAAACTGCTGGCCAGGGAGGAAGGATCTGAGGGAATGCAACTCTAGCTCTGGATCGTTATTTTGAAGCAGGTCTGTTATAAGCAGAACTGAAAAACTCTGTTACTTATTAACCACTGTATCTTTAGTTATGAAAATGATTAAACTTGAATGAATTGCTGTAGTTCCAGGAGCTGTGAGTACTACAATGAAAATCAAGTTGTGTTCATGTTAGCTTATTTCAATTAAATGTGTATAGGGAGTTAATCATTTTTGCTGTTAAAATAACATGGTTAGGAACACTGAAGCTGTACAGACACATTTTCAATGGGTACAAAATTATGAAATCCTAAAACGTGGTACTTAGTCACTGGAAATTATTGGTAATTAGTTTAACCAAGATAAAAAACATAAGACATTTGGTCTGAAAGCCACCTGTAATTACAAAAGACATTTAATCCACATGCTCCAAGGCATAAGCTGACAGCCAGCAAAGGTGAGAAAGAAATTTCTGTCCCTTAAGTAGTATGGGACAGCACATGCATAATAAGCCACTCTCTGAACATTTTCCCCATTGTTGAAAATATCAGCTCCCACTGGAGACTGATCCACCATATGTCTAGTCTGGTGCAGAGAAAAGCCAAGATCTGTATTTGCTGCTTTGATTTCTCTCTCTTTTTTTTTTTTTTTTTTTTTTTAACATGAGAAGGATGGATAGCTTGCTGCATATTGCAAGTGAAGTGCATTGCAGACTATTTTAAGTAAGCTACAGTAAATGATACATTATTGCCAGGTAATTTTCAGTTGCTTTTATTCTCCTGGTTTACACATATGAGCAACATCTTCCAAAAAATCATCATGATTGATTAGGTTAAATGAACAGGGACCTAAACTATTCCCCTGGTGAGATACGCATCTTCAGTGCTGTTATAAAAAATTGAGGTATCTCCAATTGCAGCCTCTTAAAAGTATCATTATTAAACAGCTTTTGAGAAAGAGAGGTGTTTAAAGTGGGACCGTGCTCCAAGAGCCAGTATATCTTATTTTGGGAGTGGTTATAATGACAACTTACACAGCATGCCCAGTGAAACCAACTTCACATCTTGTCTGGCCACCTGTTCTTGCTCTGGTTAGCTAGGACATCACGCAAGCATGGCTTTCAGAAAGGGTAGCCGGTCACTGGGTGGCTTTACACCATTTGATGGATGTGGTAGGGTTAGGCGTCTAGAAATACTCGACGAAGCAAGGTGAAAGGCAATACGTCTGAATGCTTGACTGACAAAATAGTTAACTTGGTAGAAGTTGTTGTTCGAACTTTTCTCTGCAGGTTTACTCAGGTAAATTCTGCCCAGCAATAGTGTATTTTATGTGACATGTCTATGGTTTCCCACACACAAGTTGTAGTCTGTCACCGAACTATCTTTAATAGCTTTTCATGCTTCTATTCTTAGATAGAAATTGAGTGGTGGCAACTAGCGAAGGCCAAAGCACGTTCATTTTAATCACGTGGCTAAGGACTGTTTGCCCCTTAATGGGAGTCTGAAAGATACCTAATATACCAGAACCATTTTTTTTACTTTCTAGAAGCAGCTTCTATTAACAGAAGGTTTTATTTCTCCATAGCAAATTTTCTCTCACCTGTTGTAAACAATGATGTTCCATGTTGCTTGAAATATTAGCATATATGTGTACTCCAAACAAAAGACCAAAGTGTCTTAAGAAAATGACTGCAGAGCTCTCTGCCAACTGTAATCTGTATTTTCCTCTCTTTTGCTTCCTTTTCCCTAGGTAATGTTTCAGTAAATCCTAGCACATCTGATGGGGGAACTTTTACGAGTGACTCTTCAACGGTGCAACAAGGAAAGGTTTTCTTCAGCCCCCTCACTCCGAGTGCAGTCGTTTATACAGTTCCCAATTCAGGTCAGGCAGTAGGATCTGCTAAGCAAGAAGGACTGGAAAGAAGCCTTGTGTTTTCTCAGTTAATGCCGGTCAGTCAGAACACGCAACTAAATGTAAACATGTCTTCTGAAAATATATCCAGCGGAGGACTCCAGTACCTGGCCTCCTCATTAGTGAATGTAACGCCCTCACATAATTTTTCCCTCACACCACCAACTCTTTTAAATGCTGCAGAACTGAACTCTGGTATCTCAGAGAGCCAGTCCATGTCATCGCCTGTAACCAGTACCTCTACCGTGATATCTATCAGCAACACTAACTATGCAACTCTCCAGAACTGTTCCCTCATTACCAGTCAAGATCTGTTGTCCATTTCTACAGCACAGCCCGCACTTGGAGAAATAGTTTCTACAACCGGCGACCGTGTCAGCCATCCGTCTGCACAAGTACATCAAGATTTTGTCAGAGAGCACAGGTTGGTTCTGCAAGCTGTACCCGAAGTCAAAGAGAATTTCTTGCCTAATTCAGAAAGTAAGTCAACTGGCAGTTTAATGATGCTGGATTCGAAATCCAAATATGTTATGAATAACATGGTTGACACGGTTTGTGAAGAACTGGAAACGGACAAAAAAGAACTTGCCAAACTGCAGACAGTTCAGATGGATGAAGATATGCAAGACTTGTAATTTTTTTCTTGCTTTCTGTTTCAATAGATGTTGAGGTCCTAACAAGCACCAAGTGGGGTGTTTTTGGTTTTTTTTTTTTCATTTAAAGAAAATAGAAGAACATTTAAATGGTCTGAATTAATGTACAGAGGAATCTCCAGCAATGGAATTAGGTTGCCACACTTGGTTTGCATGCAGTATTCTCTTTTAAGCAGATTAAAGGAGAAAGGAAACGCCAGGGGAAGTACCAAGCAAATGGGTACAGGTTTGGCTAACTGCTACTACGCTGATAATTTAACTAGACTCTCCATAGTACAGCATACTCTCAACAGTAAGTATACACTCCTAACATTAGATAGAAAACAAAAATCTCGCTCCAAAAGGGTAGAAACAATGCAGTCATTTTTGCTGTTTACTTCTAGTCCGTGGGCATTGAAAAAATTTTAAGAACTCTAGACGATACCTCACAGGCCACTTTTTTGTTGTCCGAGGTTAAGAAACAAAACAAAATCATAAATAATCTTGTTACTGGTGTGTTTGCTTTTTCCAGCAGACGTGTGTTCATACCAAAAATCTTGCATCAAACATTTACAGGTTTCTGAATGCTACAGCTAGCATTTTGCCAGTGCACCAGAAAAAGCATCATCTGAAACTCTAATTATGCAACTCAGAAGCTTTCTCTCCAGTATGAATGTAAATATTGTTTCAGTTCTTATAAAGGAGACTTTTTTAAATTAGTACAATGGATTTTATTTATGGTTTATGTTCCCTTTTACTTTAGGCACAATGCATTGAAAAGGAAAACGTTTTCTGGCTGTTTAATTTATTTTTATTGTTTGAGCAGGAAGTAAACGTAGTTATTTCTGACAAGGTTTTACTTTTTTGTAGTTTTTCAAGCAATAGACTGTAAAAGTAAAATGTTAATCACACTGAAACTAGAAGATGAGCTCCCAGTCTCACAAACCCAGGAGGTCCCTGTCTCTCCCCCCTCTGTCTTTGTGTTCAGGGGTTTTTTGTTTGTTTTGTTAGTAATTTGCAAATTAGTTGAACCTTTTTGTGTATTTTTTACAGAATTCCATGTGCCTTTCTTCCTAGTGGCCTTATCTTTGTTACTAAAGCACAGTGGCAGGAGGAATAAAAACACTGACTTGCAAATATCCGTCCTCAGGGCCAAATCCTGATGCCTTACTTTTGCAAGTAGACCTGCTGACTTCGGTGTCCCTGCTTGCACGAGTAAGAAGAGTTAAGTCTTTTGGTCATTAGTGGTGACATTTACTAGTGGTGCGGGGAGCCAAAGATAGGTCCTCCGCACTGTGTAAGCAGGCAGGAGGAGTCCATGGAGGGCCCACGGGCAGAGCAGTCGTGCAGAGGGAAAGATCTTGGCTCCGGCCTCGGGCAGATGAGCGTGAAAGGTTGGCTGGGCAGGCCAGGGAAGGGAGTCCCGTGTTTACACGGGCCCGTTGGCCAAACAGCCCATGTGGGAGGGTTTCAGCTGCTCTTCAGCAAGCAGGCCCCCATCCAGCAGTGCACTTAAGCGTGTATTTATGTATCCTTCCAGAATAAGCAGTGCGGGGGCTGATGGTGGGGACTGCAGCTGCCCGACGGGTCCGCGGGAGCAGCCGCGTCCTCTGCCTGGCTGGGGATGGGTCTCCTCTCCCCTCACCCCTTTGCGCTCCGCCAGGGACAGCACAAGCAGGCAGGCTCTAGGCAGGTGGAACAGATTTTACCTTTCCTCCAGCGGAATTTTTGTAGCGTGGAAAAGCACATCCTTAAGCTTTAAGATAATAATAATAATAATGCAGATGTATAAAAATGACATGCTGTTAGTCTTTGTGTTTCTGTTTTACTTTTATTTCTTATTCTAATGTGAATATATACAGTAGCTAAGGCATATATTCATCCTCATCAGGGGCCTGGTCCGAAGCCCTTGGAAGGGAATGGGAAATTTTTTCTTAAACTTCTGTGAGCTCCGCATCAGGCCCAAGACAAAAAAAAGATCACTCATAAAGGACAAAAAAAAATGGAAAGGAAAGAGAATAGAGCTAGCACATCCCAGTCTGTTTCTGTCTTGGTTAACTGGTTCTGTGGAAAGCCTGTAAGGAGTGAAGGTTTTTCCTGTGCGCTGTGAGCGCGGCATAGACATCCTCGCTGTTGTTTTGCACTATATTGAATACAGCATGTTTTGCAAGGTATGACGTGAAACCTCAAAGCTGAGCTCTATTGGTGAGCACTGTAGTCTACACTGCAAGCCAGAGAGTCTAGGGTTGCAGGGAAAAGTGCAGAGAAAGGGAAGAGCAAGTGTGCGAGGCATGCACTGCGCAGCTGTAAGGAGTCACCGATGCTTTGCAAACAGAAGCAGCCCATAAGCAGTTGGCTGTCCCCATGTGCACCCAGGCAAAAAGGGTGTTTAAGGCAAGCGCTTTAAAGTGGAGATTATCACAAGCAGAACATGGAGCTATATGTTCCCCTGGCACAACTTCCCTTGACGTTCAGGGGATCTCTGCGTGAGCAGGGAATCAGATAGCCCAGAGCTCTCCTCTCTGCTCTGGTAGTTTATCTGAGTACCTTGCTGGGCTCCAGCGTGGACAATTTGCTTCCCACCTCTTCTTCACCTGTAAAACCCTGATGATGATGATGATGATCACAGTAGCTGTATGTACATTGCATGAATTGATCAATTGTTTGGAAAATTAGAAGGACCCTCTGTCGTCATATTAATGGAGAAAGTATGCATGGAGCAGGAGCTGTGCGTGGCTCTGAATGAGTTGTTCAGGGCTTAACGTTTGTGAAGTCTGTGAAGCTCAGACTTTATTTAGAGTCAAGCTAGAGAAGGTTTCAGAGCACTCTGTCAGTTGTTGAAGCAATCAGGTCCCATAGCTAAAAAGACTGTGGTGTTACACCAGTACATGTTACTTTTTGTGTTTTTTTTTTTCCTCCTCCTTTGCATTCATTGTGTTACTGAGACTGAATTCCATGGCTTTGCAGCACAGTTGATGTGAAAACTGTGTATGTTGTTACAGTGGTGCGTATCTTGGAGCATCTGGTACTTCTGATAGGAGACTCCCCATTCTTTTGTGGGAGCGGAGGATGTACATAAAAGCAGTGGTTTGGGACAAAGTAAGATTAGTCTATTCGTCTTCCAGGTATCAAGTAACTTATTTTGTTATTATGTTTTACTCTTTCTTTCTCCCACTGAAAATAAGTGTCATTCCCTCCACATGATGTAGTTATAACCTCATGTTTTCTGCAGGTACATATGCACAATGTAAAGACTCATTGCACGGTACAGTGTTTCTAAAATAGATATTTAAATAGTAGTTTTACTCCTACTGTAAATTAAGGGTCGGTTCTTATTATGTGGCCCTCAAGCAAGAAGGCTAACTGCTCTACGTAGACAGTACACAAAGCCCCGAACAGCATCTGGGGCCAGATCTTCAGCTGCTGTAAATAAGGCATTGCTCCACTGTTTCCTGACTGAGGATTTTACATGGTGTTTAGGGGATACGGATGCTCATCTCCCACATGTATTAATGGCAGTGAGCGTCTGAATCTCACAGACAGTCCTTATTATCACGTTCTGTTGTTTTAATGGATGATATGTCTTATCCTGCGTAAATACTTATCCTCCCTCCCTGTTACGGATGAGAATAAAGGATCATTTCAGCTTCACGTATGTTTGTAACTTGTAAGTCCACTGGAAATCTTACAGGAAACGTTGCCAAATTCTACTACTTTTCTGGTCCCAGACTCAGCTTTGAAAAATACACTTAAAGTTTAAGCAAATTCCTACAAAGCATGAACGTTAAAAAAATCTTTGTTCTTTACTACTTTTAATTAAAGCTGCCTCTATTTCACCCAGACTTCTGCAGAGAACCAGAAATATACTGAATCGAATGCTCTGTCTGGACTATTTGCAGCATTATTCCTGTGGTCTTACTTAAAAGGACATTTCAGCCACATAAATCGTGGACATCTATCGGCCAGGTCCTCGGCTGGGATAAACGAGCACAGTTCCACTGACTAATGTCATTTCACACCAGCTGAGAATGTGGTCCATTCATTTCACTGGAGTTGGATCAGGGACGGATTTGGCCCATTATGCAGTGGCAGTATGAACCCGTTCACAAGGCTGATACTCAGACAGTTATAACTGAACAGCAACCATCTATCAAAGCATATACCTCTTTCCATTTATTGCTTTACCCTGCCTGTGGATTCAGGAAGACACATTCAGAAAGCTATTTTCCCCAGAAGTAAGGCTGGAACCATCTAGAGTTGTTATTACCAATGCAAGATTAATGACAATAATGGACAGATTCACCACAATAACCGTTTTCAGTTAAATTAAACAAGGCAGAATTTGGCCCCATGTGCACAGGAACTTTTCCTGTATGTAGATTTCCAGTGCCTGTGCACTTTTCTTAACAAGGACAGATGAACAACCAACAGGGTGCATCCCTCCAGTTTCATATGAAACAAATGCACAGAACTCCCAGGGGCATGAATCCTGTAGTGTTTGTGGTCAAGAAGCATCTCAAATCATAAAAAGAATAATAATTTTAATAACTCCGGAAACAAAATCAATGACATTTTACAAGCAAGGAGACCTGAAGTCTTCCTGTATCTCCTAGCAGTTCTTATCTTGAAGGATATTTTATATCTTACTTGTATGTTTCATATAATTTAAAACTAGCTTCTTACATTTCTGAACTCAAGGAGGAGGGTGAATCTTCTGACTTTCAGGATTCACATTCAGAGGATGTTTGTTCTTTTGCTGCATGTACTGTTTGTCCAGAACTAACCAGTTATTTCTGTGATATGGGTTTATTGTGCCTTACAACAAATAAGAAATTTAAGCGGAATGTACGCATTAGAGGAGGGAATAATCAGAAGTCTTTACTGCACTGTTAGATGATGCCGACCCAGAGTGTATCATCAAACATATCTGTGCTTAATTACCCAACCAAAGAGATCTAAAGTATGTATGTTTGTTGTACTGTAATAGGGGTTTGTGCCTGGACAATTAAGTGTTTTATTTGTATTCTGAGATGATGTGAACTTATTTTTCTAAACACTATACTGAATAAACTTTATATTTATACACATCTTGTGTAAATATTTCTCTTTAGATAAAACATCTGAGGGCTTTGAATTTTGCATTCAAAGAGCAATCTAAAGTAAAAACTGTGCTTTTAATGACTCACTGTGAGGGTGATGGCAACTGTGAACGCCTGTGCTCACCAGAGAATTGATCTAAAGCCTCCTTAAGGTAGAATGAGAGTTTCTGTTGACTTGAACATTTTTTTCAGACCCTAACTTTGCTGCTAAGATATTAAATTAAAAAAGCATAAATCTATTTCGTATTAAACCTAGGTCTGTGTCTCAAACCAAATTTATACTGTAATTAAATAAATACTATTGCAATATATTTCCACCCACTACTTAGGACTAGTCAGTATTTACTCACCGCTTTCTTGGCAGTGGGGCACTTTCTACATCAGGGTTTCTTTCTGGATAGGTAAATCGCTATTTGCTAAATTTGTATTTGTTGAAATTTTTCTTCAAAACATTGCAGTTGGTATCAGACCTGGTTTTAGCAGACTTTTGAGAACAGCCTGAAGTTTATGTTCCCTTGATACTTAAGTATCTAAATACATTGTCTTTAAAAAACAAACAAACAAACAAACTGTGCTCCAAGAACTAGATGCTGTTTTGATGCCAAAGTGAATGGCAGTAAGTTGAAGCAGACTAATTTGTACGTGCAAAATTGTTTCCCTCACTGAATCTGTATATACATTACAGATCCGTTACACATTTCCACCCTTTAAATTGTATTTGGGCCACAGGGAGCAAGATGAGGTCTGTGAGATTTTTTTTTATTAAGTAGTCAGATCCAGTTGTGTGTAGCTATTAAATTTTCAGTCACCAAGACATTACCTTGCCTCACCTTTATTCACGATTCCTCCGTCTTTCCCAGCAGTGGCACACATCTTGCTCCCTCCACGCAGCACCGCTGATGGCGGTCCAGAGGCGAACCGCAGCGAGCAGCCTCCCAGACCTGAGAGCATCGCCCTCCCTCGCTGGCCTGCGGTTCAGCCTGCTCGCGCTCTGCAGCTGCCGAAGTAAATCCAGTTACCCGGGAGCAGCCCGAAGGTAGAAAGAGACAATCGTGTTGTTGCCCAACTCCTTTTCCTTCCCAGAAGCAGCGTGCGTGACTCAGTCCTGTTGTTCGTATCGCTTACCTTTGGCATGGCAAAGGTTTCGCCTGAGCAGTAGGACTGTAATAGTATTTTCCTGCCCGTGGGTGACGGCTGCAGTTTCCAAATACCTGATCGATCCCTGGACAGCAGCTCCGTTCCAGCTCTGCTTGGAGCAGGGGCAAAGGGTCTGAAGCCATCCATCAGCCCAGCTGGCCCAAAGCAGCCAGGCTGTGAGCAGCTTCTTGCCCTAAGCTTTAGGTGGCCCCTGGAGCTCGTTGTTGCCCTTCAGGCAGCAGGGCAGAACCGGCTCCGGCTCCAGCTCCAGCTCAGGGAGATCCCTCCCGGCCAGAGGCGCAAAAGGGGGCTTCTGGCTGCGCAGCCCCCTGCCCGAGCAGGCAAAGCGCAGGAGTTGAAGGGCAAGCGAGAAGTGGAAAGTCTCTGCCTATGCAAATGTCAAAATTCTCCCTGAGCAGCCACCCATGCGGTATGCAGGATGAATCATGTCCTAACGGAGCACATTCCTACTACTTTGGAGGGCTTTGCAGATGTGTTCCAGGTCACCCTAGGCGAGAAAACCACACACAGCCACGGTTACTTGTTCCCTGGCAGCTTGTGCGCAGATGGAAAAAGGGGGACAGCACCTTCAGAAGGGTGGGCAGCCTGCTCCCCAGGCTGGCTCCTTTTAGCAGGGCCAGGGGATGCTGGAGGGAGGACCAGGGGCTGCCATTGCAGGAGCGAGTTCAGCTGGCATAAAGCCGTGCTCAGGCTGACAGTAGGGCTCGGCGAGACAAGGCTCTTGATCTAGCAGGGATAGTAGCTGGGAAGAGGTAACGCTGAAAGACAGTGCTTTTTATCCTCTGTTTCTGGCTGGATTTTCTCCAGTGCAAGATCAGAGGGGAATTTTGCTGCTCTAAGAGGCAGAGTGGAGGTCAGTAAAACAAGACCTTAATATAAGTGCTCATGGCCTGGATGGTGGAGGTCTCCTTACAAGGCTGCATCCCCCTGTTATGGTGACCTCTGGCTGCAGAAATCTTTGGGCTGGAGTCTCAGGACAGTATATCTCAGTTATGGATACAGATCACATTTTTAATATAGAAATACATTTTAGAAGGAAAATGATTCCCAGAAATAGGAATTCATCTGCCAAACAATGTGCACATAACTGACTTTACACTCAGAGGTGCCAGAAAGTTCAGGAATGAGACCAACAATAAAAACCAACACACGTGTGAAAAATCTACTACATTAAAGCCAGATTCAATAAAAATAGCACCTACTTTATGTGCTGCAGAAGCTGGCACAAGCCTGCAAAAGCAGAAGGAAAAAGATAAAATGTTCAGAAGTTGCACACAGTCCAGAGAAATTGAGCAGTGCTGGAGCAGAGCTGATGGTTACTCAATAACTCATGTACAATATTCTCTTGTGTAAGTACTTTAATTCTTCATCCTGCTACTTCTCGGGCAGAAAGACCCAATTTGGAATACTCTGGGCTAATCAATAAGCTTTGTTGTTGCAGCCAAAGTGCTTTACAATATATCTTACATTACCCAAAAGGACCCAAGAATGCTACACCGCACCATTTTCTTTTCTATTCTGCAAACTGACATCCAATTATTTTAGTGTGTTAGTGGTGTCCGTTACACCGCTTGCAGCTGTAAAACGCAGCCCGTCCCCTGAGGAGCTTACAGTACGCAGAAATAAAAGAAATGAAAGCTGGGAGGGGAGACGAGCGCAGAGAGAAGAAATAACTTGCCCAAGGTGATCCTGGAAGTCAGTGGCAGAGGCGGGTTGCAAATCCAGGTCTCTGCCTCCCCCTGTTGCTTTGCCCACTGGCTCACGCCGCCTCCCAAGGAGCCAAATCCAGCTCTGATGCAATGCCCCCTGAAAGCAGCAGGAGGACTTGCTGCTTATGCCAAAGCTGAGTTTGCTCCATTCATTTATTCACTATATTTACAGCCACATTCCGATGCCAACCGATAGCAACAAAAGCCTCGAGCAAAGCCCTATCGATAAACTGGCCGGCCCTGGACTGGGATGGCTGAACCGGGTCAGAGACGGAGTGTGCAGACACTCAGGCCCTGGAGAAACGGCTCCTGCATGAATCGTCCTGTGGAGGTGATGCACACACAGGCCCTGGGGGCCTCTGGAGCTCCCTGCTTCCACATCAAGGTGGTCTGGGAAAGGCTTCCCTCGTCTCCCACCAAGCCCGAGGAGCAGAGGGAGAAAGATGCTCTCAGGAGGCAAGGGTGGGTTAGGCCAGAGCCTGCGCTCTGCGTGCTCTTGCAGTGGTTGCTTAAATAACAAATCAAGAAGAAATGACCACTAAGAGCCTACTGCCTGTCAGAGCCCACTGCTGAGAGCTTGTGGCAGCGGGCAGTGGCATTGTGGGTGCTGTGCTTTGAGAGAAGCCGTGTTGGTCAGGGAGCTGCCAGCTCACGGGGCGTGATGCCACCCGCACGTGTGGGGATTTACACGCCTAACACCCTGTGTGCAGGGAATGACATCGGCTTCCTAAAGGCTACTATAGACTTTTTTCTCCTCTTGCCTATAAATGTAGTAATGTTCTTCCCGGAGCCTCTAAACTAACTGTGTGCAGTCAGCATCGCTGCGTCCTGCGTCACCTGCAGGCCTTTATCTCCCCCAGCTTTGGCTTGAAGGCGACCCACACCAGGCTGGAGGAATAAGGCACGCTGAAGTCTGTCCAGGAGGACAAGGGCTGGATGAGAGACCCAGCAGTCCCCAAAACAAGGGTACCTGGAAGCAGGATGCTGACAACAGCCTATTTCCAGGTGTCACTTTATCAAGTCCAGTCCGGCACGCCAGGAAGCGCTCCCGGGAGCAGGGCGCTGCATACAGCGGGCACCCGCCATAGCTGAGCACAAAGCGAGACAGCACTCCAGCTTAGGCTTTGCCAGAACCAAGGCCAAAAGAAGTGCCTCCTGCCTGGCCAGCTCGATGGTTACAGGCGGCAGGACAGTACATGCCTCCTTCACAAGAGCCTGACACTGCTTGTTATTACAGACACCACCGGTAATAGCCCACTGCTCCACCTCTGCAGCCAGCTGTTCCCCATTCGCAATTTGGGTGACCACTTGCTGCTGCACATCCCCACCGAGCTATGGCCCCCAGGCAGTGACACTCGCGCCTTCCAGGTTTCCCTCAGCTGGGTGTAATCCCTGTATTTAGCACACACACCCTCTTCCAACGTCCAGGGTGTTCCTGAAACACTGATTAGCACTGCGCTGAGCAAATCCCTTGCTCAAACAGATCCTTGTATTTTGACCTGGAACCACGAGATCATCACAGTTTCAGAACAATTTCCCACCCATCCCGCAGTGGTTCTGCCCAGATTGCACTTCCATGGTTCATTAAGGCATGGAGCAGCATAAAAATGCCGATGAGTGCCAAGCCATAGCACATCTAACGGCTCTTCCTTCTCCAGATGGCATGGCACAGCATCAAGAGCGACGAGGCTGGCAAGACAGAATATGAGGAGCCCACTTTGCACCTGCTAGAAACCAAATCCCAGCAGCTCTGTCAGCAATGATGTACCAGGTAGTACCGGATGGAAATCTCCTGGCCCCAGGTCTCAGTCTCGAACCTTAGCAATGTTCTGATTTGCCAACTTTCACAGTTTATGAGCTTTGCAATACTTAGGAACTGGTGAGAGAGAGGAAGTAGGAAGGGGGTTTTACAGCCACAGCTTCCTGCTAAACTTTAGAATTAAGTTCCTGGTATTTAAAAATAAAAATTGGAGGTGTGGAAGGTCACCAAACCATATTACATATACACATTGGTATACTACATTTATCTACCTAACTGTATGTAAGCATTTTATCTCAAAGCCAGTGCCATGTTTTCAGGGCCAGCCTCATGCTTTCTGAACCTTTGGGTTGCTAACACTGTGTGCTACAAGACACTTCAAGAGAATAAACCAGGATATCAAAAAGGTACCTTATTAGAAATAAAGCAAAAAAAGCATATAGCTAAATACACGGTCTACAAATTCATGAGAATATTTATCAAAGCTGTCTTTGGATCCAAATTTCCATGAACTTAAAAACAGACTTACGGATTGATTTACTGGACTACTGTAGTCTGATCAGTAAAGGTACCAGTTCTGTATAACTCAAGGAAACATTTCACTGCCCTGAAAACAAAGTTTAAAAAATAGAATACGAATACATTTCTTCAAATCAGCACCTCTAAGACCAGCTTTGTTTTTAAGGAAATCACACAAATTCTTATTTATATCCCTGTATAAAGCAGGCAGGATTTCCAGAGCATCCCATGCCTGTCCTTAAACCAGTTTATCATGAGCAAATGGCTCCCAGTTGTAACAAATGGTTCTCAGCTGAGTTACCACTGATAATGAAGACAAGACTAACCTCAGGGGTTGTGGGAAAGGAGAGAAACATTCATCATGTGCCTTGTATTAGCAAACACCTTAAAGCCTGCTCTAGAAGAACTCTGAAGCGTTTGTTCTCCCAGGTAGAAACCTGAAGACAAATTTAAGCAACTTCAGGATTTCTATTTGCTGCAACATAACAAGATGCTGCAAGAAGAATTGCTGAGCTGCTCAGCTCACTCTGAGTTTTAAAGCTTTGGCTGAAAACGGTAGTTTGAACCTGGCTGAAAGGGTAGCAGTGTTTTTCCTCTGGCCCTGACTACCATGGGGGGTGAAATGTTCCAAATGCGTGTATTTTTGTAAAATAAGAGGGAGCAGGGAGGGAAAGATGGATTATCCCATATTTTCACAGTCCGACTCAGGCAGCCTGAGCTGTAGCTATCTCCCACGCTGATGTTAACCATTGGGAACCAAAACCCGAGTTCCCAGACATCTGGATTTCCATCTCCCCATCTGTACAATGGAAGTCACAGCACTTGTCACCTTGTGGGGAGAGGCACAGCCGGGCTGCGACTCACCCAGCCGTGACAGCACAGCCTCAGCGCTGTGGGTATGTCCTGCTGAGGGAATAGACCTGTTACTTGGATAGCACAATATCAGGATACCATCGAGCTCGCTCCTCACATGGATGAATTCTCAAAATTGGCCTGGGTGCGGGAGAGGACAGTAATGATGCTCGGTCCCTGATGGAGCTGCTGCAGCTCTTCTAGCAGCCACTTCCCCTGGCAAGTAGATTGCACTCGCACAGCACTGCCTGGAAAGGCTGCATGGTATGTGGCTTAATTTTCTTTTCCATAATACGAAATCCAATCTGAAATGCACAGATTAGTTTACTAATCTGTGTAAATCCTATTAATAGCCCTTACGCTGCTGCGCTCCCATTCACATTCTAACAAATCTGTTGCGATGGGGTTGCTTTTCCCTCATCTCCGGCCAGACGTCACCACCTGGTTGTGGTCACGTCTTCACAAAATGGCTGGCCACGAATGGAAACTTTTGCTTTACGGTCATCTCCCATAGTTTTCCTCATGTCCCATGGTCCCAACGTGCTCTGGATCAAAGCATTAGCTCCGTAAATCACTGTGGTGCCATAGAAGCTAAAGGGATTATAGGAAGGATCGCTCAGCTTTCATGGGGAAGGGCATAGCCTGGGCCCTCCTTCCGCGCAGCATCGCTGCCTTCTGCGCCTGCCGGGCCCCAGCGGCTCCTGCCCCCGGCACCTCGCATTAACCACCTAATGCCCCCGCACCTCGCCTCACCCCCGCCGCAGGGTCCTTGTAACCAAGCGCTTTTGGGCATCAGCAGCCCGAGCCCAGCCACGGGCAGAATAAAATTCTCCCCAAATTCCCTTTCACAAGGGGTTTGTAGTTGTTACCTATTTTAAAGCCTGCCTGTGAGGCAGTCATTTGTTTTTGTATCTTCAATATCTTTCTAAAGGTGCCTGTTGTGAGATGTTAAAATGACATGGAGGAAAAGAGAAGAGAAGAGAAGAGAAGAGAAGAGAAGAGAAGAGAAGAGAAGAGAAGAAAAGAATTTTCAGAGGGAGCCAACCAGCCAAATACAATACGTGGCCAGACAGAATCAGAAGCACTGGCTGCAGTACAAACTCAGGAGGCTTCAGACAAACTAGCCCAGTCACAACGGTAACACTTCACCAGCAGAAGGAATGCAGTAAACGAAATGGGGGGAACCCCCCTGTTAGTGCCCTCCTTCCTTCCCCCCAAAAAGCTGTCTGGCACGGCAGAGGCTAGCCTCATCGAAAATGGTGGCTGCGGCCCCTTGTGCTTCTTGCTGCATGCACCAGGACCCTGTCCTGAAGGGCACCTCCATGTGTCATGGTGACAACACTCATTTTCAGATGAATTTTAATAAGAGAATTTAAAATTGGCTGCTGTGTAGGAGGACCACAAGTCCCAGTCCTTGGTCAGTCCCCGTCCTCCATGCACAAACGCCAGCAAGCTGCCAGCTCGCTCCCCAGGCACAGCCTGCAGCTCCAGCGTCCTGCTGAGGTTTGCAGACTTGGGGAGAAGCTACAGGGGTGCCAGCAGCTGCCGTGGCCACCTTGCCTTCGCAGCCAGGGATGCCTTGGGAAGTGACCGTGTACAAAAATGAAACCCAAACCCCAAATCTTTCACACTTGATCCTCCTGTTCAGCCAAACAGCTTTTTCAGGGACCCATCTGTTGCATTTGGTAATAAAGTTCTGCCATTGCCACCCCACCTCAAGAAGTGTAACAGCAGAGAGAAAGTGGGCTCGCAGATGTGCTTTGGGAGACACTGGCATTGCCAAAATGCTTCCAGAATTAAAGGGGCTTCACCTGGTATGAAAAGAGATGAAGAAAAGGAGAGGAGATAAAACTACAGCCAGCAGATGAGATGCTGTGATCTGATCCACCTGTGGCACAAAGAAAGTTAAATGAAATGGAACCAAAACTCAGTGGAACTGAAATTTAATGAAACTGAGAGACAGCAAACCTCTGTGTAATTAACCTACAGGATTCATGGCCACAAAATACCATGGAGGCCAAGAGCTTTTCACGGCAAGATTGGAAATACGTATACACCCACACAGCCAGACATATATGTGTATATAGCTGTGGTGTCTCAAGGCTGGAGAGGACCTGACAACCCCATCCTGCCTTTTCCCCAGCTCCAAGACAGGATCAAATGCACATCGGTATTTTCTGACAGATGTTTGTCTAGGCCTGTTTTTAAAAACGAATCTCCCACCTCCCCAGGCAGTTTATTCCAATGCTTCCTTTTCTTCTGCAGTTTTATGCTCACACACGCACACATACACACACGCACGCACGCGTATCTGTCTCAGAAGGTGAGCTGAGCTGTCTCTGACGACTTGCACATCAAAAGGCTTGTAAACTCATTTCTCATGGCAAGATCTTTATTGTGAATGATGTATGAGCCCGAAAGATCCCATCTTGACCTGACATTACAGGCTGAGCTTGGGGGACCAGCAGATGGGGTAAGGGGGGCAAATGGGAAAGGAGGGGGAAATTCATTCCTTTCCTTATTAACTGGTCAGATTTGGTCTGCTGATAAGAGACCCACATGCTGCTTATGTATACTCAAGTTTTAGAGTCAAGCATTCAGTTCCTCTGGTTTGGGTAAAATAAATACTCCTTTGGCTTCCTCAGCAGCCACCTTGGAAGTGCTGCTGTCCTGTCAAACTCAAGTAGCAAAAAGGACGGGTGAGGGACGAGGCCGTGCATCTGGATATGCAACCAGCGCGACAGAGCAGCACTTCTCCAGCGCACCCTGGCTATCTATTACCTCGACTTTCGGACTGACAATGCACCAAATGTTTCAGTGCCTGGGGCCTTACAAAGCTAACTGGCTTTTTTAGCTGAAAGCACTAATGTAGAAAGGCAATTGGGAATTAATTATTTAATGTGATTCTCATTGGTAGAAAGCTTCCACCCCTCCTGCATCTCAGCTCCCATTATACATATGTTGCTTTCTTCAGACTACAGTGATTAGACAGCAGCAGAAAATTATGGCTAAATCCAGTTCCCTCTTACGATGAACTCCATTTAAATCTACAGATTTGCACTCAAGTAACTAAGAGCTCAATTTGGCCCTATGCTATGAAAACGTTGGTCATGACAAAAACCATAGGCAGATCTCAGCGTCTCCATTTCTGAAAATCAGCCGTCTCATACCTCGGCTCCCGACTGCTCCCTTTAACAGCCAGTGGAAAACTATTCCTGTTTAAAAATTAAAATACCTTCAAGTAGCACTATTAGTAGGAAACCAGAATGAGATCCCTTTAGTGCGGGTGCCCGGATGCCTCGCGGTACGTGGCAGAGCCGAATGAAGAGGCAGGAAGGTGTATTTCTGAGTCTGCGCCGCGTGCTGCTTCAGCTCCAGTTTCTCAGGGATTCTAAAGATAAGCATCTATTTCGTTTGGGGTGTTTTTAGTGACGACCTGTGTAAAAGCAAATGTCCTTTTGAAGATCGCTCAGCAACAGCTGCATGCCAGAAACTCCCATTCAAGTTACTTTAAGAGCAACAGAATCAAGCCCCATGTATTTAAAAACCAATTTTAAAACTAGTTTGCAAAATAAGATTCTGCAGAAGGGCTGATAAGGAGCACAAACTTACGGTGTCAGCTCTCTTGGATGAGAAGACGGTAACTTCCCCGCAGCTACCACCTCTGAGTTGTTCTGGACGAAGCCCTGACAGGATCCTACTGAAATTCAGCGCAGCGAATTATACCAGGGATTAATTTAATGTAAGGTGTCGTATGTTCCCAAACACAAATATATTGGTTTTGCTTTTTTCGTCTCTTCAGATGAAAGAAATACGACTGTACAGATGTGCTTTTCTAAGATCCAGTGGCATGAAACCTGAAATACCCCAGCAAGATTCAGGAGTGAGAAGTTTTAATCACCATGGAAGCGAGACACTTTTGAAGGTCTATGAAATTATATACCCAGGTCCGAGAACAGTAAACTTATCCGCCCGGACAGATCTGCTGATAAACAGATAAAACTCATTTTCTCCTGGAAAGCTGCTTTATACGTTGCTTGAAAAAATAATCAGTCCTGAAAGACAGGTTTATGCTGGGAAGAGAAAGGAAAAAAAAAAAACCAACACAGTGCTCACAGAGACCTTCTCTAAGGAAAGCACGCGCTTCGTTTTGGCGATTC
The DNA here is from genome assembly GCA_013399115.1 of Anseranas semipalmata. Taxonomy (NCBI): domain Eukaryota; kingdom Metazoa; phylum Chordata; class Aves; order Anseriformes; family Anseranatidae; genus Anseranas; species Anseranas semipalmata. Next base: position 666,952 of record VXAA01006385.1, read on the forward strand.
CCTGCAAATTTAGGGGGCGGAAAAGAGAAGGGGCTGAGCATCTCTCAGGGCCAGACGGAGCGAGGCCGGCGACGACGGAGGCATATGGACACCCACCCTGCGCGCAGACGGAGCGGGGACCCCCAGACCCGGCTTGCGCGAGGTGACCTTTCCCCTCTCTAAAATTTCAAAGCTGGCGTTGCCGGCGCTGAACAGACTGCGTGCCATATGTAACGTGACCTCAGCTCCGCTCTGCCAAGCCACTGATGGCATCACTAATGAGAGGTGAAAGGTCCCTTTCTCGCAGCGCTCTCGGAAACCCACCGAGGTGGCGGGTGCAGGATGGGCCCCCCCGGACCCCCAGCCACCCTCCCACAATCACGCCTGCACCCAACCCAGCAGCCTGAGCTGCATTGGGCACGGTGCCCCGGCAGGGAAAATATTTGCTCAGTGCCCGAATGCAAAGAGCGTAGGCAAACAGAGCCATTCATGTAAATCTTGTGCCCGTTCCCCGCTGCCCCGTGTGAACCCCGTGTGTACAGAAGGGATTATGCATTTTGCATCGCCCAGGTGGGGGATATGGATTTGTGCTTTCGAATGGCCAAAAGGGAGGGGAGTGTGGGGCCAGGCTGCTGGAGGTGCCAGCAGGTAAACAAAGTGCCCTGGGAGAGATAAATACCGAGAAGGGATGGGTTTGCCCCCCCGTCACACTACTGGGGCCCTTGCGGGCGGGACTGGGGGTTCCATGACCTGGGCACTCCCAGGTGGCCCCACTGGGGGCAGTGGGAAGACTGGCAGAGTCCATCCAAATTGGCTTTTTTTTTTTCAGTTTTCTATTTTTTGTCTGTTTTCTTCTTCTTCTTTTTTTTTTTTTTTTTGCTTTTTCTTTCCACCTTTTTTTTTGCATTTTGTTCATGATTTTTCACTTTTTTTTTAATTTTTCAGCATTTTTTACATTTTTGCACTACAAGTATTGTCATGACATGCAGATAAAAACAAACAAACAAACAAATACCCCTTTTTGGCAAACATTGAATTTTTGCTTTTTTTTTTCTCGCGATTTCCCAGCGCCCCAGCCATCACCTAAGGAACGGGTGGATGGGACCTGCTCGCCACTCCCGAGCACCCGGCTGCCTGCCCGGGGCACGCGTGGGGTGGCCCGGCCGCGTGCACGCGGGTGGGTGGCTCTGATGTGGAGACACGCGTGGGATGTGCACACGGGTGGGGATGGGATGTGCGCACAGGGT
>VXAA01006386.1:8863-36894 GCA_013399115.1 Anseranas semipalmata
AAATATTTAATCGACCCTTCTGCGCTGTTGCTTTTATGGCCGGTGACACAGAACAGGTCTGGGTGGCTCGTGGGGGTCGCTTTGTGTTGGACACAGGCTGGAAGGAAAACTCATGTTTTAGCACTCGTGTGCTGTTGTATGGAGCAGGCCGAGCTGCACAGAGGTAAATTCAGAAGTGGTGGATCCTGAGTGATAACGCCATGGAATTAGTTCAGCTTAATGCAGTCAGAGCTTCAAAATATATGCTGAGTGCACACATAAAGATTGTGTGCGCTTATATATATATATATATATATATGCATATATGGTGCTGTCTTTGTTAATGTCTCTCAGAGTCATTCTGTTTTATCTGTACAGGTGATGAAGAACTTTTTAAAATTAAAAAGCCATCCTTTAATGAAGTAACCTTTAGAATTCAGAAGAAGGAAAGCCTGCCGTCTGCACAGAGAGAAGCTGAAGAAAGCAAAAGCAAGTACTTTTTCCGTTAAAAGGTTTTCTGCATTAGTTTTGTGAAAGCAAATTATGAAATCAGTAAAATAAGAGTATTTTTTAAATACTACTGTTAGATGTGTTCTGTTTGTTAGTTGAACCTGGGATGATACTTACAATACTACTTTACAAGCTTATAATTTGAATCTACTCCTACTGCATTTTTTTTCCATACCGACCTTGGTAAAACAGGGGGCTGTTCTTGAGAAGAGCTGGGTATGCAGAACCTCTGTAGTATATTAGTTGATAAAAACTTGTGACAAAAGTTTAAGGTTTACCTTAAACTTTGTGTTATTAAACTGTTTGCTATTAAAATGTGGATTATTTTAATTGAATACTATCAATAGCCTTGATTGTTCTGGTAGTATTCTAAGTCTTGTTGAATGATAGTAAGGTCTCTTAGTGGGATATATGGGGTTTGTCTGTTTTACAAGTGTCTAAGATGTTCTCTTCCCTTCTATTTTACCTTTTTGACACCTCTGTCAATTCAGATATGCTGTAATGCTACTGCTAGATAAGAATAAATTAGGTTGAGAAATAATTTCCTTTATGGTTCAAATAAATTTTTAGTAACTTCTTATAAAAGTATGCCTCTTACGACAGGTGGCACATTCTGTTGTTCAGTAATGTGATGACCTGATGAAGATGTAGTGGCAGATGAAGAGAAATCAGTGTTTTTAAAGAATTCTGAGATAATCAGAGACAAGACACACAAATCTTCATAACTTAAGTACAGACTCCCTCATTGTTAGTGCTAAAAACAATCGAACAACGCCCTCTTTATGAAATGAAGCTGTGACCTATGAGGACATAAATCAGATGTCATCTGGGAGCTCATGTTGCTTTTGTACATAGAAATGTGCTCTGTCTGTCAGAAGAATGCATTAGTTCAGGGCTAACGCAGATACTTCAATTCCAGACAAGAACTGGGTTGTAAATAACTATATTGGAATGTGTGAGGGTTTGGCCTGTTGGGTAAGGATAGATGGAGGTAGAGCTGTGGCCAATCTTTGGTCATGTGGTCTAAATAAGTTACTAGTAACCAGTTATGGCCCATCAGATTCCAGCAGCCCAAACTGACATCATGAGTCCTACTTTTATTGCTTAAAGCAGAAATCTGTCAGTTGGAGCCCAGAACTGGTGACACTGAAGGCACTCGTGAAGAGGAGGAGGAGGAGGAAAGTTATTCTTCGCTAAGTGAGGACTACAACAGCAGAGACTCTGAAAATGAATCCACTCCTCCACAGGGGAGGAAGGATTTACCACCAGGTCAGTTTCATTTATTTTTTAGAAGTAATTTTACAAAATTTTCTTGTTTGAAAGTACATGACAAGATAGGTGAGATGAATCCCACTGAGCTTAAATCATGTAAGATGTAAGCATCTTGTTTGTGCTCAGTCAGGGCTGCCCTTCTTCTGAAAGTACCGTGACAGTTCCCCAGTGCTTTTTGTGGGTGTTTTTGTGATTCTGTGTTAATTTCAGGAAACATCAAAAATTATAACCATTCCTTTCGGAAGAAGCAGTGGAAAAAAATGCTGTTTAATGATGCACAATTCACTTTATGGGATTAAAATTTAACTTCATCTATGCTGTCTTATTTGTCAATTTTGGATTTCTTTGTACTTGCATTAGTTCAGCAGCCTTTGAGGAGATGGAAAAAAGGAAGACAGGCTAGTGATTTATTTAACAGAAAAGAAGTCTGAACTTTGTTTTTAGATTTAGAGCTGCTATTAAGGATGCTTTTCCACCTGCTTTTATTCAGTATGGTAAGGGTCCAAGAAGAATATCTTGTCCTGTATTTAGAATTGTTCAACAAACCTGAATTGTGGTGATTATTGACACTAGGAGCAATATAGAGCGTTGCTTTTAGCCTTTTGCTTAGGTGTTGTTTCTCTTCAATGCAGTTAATATCCCCAGTGCAGCTTGTATCGATTCTGCTCGGAGGAAACGTCACTTAGCCAGGACACAAGCTGATTATCTTCCACTGGATGTTTCAAATGGTCGTCAGGTTTCTCAGAGAAGAGAAAGCAGTGATTTAGAGAGCGAAGATGAGTCTGATATGAAGAATCTCAATTTTGTTCCTAAAATGAGAACTCTTAGGCAGAGAATGACTGAACACATGGGTGAGTTTGCCATTTTTCCCAGTGGTTGTGGCTTTGTTTTACTAATGTCTGGAAGAACGAGAGGCTTGCTCAGTAAAGAGTGCAGTGTGAGGTTTTGCTTCTGGGGGGGTGGTCTTGGCAAAAGGCTGTAAAGCTAGTGCTTGAGGTTTATATGGGATGTTAACCTGCTTTAGGTTTCACTAAAGGGGGGCGGGCTGCTTTGAGAAACACTTTTACAATCATTCTTGACCTTGTTGACTGGAGGAAAAGAAAAAAGCCTTGTAGGAAGCATAGCATTTAGTGTGTACAAAGCTGCTGTGGTGTAAGACAAATTGCCCTACTTAAGCTTTCTAAATCTTGTCTCCTACTTATGTTCCATTCCTCCCAGTGGTCTCCAGACGTTAACATTATGGCTGTTCTTGAAAAGGGGGGAAAAAAACAAACAATCTTTTAGAAGTAAACAAACCTATTACATGCAAAGCATATGTGGCTTTTCCATTGCTAATTCTGTCATTCTCATTAAAGCTAATGAGATACTTTTGTATCTCTAGTAGAGCATACATTTTAGAACACTCGAGGATTTGCTCTGTAGAATGTCCCTGTGTTACAGTCTACCCGTACTTACAGTCTTGTTTACATGTTATATACAGCTTTGCTCTGAGACATAAAAGTGAGGTGTTTGTGCTCCTGGTACCGCAGTAGTAGTTGTCTGAGAAACAGTATGTTGGGAAAATGAATATTGATATGAATTCTACAAATTCCAATTGCCATTTCCAAGTCTTCAGATTTCAAAGTCCTCCATGTGCAGGCTTTTCATCTGCTGTTTTTTGTGTACTTCACTTCCCAGTAATGGTTGTGGGAAGCATTGGTGTTTTTGAGGGAGGAGGAGTATTGGGCGGGGAGTAGGGAGGTAGATAAAGGACATAACTATGTGTACTAATGATTGTTTTAACTTCCAGTGTCTGTTAGTGATGAATCGAGTGAAGAGGAAGCACAAATTAAGTGGGAAGAACAGCAAATAAAGAAAGCTGTCAAACTCTCTCAGGTGATATGTGCTTTCTTAATTATTAGAAGTTGCTTTTTGCTTAATAGGCAAGAGAGCTTGTTCTGGCCTAGTCATATCTCCTCCTTTCTGCCAAGTCATTAGAGATTTTTAGCAAGTTAGGTGCTGATTCTTCAGGGAAAAGGTGATTAGAAATAGGGGGAGATGATGATGAAGATTTGTAATCTCTGCATAGCTGTTCAGAAGAAGGGTGTTGTTGTCTGCCTCAGGGGGTTACCTATTTGTGAAGGAAGACCCTGGGAAAAGCAGAGATGGACCCAGGGATCTTGACAGTAACTTTATTCAAACACTGCAGTTGTTTAAAAAGTTGCAAAGCCAAGTTGGTTATTTCATCAATGCTAAATTTCTCTTGGGTGGCATTCTCAGTTTTTTTCACGGTTAGGCAGAATTGTCTTATTTTTTCTGTTAAATAATTGGCAAAAATGTGTTTTCTGATGAGGTAGAAGTCTTGTTTCTGGCTTGAATCATGAATTCTGGATCAGACTAGGAAAATCTGAATAACTAGTTCTTTATGTCAGAAGGGACAATTGTAGAAATTGCTGCCTGTTAAATGGGTGTAGTTAGAGGACTGGGAGAAAGTTGCATTTATCTGCTGCTGAATTTCAAATCTAATATCAGGTCCTCATGGCCCACTTGCTTCTGGAAAACCCTTAATTTTTGCTGTTCAGGGAATTGCAGAAATTTTTAGTAACAAACCTTGTTAGTCATGAACTTGATTGCTTCAACTAATTGTGTTTTGGTTAATTTTAATTTACAAATTTCTACTGTTTTAGAATGCAGAATGTCATGTAATTATAAGGTAAAATGGTTGGAATCCTTTTCTCAGTTATAATTACAGTCAAGCTGAATTGTCAGAATGAAAATTCTGTCTTTATAATCACTGCTTGGCTCTAGTTTCTTATTTCTACATTTTATATTTAAGATTATAATACTAGTGTGGTCTCAGCTGTCTATATAGAACCATTATGTATCACTAGAAGCTATTAATATTTTTAGACCAGGAAGAGAGCAACTTTAGTGTACCCTAAATTACAAATTACTTTGTGCTTTTTATATGTATGTGTACACTGTGTGTCTTGATGCAACATACACACAGCTTTTTATATATTCAGTTTTCCTTGCTTTTGTGTTTTACAGGAATTACTTTGATAATTGAAATATGTATGTTTTTATCATATGCCTTGTATATTCAAATGTCTTGTTGATCTCTAAAGCTATAGAGGCAAAACTTGTGTAAATTGTGTATTAAACTGATTAAAGTTGTCTTAAAAATTAACAGCTACAATTCTTGTAGGAAATTTACAGCGATGCTTCCCTGTGTAAATCTCAACTGGCTAAACCCAAGTTTGATCCCTCTGTTTCCTTACCACCTGTGAACTTGGAAATTGTAAAAAAGCGACTGACTGAAAGGTAGGTACTGCTTTTAGTATTAACTTCTGAGATGTCCGACTTCATTTTGCTGCAGAGTAAGAGATGACAGTTGGTCTTACTCTTTTGCATGAATAATGAAGGATTTTTGGATTAGTCACGTGTAATATGCCTGTTGTGATGTCCAGCACAGTATTACAAATTTTTAACTTCACTCAGCAGTGCTTTGATGTAGGAGAGTATTTGGACTTCTCAAGAGCATTTTATCACCTAGAATAAGCAGCAGATATTTACGCTTGCTGGTAGTTGTTATGGGTGTGTAGGTACAATGTTATGTTTGCCAAGCAAGGAAAACTTGAACCAGGGCAGATGGAGCTGGCAATCCTAGCCATCCTATAGTGGTTCATCCACCAGCTGCGAAAATAGGTCAGTATTTCCTAAAGCAGCAGCACATTCTCTGCAGCCTGTTTAGGTAAACCAGGACCTGTCTTGATTGGACTAGATGATCTTTAAAGGTCCCTTCCAACCCAAGCCATTCTATGATTTTTATTTTTATCTTTTTCCCATTACTGTGTGCGCCAGGCTATGGTATTTCTTTAGCTGTTCAGCAGCTTCTGTATGGGCAGCTGAAATGTCCTTGGGTGGAGGTGGGAACCTCCAAGAGGGTACGTGAGAAGGACAGCTGGGGTCAGGCATCCCAAGGTAAGCCATCCCCTGTCATCTCTCGGAGCCAGTGCAGCCAGAAGCAGCTGTTCAGATAAGTTCAGACAAGTAACATTATACAGCTGAAACATAAATATATACTATGGACTTCTCTCTGTATATACTTTGTTTTGTACAGCTTGTCACTGGCCTGCTTGTTTAAAGAATTACAACTAAATTGGACTAAATATTTCTGTGGAATTGTACGCTTTTTTGGCCATGATTACCTGAAAGGAATGAATTAAATGAAGTAGGAGTTTATGTACAATCAGATAAGAAGGGTTATCAAGAGTGGGAAACCTATTTGTAAAGCAGCAAGAAGGGAAGGGGGAAATCTGTTTGACAGTAATAGTCTGATGATAATAAACCTTGTAGAGGTATTTAACATGCTAACTGCTGAAATAGCTTGAAACAGCTTTTTTTTCTTTTTAAACTGGCACGGTAGAGAGACATCCTAGTTCTATTATTTTAATTGAAAACTATTCCCTACTTCAGGGAAGTAAAGTAAGTTAAGGCCTGCTTCTGGGTGTTCTGTTAAAGGCTTTCTCAAGCTGCGCAATCATCTGGGATATGTAAGGAGACTATTAAAGTAACATGTAAACATTCCTGGGGTGTTTATCTAATAGTTAATGACAGCTGTAGACATAGGTTCCTGGGTTTTATCATCTAGTAGCAAGAAGAGTCCTCGGTTGGTGTGTGTTTAGTAGTGAGCACAAGGTAAGTGCTTATAAGTGCTGCTATCCATGCAACTTAATTTAAGTTGGCTTGGACATACTGACGTGCTATAATTTTACTGAATTTATGTTGGGTAGAATCTATTTAATGTGGTATCACTAAACTTGGCTTTTTATGTTTTTGAGAGGCATGGTGTATTGGGGAATCTAGGTAAAATGTCAGCAGTGCTTTCAAAACTAGCACCACCTAAGTGACATTTGATTCTTCAAAGCATGATGCTTGCCCACACACCCCCTACTTCTGCAAATGAGGGTGTGGATAAATCTTTCAGTGCTTCTTAGCTCAAATGCAAATACTATTCTTAGTGCAGGCAAAGATTTTATACTTTATTTTAATGGAAAAAATGTTTTGGAATTCATTAACTGTTAAGTTGGCAATAGTTTCAGTTGTCTGGGTTTTTCTTTTTTAGGATAACATCAATGCAGGATGTGCACCGTGCCCACCAGAGAGAGTATGAAAAATATATGGAGGACATTGAAAGTTCAAAGATGACTGTCCAGGAATTGGAGAAGTCTTCGGATGCCGCTTTGAATTACAAATTCTACAGGGCCATGAAAACATACGTAGAAAACTTGATAAACTGTTTGAATGAAAAAGTATGTATATTTTTTGTTTTTTTTTAATCATGATAAAGGTGCATTCTGTCAATGAAATATGAGGATTTTTTTTGTTGGGAAATGATTACAAAAGGGAAACTACACAGTTAAAAATCCTGTCAGAACTTTTAATGTAACAGGAAACAAAATTTAGAAGAAACAACCCAACACTCACTATGGTGTAAAGTAGTGATCAAGTTAGTATAGGTATACTGACTTGAGCTGTGGTCTCACCTAGGTTCTGATGGGTAAAACCAAAATGCTGTTGGAGGGAGTTTTCTGCAGGTATAATAACCAGAGTGTGCTGAAGTTGAATGAGAGCTGGGGCTTAAATTCACTTTTGGGATCTCTCAAAATGTATGTGACTTCTGTTATGTAACAGAGGTAATAAGGATTTCACGTTAGGTTTGAGTTGGGATTGATTTAGTTGAGCTGTGTGAGGATTTGTCTGTTATCTGCTGTATCTATTTCTTGAACTGCAAACCTTATCTATTTAAAAAGATGAAGCAAGGTTGGGAGATGGGGAGGTACAGCCTAAAGTTCAGCTTCTGTGAAAGTATCCTCTATAGATAGTGCTATCAAATCTAATTTATGTCAGTTGTGTTGCAATTGTGAGTCTTTTTATGTCTCTCTAAAGGAGAGCAAGTGTTAGTTAATATATTTTCTTTAATGGCTAGTGGTTCAAAGGCAAACCGAAAGCAAACTAAGTGTACCAATAGTGTCCTATTGAATACTTTCACATAAAGTCTCAGGCAGTTCTGTGATAAGCAATTGGCATTTAGTTTGTGTTTTTCAGTCTTAAAAAAAAACAGCCTGAAAAACTCCAAAGAGCAGGAACTTGCTTTTCAATCTCTAATACTTTGGTTCTGATTTCACTGCTGTGCTTGAAAAAACATGGAAACAGTTTATGTTCTTTCTGTTTTCATTTTATTTAATTTCAAACCTGATTACTATTTACTATCTTTCAGCTGAAATACATTAATGAACTAGAATTGGCTGCACATGCACTTCTTCAGCAACGAGCCATGACAGTATTGAAACGAAGGCAAGACGAGCTGAAAATTGAATCTGCTTATATTCAGCATCTGACAAGTTCGTATGAAGTTACAAGTTACTTTCTTATTGAACCATGCATTCTTTGAGCAGAAATACACAGTTAATTTTTGGATGGTGTTTCATTCTCACCTTTGATCTGCTTTCCCCTTCCTGTTGTCAGCAGGCATGTTGTACTGTATGTCAGTTGAAATCCTTACCTCAGTAAGGCATATTATTCTTTTTCTCTGATACAATAGTGAATATAACATGACCAAGTACTTGGTCAGTTTTGGGTTATTAATCTTGGCAATTGTCTGTCAAAATTTGAAAAGAAAAATGGAGTCAGTTTTCTAGTAGGTCTTAAGCTGGGGAAAGCTTGCTGGCACAGGATTCTGCCACTTGTAGGTGAAAAAGCAATGTGTTTACTGGGCAACGTGACTTTTACGTTAGAGTGTCTTTAAGGCTAGGTGTATGCACAAAATATGGACTTCAAACCCTTCAGTGACAATTATTATGAAGGGAAGGACGTGGAGAAAGAAGTTTTTTTTTGTGTTGTAAGCGTTTTATCCAAAACAAAATTGGCCTTTCAGTCACTGTAGGAAAAGTGATTGCAATTTTCTTATCCCGTGTTTTCTTTCCACACTGATGCATTGTTTGTATGTGGTGTCAATCTTAGCTGTTGCTGTTTAAAGAAACAAACAAAAAATCCCCTTTAAAGCTGTTTAGGCAAAGCAAAGAGCTATATGCTTGGAGCTGCTGTGAACAGATGGAGGCCAGATGCACCAGTTTCTGATAACTACCCATCATGGATTCAGTCTTCTGACTACACAAGATAAAATGCTGATTAGAAAAAACTAGCAGCATGTATAATTTTGTAAAATGGTGTGGTAGACTGACAGCAGGTATTTAGAAGAAAAGGGTACTGGTTTGTGTCGGTAGCCATCAAAAATGATTTTATTTTCATCTTATTACAAATGGGACTGTACCTGAATGTTTAACAGAGCTTTTAATTGTTATTTGTGTGCCTACTTGTGTTTAATTTAGTGGAAATTCTTTTTTTTCGTATACTGGCATACTTCAGCAGTAGGACACATATTTTTGTATGTTGTGCACACATCAGCCAGCTGATACTGATACAAATGAATGGTCCAAGCAGAAAATACGTCAAGTTTCTACTTCTGTTGGACTGAAAAATCAGAGTAGGGGTAACTTGGGTCACACAAGGAGACCCAAATAACAGGAGACAGTGAGGAGCTGACTGGTCTTGAAATCTAAATGCAATGATTTTGAATAATGTAAATTGAGGATTTAACATCCACTGCAGTGTTGGAACTAAACCCCCAAAGTGATTCAATTTATTGCATAGTTTCATTTTTTTGATATGCAGACTAATTAAGTCCCTCTACTTGCCTTTCACGCTGCTAGGAACAGATTGTGGAGGGCACTAACTTCCATTTCCAGCCAGGACTGTGAAGCAGTGATTATTGGCTGGAATGTTGTCAAACTCACCCTTTCATCAGCTGTTACAAGGGAACAACGACATCTGACTATCGTGCATTTAATGTGTAATATTTACTGTGCTTTGCACTGGAGACTGTTACAGTTTTTGATCAGTTTTTGGTTGTTTTCCAAATGAAGAACAATAGAAGGAGAATCAGTGTTTTGCATTTGAGAAAGTAGGAACGTTTAAATCATGCCACTTTACCTTTGTCTGTTTCTGTCTTCTCTTAGCTGGGAATGACAAACCACCTAATGGCGGATTGGAAGGTGATGAAAAGATGGAGCTTCTGAAAATGTGTGAACATCGAAGGTGGCTATTATGTATATGTACATCTAATTCTGATAAATGTGCAGTACACTGGTTTCCTGTCACTTATGCAGTGATGAATGTAAATCTGTGGGATTACTAAATAAGATTACATAAAGATGTATTTGCTTTCCAAAGCTCAAAGTATTTGGAAACCTATTTGTTAATGTCATTCTCTTGACGCTGGTTTGAATCTGAATGCTAATAGATCTTGTTAATTTAAAATAACAAGTCTTTAAGTGGAGGCTGTTTACAAAACCGTATGAGAGGAGTTTTTTCTCTCCCTGGTGTGATAAATAATATTGTGGCCTTATACAGAAATACATTTTGTTATTGCGTAGATAACAAGAACAGGCAGGAAGTCCTGTTGCTGCTGGGGTGGTGGTGAACATCTAGTACCTAATGAACATTTTATGAATACATAGTGAACATCTAACACTCTAATGTAGTATCTGTACCAGATACTACATCTTGGATATTAGTTGTTCGGAGACTGCTACTTTTTAAGTTACTGGGAGCTTTGAAACTGTTTCAGTTGCGATGGTGCCTTGACTCATAACTGTACTTTGATGCAGTAAGAACTTCGGAATTTTAATGGATGAAGAATGATGTAGTAAGAACTTCTACTTGAAGCAAACCGTTAACCTTTAATGCTAATTGATGTAAATAACTCTGATATTTATATATGTTATTTGCATGGCATATATAATTTCTCTGTGACAGAGATGTAAGCTGTTGCTTTTGCAAGCTGTTATGATACTTGGTGCCATGGCAATAATTTCTTTGAGCCCAACTGACGCTTTGATGCTATCACAATTTTTGTGTGGGTTCTTGCACAATGACAGACTACTGAGGACTCAGTAGTTTCCTATATACTAAGACTGTCAGAGATAGTATCCAGTACCGTGCTAGGTGGTTAGTGTTCCAGATGGGATGAGTTATGAGAGTCCTCAGTAGGAATGAGGTGCAGTGAAGGTTATTACAAGGTGATTAGGAAAGATCAGAGACATTCTTCTAACCACCTTTATGTCAGCTCACAAAGTACCCCCTTGTTCCACAGTTCTGGGTTCTTATGGTTACATAATTACTGTTGCTTCCCCATTGCATTTCTTTAGGCAGTTGCTCTCACCATGTGCTTGTAGTATGTTTCTGAAGTTGGATTATTTTTCAATAAGTTTCCTTCTGCATAAGCACGTGGGGAATGATAACTCATCTGAGTTCATTACAAATACAGGACTTGCAGACGGCAAGTGAGAGAGTGTTCACAAAAAGCTGATCACCATGAAGGCATGTCAAGTGATGATGAGCTGACTCCAACAGAGGTGACTGAATTCCAGAAGAGCAAAGGTTGGTGTCAGTCTCAATGTGATATATGATAACAAAATTACTTTTAGATATTTTTAATGACTTTTCAAAGAAAAGTGAAGGAATACTTCATTTGAATTGTATATCATTAGTTCTATGCTTCAGAGAAGAAATGCATTCAAACAATTCTGACTAATAACTTGGGAAGAATAGATGTAAGGTTGTAGATTTCTTTTGTGTAATCCATTTGTTTTCTGAAGATGGAATGAGTTAATTTTAATTCAAGGTTTTAATTACCTTGAATAGATGGGTAAGGAGCTGGGAAATGCATAATACCTTTTTTCTGAGTAACGACAGAAGGTTTTTCAGGTTTGAAATTTTAGGAGTCTGATACAGAGTTTGAAACATACTGGATGTATAAATCTATGCAAGAGTTCATAACTAAGTCTGTCTTTTTGTGGTCTTCCATTTTTTTTCTGAAAAAGGGTTTTCCAGAGTGCCAGTTTTGAAACCCATTTCAGCGTAAGATGTGTGAAAGATAAATGACAAATGCAGTTATCATATAGATATTTCTTATGTCCTATAGTTGCATAAACTATTCAGCTTATGCCTCAATAAATTCTGTGATTGTTTCTTTTTATTCCCAATGAATATTATCCATAGATAACATTTTAGAGGATAGTAGGAAAATCTTTGAAGATGTACATGCAGATTTTTGTGACATCAGAAAAATCCTGTTGAAATTCCAGGAATGGAAAGAGAAGTTTCCTGACTCTTATTGTGATGCTTACGTCAGTTTTTGCCTGCCTAAGCTTTTAAATCCATTAATCAGAGTTCAGTTAATAAATTGGAATCCTCTTGAGGTAGGTGCATCATCAAACTTCCTTTTCATGAAAAATTGTTTGTATTATATGGCAGAGGTGACCTCTAGGCTTCTGGGTATTACACTGAAGCAATAGGCAGTTCTCAGTAAAGCCTGTTATGTTTCTGGTCTGTGCTGTCTTAGCAAATTTGTCTTTTCTGCCTTATTCATCTTTGTTAGTTGGTGAGAACTGTGAGTATTTCTGGCAGCTCAAAGTATGACAGGGCAGAGGCATGCTCTTCCCAGGGAAGACTTCTGTATGGAAACTTTGTCACGTGGATTGTAGGGATGTTCCAGAGCTTGAGATAAAAGTATTTTATCTAGAAGGAGGTTTGTTTCCTCGTCAAGTCATTTTTGTATATGGATCGTTTTCATCTGTATTAATATAACAAAAGTTGTAGCTCTTCCTATGCATAGCACATCTGTTAATTGCTAATCATCTCAAAATTTGAATCTTCTTAACTTTCTTCTTCACCCTTACCTCGTACCCCCCCCCTTTTTTTTTTTTTAACACCCTTTGTAAACAATATTCTTCTGAGTTCTTTGAAGATATTTTGACAACCCTACCCTTTGAATTCTAGTTTTAAAACCTTGACTGGCTGTTTTGGCCCATTCAGTGATTAGGACGCATCTAAAATTAAGTGAGAATCTTTGTAGTATCACTAGATGTATTTTTGCATGGAGCTTTTCTTTTCAATTCTGACCAGCTGAAAAACTAATAGGAATGATCTTTCAGCAGAATTTTACAGACTTGGAAGAGATGCCCTGGTTCAAAGCTGTAGAAGAATTCAGTGATGCCAAAAACTCATCTGAATCAAAAAGGGATGATGATCCTGATCAAGAAGTTTTGCCTAGAGTGATTGAAAAAACTATTCTACCAAAAATTACAGGTATATTAAGGTTGTCTTGAAAATGTTCACTGCAGCTAGGCAATCAAACCATAAGTGATAACTACCAAATAATGTTAGGTATGCAAGCACTCCAAGATGTAGTGATTACATGGTTCCACAGAATGAGGCTGAGGTAGCCTCTCGTTAAGATTATTGTAAATGGGAGGCGTAGCTTTTTAAATGTTTGCTTCCATTACATTGTAATGCCTTGAAACTAGAGCAGATAACCACTTGGATATCGTGAATGAAAGAAATTCCTATTTTTATTTTTTTCAGCATTTGTAAAGAATGTGTGGGATCCATTATCAACTTCACAGACCGAGAACCTTGTACAGCTTTGCAATAATATCTTTGAAAAACAAGTCCCATCTAAAAGTGAACGCAGTCAAGCAAAAGAGGTAAAAGCTCCTGTGGTATCGGGAAGGAAGAACTGCATCCACTGTGCACATTTACTGTCCAGAGAGATCTGCAGTTGTTCAGTTCTGATTACTTGTTTGTCACTTTATAGTGACAAAGAAGATTCAGCAGTTGACTTATAGCAATCTGATGCTGTCCTTACTGATCACCATCAATGGGACACGGGATGCTTTTGAGGCAGAAATCAGTCCCTGTTCGTAGAAAAATTCTGCCTGTACCTATCAAAAATCTGATCGCAGATCTAATCTTCTTGCTTTACCACAATAATGATGGTTAGAAGTTTTAGATTTGCATTTAATTATCTTTCAGAATTTGAGATTTAAATGCTAGTAATTCTCCAGTGTTCAACTCAGTAAGTTTTTATTTTTAAAGTAGATACAGAGTGGAAAAAAAGACAATTTTTCTTTGTTCTTCACAGCAGAAATTTTAAAATTTAAAAATCCTAAAACATGAGTTAATTGGCTAGGAAAAAGGCTACTTCAGTAATCGTAGTAATCTTTTATATATGTTTACCCTTCCTCAGCCGGATTCTCGTTTTATTCTGATGTAAATCTGGAGGTTTATCTAGCATAAAATTGGTGAAATGGAGTTGATATTTAGGCACTTAATATGGAAAGAAGTAAAACCAAACGTTTATGCCTTCTCATTGGGCTTCCCAAAGGTTTATGCTTTCTAAATCGCTGCTCTTGAAGTCAAGTGGTATAACTTTAGTTAAGATACTATTTGTACAGAAAGTAAAGTAAACCAGACTGGAATTAAAAAAAAAAAAATAAAAAGAAATAAAAATAAAAAAAAAAAAAAAAAAAAAAAAAAAAGCTAAAACGCAAAAAGGCAGGTGTCAAATCTATGGCACTTAAAAACACATTCCCAAAAAACCACGTATTATCCTAGCTATGGTGATTTTTTTATATAGAATTTCACGGCTGAAAGGCAGCAGGAAATAAGTCTGAAAACAAACAAAAAACAAACCCCCTTTTGGATAACCCTAAAGATGATTAAAGCTGAGACTTGCTGACAATTCTTTAATGTAGCCGTGATCTCAGTGTGTTTTCATATAAAAGTGGCACCTATAAATATGTATAAATTACATTCCTAGATTAACAAAACTGAAATTGTTGTAAATGGAAGATGAAGTCTTTTTCTTGTGAGGACATGTTATTTTTTTTTAATAGGATTTGATTAACGTGGTTGTCTTAAGGATGAAGAAATCTATAGAGGAAGATGTCTTTATTCCTCTGTATCCTAAAAGGTAAGCTGACTCCAGGATATTTTTTTTACCTCTTTTTTTAGACTTTATCTCTACACCTCTTCCCCATGGGTGTAGGTGAAATATTGTAGATGTTCATTAACAGTTAATGGAACTAACATACCTTCTACTGTTTCATTATAGGAAAGGTTATGAAGCTGTACTATTGTTAGAAAGAGTTCATAAACATTATTAACTCCACAGTGGGCTTGATGCTTATTTGCCCCTGTAACTTATGAGGTCCAGTCCACAGTCTAGTTTTGCTGTAGTAATTTATTATATCTGAGGGCCTGTGTTATTTTAGGTAGCCTTTCCTCACCCCTGCTGCTCTTTGTTCATCCCGTCATTCCTAAAATAGGGTTTATATTGTTGATGCTTATTACTGAACACTCTCTCAGAGATGGGAATGAGGTGTTTCTGATTGCTAATTTTATTGGAAATTATTGTCTTATAATGGGTTATAATTGACAGGTGTTTCCGTACACTTTTATTCTGGTTGTGGTTGTCACTACTGAAGGAATTCCATAATTGTAATTCATCAGTGTTTACGAGATCAATTGTCTGCTTATCTTCTTTTAGAAACAAACAAAAATCCTTATTTCACCTTTTTTTCATATTTCCATGACCAGCACTGTGGAAGACAAATCATCGCCATGTTCAAAATTTCAAGAAAGACGGTTTTGGTCAGCTGTTAAGGTAAAGAAAAAACATCTGTCTTTTCTTTGAAGATCACTTTACTTAAAAATATTTTGCAGTAAAGGAAATGCATCTTCAGACAAATCTGATTCCTGAGAGATTAATATATTTTTTTATTAGGATGGATAGCTATTTTTCCTCAGTGAAGGATATATTTGTTTTTTTGCAACCTGCGTGTGTTGATTTAAGAATGAACTATAAATGAACACTTTATTTATGTTTATCCAACTGGTACATATTTTGCAAGAGACTTTGATCTGACCATCTGTTCCTGCTGTTTTTTTTTTTTTTTTTGTCATTCCCTGGGTGCATCGGCCAGAGCCGGTGGCCTTGCATCAGATCAATTAGCCATTGTCACTCTGGTAACAATCAGGTCTGCTTCCTCAATCCATGCATACAGCACACATGCTACCCTTATTGTAGGGTATAATCACTGCACATTCATATAAGCACATCAGTATAGTTTTACTTCTGGAGTGCTGATCTGGGAATTTCTGAATACCTATAATTCAATTCCCACTTAGATCTGTTTCCTTTAGAGCATATTTGTATTTGTGCAAAAGATGAGATTTAGATGCATGAAAACCCATTAAAATCCCAGACAATATTGCAGTTCCCCTGCTATCCATCCATGATGCCTAGCCCTGCATAGGTTTCCTGTTGTCATGATGCAGAGCTTTCTGTTGAAAAGCCTGGAAATTTGGATGTGTTGAGGACTGTTGGGCAAAGGATATGACACCTTTAGTCCTGGAGTGAGCTACTGTGCAAGAGTCTGTTGTGGACAGGTGCAGAGAAGGCAAGATGGAGCTTAACACTAGAGGATTTGGACACCCAGCAAAAACAAGGCAGACATAGGATTCTGGTCCCACCTTCTAAGATTGTGTATTACCTGACTTAAAAACCTGCTGTCAAATGCTGTCACCTGCTGAAATGTGTATTCGGATAAGTCAGACCTGGGGTCATCTTCAGACAACTTGTGGGAATGGTCTTTAAACCATGCCCAGAAATTGTATGGGAGGATACTAATGGGGCTGGGTGAGAAGTGAGCTAGCAACAATTTATAACAAAAGCACAAGCTGATGAGATTTCGGTGTTTGTGCCCTCCTAGAGCCTAACTTGCCTAGTAGCTCATGCAGTTACATGGAAGTGCCCTCAGCTGCTCCAGAGCAATGTGCAAAATGGTGGGTGTTGTGAGTGCTTTTTGACTGGTGACTGCAAAGATCACATGCTATGTCTGGGAGGGTAAAATACCTGGAGGTTAACAGTTACCTTGAAATAGCCTGAGCGGATGTAGTAACTTTTTTTTTAGTTCTTTCTCAGATTCTTTCAAAAGTTCACCTAAAATTGGATCTCACTTGTTATTGGTCCCCATTTCTTGTAAGGGTGATGTCTTAGTACTCGTCTGCTTTCAGATTTGACTGCCAGCTCTTCTTTGAAAAGAGTTGTCTTCTGTACTTAGGTGTTAGCAAATTGTTAAGCTATTAGAAGTGTAAAATGCTCTTCCCTGACTTGGGAGGTCATATATATACATACTAGGGTACAGTTTGTAGGCACATGTAAAATTTATTATTCTACTTGATAAGATTACTTACTATATGCAGCTTATTAGTGGTTAACTGACAGTATGTTTGGAGAGAGTGAATCCTGTTTTTGAGTACTCAAATTGGATGGATTTTTTTTTAAGAAAGATAAGTTTTAACACTGTGTTTTAACATACCTCCAGCCACCTAGTATGCATATTCTGTTCCTTCGTTACTGCAGCTGCTCTCCAATGTTCTTCTTTGGGATGGGATTGTACAAGAAGATACGGTCCGTGATTTGGGACTGAGCAAGCTGCTGAATCGTTACCTTCTTCTGAACCTCTTAAACACACCACCAGGGCCGGATAATATAGAAAAGTGTAATAAGGTAAAAGCTTTTTTTCATGAGTACAGGTCTAGCCTGAAGATGGAGTATAACCATGCAACATTTAAAGTTTTTTTTTTTTTTTATGAGCTTGGTGCATAAAACATTTTAGAGTAAATATTGGTCCATAGATTTCTAAGAATAACTTCTTGTTATCTTGATAATCCTGGTTTTAAAGAAAAAAAACATAGTATTACTAATGACTGAACTTGCCAGAAGGAGAAGTCCCTGTCAGAAGTGGTGTGACTTGGGTTTTATTGTGAAAGACTTTTCTTTTTAAACTTTCAAAATATTCTTTGAGTCAACAGGTGGTTGCATGCCTCCCAGAAAGGTGGTTCGAAGACTGTGGAAATGGATTAACTCTCCCGGAGTTACAGAACTTCTGCCAGCATTTGCTGCAGTGTGCACGTGTGCTACACAGGAATAACCACAGGTATGTATCCCTTGGGATTCAGCACTTCCTCATACACTTTGTGTTAATATTTCTTAAATTCCTGAAGTCTCTTACTTTTGGCACTTTTCAGTGATGTTCTCATTGCATATACATTCAACAAAAGATGCAAATGCTATGGATTTGTGTAAAAGTGGAGTGCTTACGAATTGCTAGTTTGAGGCTCTAGATGTTGCGTACTGGTAATGATTTGTGTAGCCTGAGTACAGGCAGTCAAGGAGAGATACCTAACTCTCTTTTAAGTACATTTTAAGTTTATTAATTGTAAAGTCAGATACATAAATGTGTTGCTATATCAACTTTTTCGTTTTTTTTATAGTGATGAAACAAAAGAAGCTATTCTTCTGTTGGTGAAAGTCAAGGCTCTGCATATTGTTGAAGACTTCATTGAGGAGTACAAGCTTGAACATCTTAAATCCATAATTGGGAAGTAGGGATTTTTGAAGCAACATTTAAATTTCTGAAACAAGCCTGATATTCACACTAAAAAAGTTCTATTATTTAATTAGTGGACTCTGCCTACTCAAAGATGTAGTGGTAATCAGTTGACATCAGTGTCTCGTTAAATACTAGAGGAGTTTTTTCCAAACGTGTTTTACTGCCCTCTACTCCTAAGTTAAGGAGTATTTTTAGAAATCACAGTTATAATTGTAAAGTGCAGGTATTCTGAAATGTATGACAATAAAGCTTTATTGCTTTATTCTTTTGGGAAGGATTAGTGGAAAGATAGGGAGTGCCTGTAAAGTTTATCACTGCTAGCGAGTTGACAACTTTACAATCTATTTCCAATATCATATTGCTAAATATCACTCTCTGACTCAGCAACCATTGAACTCTTCTAACTTGTTCTCCACAGTGATTTTGGTAGGGTTATCATTTAAGTTGTCCATCGTGAAAAAGAATTCATAAAGTTGCAAGGGTTTTGATCCTGATACAGAAACAGGGGAAGTCAGTCTGTAGTGGAGATTGACTGATGAATGTTTACTGATTGTAAATGGGGGTTCAGCGAGGTAGGAAGCTGCACAGGAGAATGTCTGGGGAAGAGCAAACGTAGTGAAAGACAGCGTGTGATTTGTAGTGGAGTGATACCGACTGAACTCGTTTGCAGACCTGGAGCTGTCACACATCTTGATTTATCAGACTTCTGATAAGCCTCTTGCTTATGAGAAGAATAAGCACAACTCCTGTTACCTTCTAGGAACTGACTTTCTAGGAAAGTCTTACTTTTGCTTCCCAGTGAGATGTACTGAACCTTACATCATTGTACCTGTATTAGATTTCTAATATTTTATAACTTTGTATATTTGCAGTAAGTATTAATGCTACAGAAGATAAATGATGTTTTATTGTAGAAACTAGTGCATCACAAATTCTGATGCATGTTTACTTGCAAGTGTTTCTCCAAAATCTTATGGGATGAGAATTTAACTTTTGTAGGCTTACTCCCTATGACTCTTCTATTTTTCTAATTATAAAATATATTTTTGTAAAATATTTTAATTGTAAATAGCTTTGGTCAGTGTTACAGACAACAGATGACTTAAAAATAAAAGCAAAACAATTATTTGGAAAACAAGTGAAAATATTTTGCTGTGAACAGTTTAATTCTTTAACATATGACAGGAATGTTACGAAAGTATGGAAAAAACTTGACCACTACTGGCCCTTCATTACCTTTGGGAATTAGGAGTTCTACTGCAAATCCTGCTTTCTAATAATGGCATATTTATATTTCTGTCTATTTTCCTGAGAATGCCAAAAAGAAAAAAAGAAAGCTGATCTGAAATCAGCAGAAGCATCTGATCTCATTGCTTTTGTTTTATCCTTTCCTGCTTTGTCTTATCCATTCTGAAGATGGCTCCTCAAGAAACCAGTTGTGCTAATGGATGTTTTATCACAGTTTAGCTGTGATATTATTTAGCTGTAGATGTTATTTCCAAGGGAAGAAGCTGTACTTGTAATGACTTGTAAACATGGAAAGGCAATTATTACTTGAGCTCAAAACCCCTATCCCAGCTGAGTGGTTGTTTTGAGACTCTACTGTGATGCTTCATAATGAACATTACACTAATTCACATCATCTGGCTTAAACAGCAGCTAAATAGCTCAGTTCTTCAAAACTGGTTCCAAAGTGTTTGTAGCTGCTGCTCTGGCAGATTATTATTGGTGCTTTATCAGAATCACCTGTCTTGATAGGAAAGCTAAACAGCACTTACTGTCAGACCCTATGGTTGGGCTTGTATATGTCTACTGCTCTGCTGCTGCCCACTTCTGAAACCACTGAGTCAGGCAGTTTCACAACTGGCCACAACCTGCTCTGCAAAGACAGAAGTAACAGAAGCATTGGGATCAACGTGTGAAGGGTTGATGCAAACCACTATTAGGAACTAATTTAAAAGCAGAGGCCTCATTTCTGAAGCTGGGATCAACACTGTATTACACCTTTCAAAAAAGGGAGTGTTTTCAGGAATGGAAAGCTAATGTTCAACCACAAGTTCATACACAGAAATTTTCTGGAAAGGTTAACTTTATTGTGGACTTTGCTTATGTATATACAAAACTTGAAAACTGACAATTCATGCATTGAAGTCAAAGTAGTAATTTTCTCAGTGCCTAGATTTGCAAGCCATTATTTTTTAAGCTCTTCATTTATTTCTCTCCAAATTTTTTCCTCTATTTTTGAAGTATCATATTCTCGCAGCATATCAAACTCTAGCCATGGCTGGCTCCACTTCTGTGCTGCTTTCATTTTTTTCTCAGGCAGCTCAAACTTTATTCCTTTTATATTGTATTTTGGCCTTTCCCACCGTTTTGACCATGGTTTAGGTTTCATTCTTACCTGGAGCTAGGGTGAAAGATTTAAAACAAAAAGAAAGGCATTAAGTGATCAGAATTTTGACTGATGGTGAACTTAAATGTTGAGACAAATGTTACTCTAGCAGAAAGAAAACAATAGAAAGACCAATTTGTGAGGAAATTAACGGACTACCACTTGACATTATTGGGAGAAAAGGAACTCTTTGGGTCATAGAATGGCTTGGGTTGGAAGGGACCTTAAAGATCATCTGGTTCCAACCCCCCTGCCCTAGGCAGGGATGCCACCCACTAGATCAGGTTGCCCAGGGCCCCATTCAGCCTGGCCTTGAACACCTCCAGGGATGGGGCATCCATAACCTGTTTCAGTGCCTCACCATCCTCACAGTGAAGAATTTCTTCCTAACATCTGGTCTAAATCTATCCTCTTTTAGTTTAAAATCATTCCCCCTTGTCCTATCATTATCTACATGAGTAAATAGTCCCTCTCCATCCTTTTTATAAGACCCTGTTAAGTATTGAGAGGCTGCAATGAGGTCTCCCTGGAGCCTTCTCTTCTCCAGGCTGAACATCCCCAGCTCTCTCAGCCTTTCTTCATAGGAGAGGTGCTCCAGCCCTCTGGTCATCTTTGTGGCCCTCCTCTGGACCCACTCTAACAGGTCCATATCTTTCTTGTGCTGGGGGCCCCAGACCTGGATGCAGCGCTCCAGGTGGGGCCTCACAAGGTCAGAGCAGAGGGGGACAGTCACCTCCCTCCACCTGCTGGCCATGCCTCTCTTGATGCAGCCCAGGACACAGCTGACCTTCTGGGCTGCAAGCGCACACTGCTGGCTCATGTCAAGCTTTTCATCCATCAGAACTCCCAAATCCCTCTCCATAGGACTGCTCTCAATGAGTTCTCCCAGTCTGTACTCATACCTGGGATTGCCCTGACCCAGGTGCAGCACCCTGCACTTGGCTTTGTTGAACCTCATTCAGTTCACATGGGCCCACTTCTCAAGCTTGTCCAGGTCCCTAAGCTTATCCATTGTCCATGTGGCTGTTGTCATAATCTCTGTTGATACATCTAAAATAACACTGTCTTGATTTATTACAATCCTTAATTGATACATACAATGAGGTTAACTCCTCATCTGTACTTCTACCCCTGTTACTTATTATGGAAAAAGAAAAGCATGAGAGGAATTGTTCCTCCCTTTCCCTGTAACTTACTGAGTTGGCATTCTTTCACAGGGTCTGTGGGTTGCCACATCTCTAAGATACAGGTTTTAGCTAACTCTTCCAATCTTGCCCTCCTTCCTGACAACCACAAAATCAGTAGCATTAACATTTCCACAGCAGAAGCTGTGCTCTCTGCAAAGTGTAATAGAGGCACAAAAGCCACTACTCCTTGCATGTGTCTTCCAAGTTAACCAATGAGGATGGTAGATATTTCCATCAAGTCTTTCACCATAGAAATGGCATAACGACACCCTACTTTATATACTTTTCTATACTTACACAACTAAAAGCTGTTTAACAGCCTTCCAAGATATTATAGAATCATAGAATATCCTGAGTTGGAAGGGACCCACAAGGATCAGAGTCCAACTCCTGGGTCTCCATAGGACCACCCCAAAAAATCAGACCATATGTCTGAGAGCGTTGTCCAAACACTTCTTGAACTCCAGCAGGCTCGGTGCCATGACCACTTCTCCAGGGAGCCTGTTCCAGGGCCCGACCACCCTCTCGGTGAAGAACCTTTTCCTAACACCCAGCCTGACCCTCCCCTGTCACAGCTCCATGCTGTTCCCTCGGGTCCTGTCGCTGTCACCAGAGAGCAGAGATCAGCGCCTGCCCCTCCGCTCAGCCTCATGAGGAAGCTGCAGGCCGCCATGAGGCCTCCCCTCAGTCTCCTCTGCTCTGGGCTTAACAAACCAAGTGACTCAGCTGCTCCTCATACATCTTCCCCTGTAGACCCTTCACCATCTTCATAGCCCTCCTTTGGATGCTCTCTAATGGTTTTATGTCCTTCTTATATTGCGGTGCCCAAACCTGCACACAGTACTCCCCCTCTACCTTGCTCTCATGAGACCCCACCTGGAGCACTGCATTCAGCTCTGGGGTCCCCAGTACAAGATGGACATGGACCTATTAGAACAAGTCCAGAGGAGGGCCACAAAGATGATCAAAGGGCTGGAGCACTTCTATGAAAAGAGGCTGAGAGAGTTGGGGTTGTTGAGCCTGGAGAAGAGAAGGCTCCAGGGAGACCTTACAGGGGCCTTCCAGTACCTAAAGAGGGTCTACAGGAAAGCAGGAGAGGGACTCTTTGAGTGGAGTGATAGGACAAGGGGTAATGGCTTTAAACTCAAAGAGGGGAGATTTAGATTAGATATTAGGAAGAAATTCTTTACTATGAGGGTGGTGAGGCACTGGAAGAGGTTGCCCAGAGAAGCTGTGGATGCCCCATCCCTGGAAGTGTTCAAGGCAAGGTTGGATGGGGCTTTGAGCAACCTGGTCTAGTGGGAGCTGTCCCTGTCCATGGCAGGGGGGTTCAAATTAGATGGTCTTCAAGGTCCCTTCCAACCAAACCATTCTGTGATTCTATGATACTTGAGGTGAGGCCGCACCAACACAGAGCAGAGCAAAACAATCCCTTCCCTCGACCAGCTAGCAATGCTGTGCTTGATGCACCAGAGGATACAGTTGGCCCTTTTGGCTGCCATGGCACACTGTTGACTCAGATTCAGCTAGCTGTTGACCAGAACTCCCAGATCCCTTTCCATGGGGCTGCTCTCCGGCCTCCTGTCTGTATGTATATCCAGGGTTGCCCTGTCCCAGATGCAGAATCCGTTACTTGCTCTTGTTGAACTTCCTATGACTAGTGATTGCTCAGCTCTCTAATTTGTCAAGATCTCTACCCTCGAGGGTGTCAACAGCTCCTCCTAATTTAGTATCATCTCCAAACTTACTTAGCATGCATGCAAGTCCTGTGTACGTGTTATTTATATAAACATTGAAGATATAAAACGGAGCCCTTCAGAACCCCTCTAGTCACTGGCCGCCATCCTGATGTAACCCCATTCACTATAGCCCTGTAACAGTCAGATATGAAAGTTACCTGAATTATCCTCCATATTCCCTCTAAAACATTAAGCTCCTACCTTGTTTACAGGGATTTCATCATGGTCTAAATGAGACACAGGTTTCATATTCATATCAAAAGTACTATATTCAGGGAGGGCATCCCGCAGGTACATCAGGTTGTCATCCAGCCTCTTCTCTAGCTTCAGAACTTTGATTTCCTGGATTCGAGGACTGTACAGTTCATAACATATTTCAACACCTTAGAGAGAGAAAGTCTGGTTTAATGATCAAATCAGTTGGAAATACTAATACGGAATTAGTATTTCTTCAGTGCTCTACATCCCTGTATTATTCAAGAGCCACTTTCTACTTGTAAAGAGAACTACACATACAGTGCTGTGTGCACATGGGACTGTCCACGTGCACTGTGTCTGCAGAGGCAACTGCAAATTTCTAAGTCCAGTCTTTGATAACAGAATGGCATGAGAGACATTGAATGAATTAAATTTGAGGAAGAGAAACTTGGGTTTTAAACTTTACTTCCTTTTAGTTACAATAGCTACATAGAAATTCTCTCTATATACTTAATAGTATATATAGTAATATATATATAGTGTGTGAATATCCATCTCACACTGTATACAGTGTATAAAAAGAGACACCCACCTCTTTCATATTTGCTCTCAGAATATCAATATTTCCACCTCCCCAAATTTTGCCGTGAACTAGTGTAAGAAGCTACCATAAAACTCTCCTAATCTATTACTTGTTATACAATTTATGCATACAGCTCCAGTGCATGCAAATACAGTGCTCAAACTGGGCTAGTGTTTACATGGCTAGCAGTACACTTCCTAGGCTCAAAAATAAGCACAACCACAATGAATCACATTGTATTGGGTTTACGTGGCAAGGGTTTGGTAGCAGGGGGGCTGCTGGGGTGGCTTCTGTGAGCAGAGCCCAGCAGCTGCCCCATGTCAGACAAGAGCCAGCTCCAGCCGGNGTCCCCCTGCAGCCCATGGGTACCCCACAGAGCAGATCTCCACGCTGCAGCCCGTGGAGGAGCCCCCATGGAGCAGGTGGATGTGGCCTGAAGGAGGCTGCGGCCCATGGAGAGCCCCGGCAGGAGCAGGGTCTGGGTCAGTTGGAGCAAGAAGTCTCTCAAGAGCTGCTGCCCATGCTGGAGTAGTCCTCTCCTGAAGGATGGACCCTGTGGTATGGACCCATATTGGAGCAGTTCTTGAAAAACCGCAGTTTGTGGGAGGCCTATGTAGAATCAGTTCGGGAAGGACGGCATCCTGTGGGAGGGACCCCACAGTGGAGCAGGCGACGGGGGCAAAGATGAAGGAGCAGCAGAGACGAAGCGTTATGGACTGACTGCAGCCCCCATTCCCCGTTCCCCTCCACTGCTCAGGGGGACAAGGTAGAAGAGGGTGGATGGGGGGAAGGTGTTTTTAGTTTGGTTTTAGTTCTCACTACTCTAGTCTGTTATTAGTAGACAATAAATCACATTAATCTCTCTTATACTGAGTCTGTTTTGCCTGTGACAGTAAATGCTGAGTGATCTCCTTGTCCTTATCTCAACCCATAAGCCTTTATTGGGGAGTGAGAAAGTGTTGTTGTGCTTAGCTGTCATCAGTGTGAAACCACCACTCACATTCAGTCTCATCAGAGTACAGATCTGGAACTACTAAGTATACAGACATAAAATTACTAAACAGTACTTAAAATACGTACCGTAATTACTAAAGTTAAAAACCCACCTTGGTCTTCTATAACATTCCGAAGCACAAAGGTAGCGCCAAGCCCTTTTCCTCCTCTTTGAATACAGATGCCTACAAAACGGTTGGTTTTGCCATCGGCATATGGATCTGCAGTAGTAACAGCGAGTATGCTGCCTGCCAAAAAAAATAATAATAATTATACTGTCCAAGTAAACATACAGTAAACGTGTAAAAGCATCAGATGAAGTGCCCATTCAGGTATGTTTCAAAAATGTTTTCTCTTCCACTAAAACTGCCACAAACAGAATAAACTCTTAAAGTATCCTGTATTAATAAATATTAAATAAATATTAAAGTGATTCGGCGGGTTAGCTATGAAGCTTCTTCACCCTTCACCTTTATCTTTTACTCTTCTATATACAAATTGAATACAAATAATTTAACACATCTTCCTTTCTTCAGCTCTACTGGTAAACCATATGCTGAAATACCAGAATTTAAAAAACAAATGAAACACATTAGTATTATCTTTTTAATGTGAACTAGATGTAAAAATGAAATTAAAGTACGAAGCAGTACATATAGAAACACAAACTAGTCAATCTAACACACCCGATACCGCGATGTTCCATGATATTCAATGTCAGAGCATACTTTTTAATCTCCCCACCTAACAAACAATACTGACAAAATTATGACAGTTCTAGTGCTATTACTGACCAACATAGAACTCTGGGATGTTGAAGACTTTTCGTCTCTGTATCATATCCTTTCTTTCTATATAGTATTTGAGAGGATCTGTTCTCCCTCTAGGAGGTATAAATTCAGGGCTCAGGAACCTATAAGAAAATCCAAATTTTTGTAAGCATAAAACAAAAGCATTTGCATAAAAAACACCTGACAAGTCCAAATACTTGCCTGAAAATTAAAAAATTATCACTCACCAAACACCTGTGCCAGCTGCCTTTTCAGGGAGATGAACTGCAGTTCATGAAGTTACTGACTTTTTTTCCTCTGTTACCCAAAAAGCTTTTTTCCAGATTTTTTTTTCAAACTAATAATAAATATTGTTCTTAGAGGAGCTGACTAAGAGAACAGTTCTGTTACTATCATCACAGTTTAGGAACAGATTACTTCACGGTTTAGTTGTAATCCACATGGCAGAACACTTAGTATTTAATGATGTTAACAGTAACAGATATGGAACAATTTGTTACCAGTTTCTGCAAACAGCCAAACAGAGTCTACAGGACACACTGCATAAATATGCTTAAAACTGTTTCCTTCTCCAATAAATTATGCTGTGCCAAGAGATTTCTTCTTGCCCTGGAGTTCAGTTTTCTAACTAAGTTGAAGGCACACTTCCTGACACAGCATTGGTTTGGGCTGAGGGCCACTTCCAACAGACCGTTTGCATGTGGTCACTCTGGTTTGGCTTGGCTTTAGAGTTAGAGAATGAAGCTGGACACATTTCAGTCACTAGTACAGATGCACCTTAAAAATCCTGGATTTGGCCAGGAGAGAACATAGAAAAGGAAAAGACAAAGCGAGCCCGCCTCACAAACCACTAAAGGGGAAGCACAGGACAATGCACACACACGGCAGCACAGAGGTTCTGGCTGATGCTGCTGCCTATGGGCAGCCACGGAGACGGTAAATGACATCAGGCTTGCTCCTGATCTTCACAGTTACATAAGCCCAGAAGAACGAAGAATTATTTAAATGTAGCTCTCTGCTGTGCCCAGTGATTGTATTACATGCTGCATGTCTTAGGTGGGCTGTGTAGACTCTTCACTTAATTGCAGAATATCCTCAGTTGAAAGGGACCCACAAGGACCATCGGGTCCAACTCCTGGCTCCACACAGGACCACCCAAAAATCAGACCATGTGTCTGAGAGCATCGTCCAAACACTTCTTGAACTCCAGCAGGCTCAGTGCTGTGACCACTTCTCTGGAGAACCTGTTCCAGTGCCTGAAGATGTTTATTCTAACAGATCTGAACGCAGAGTGGAAGATTTTATAGTCTGATTTTTAATACTTTTCCCATTCCTGTACTGCCTTCATTCCATAATTTTTTGGGTGGAATATGCACAATACTGTATTGTTACTCTCCTCTCAGACACAGCACTACCGTTTTAACCACCGTCTCATTTAAAGCAATGCAAACAGGTTTACGAGACAACAAAAACATTCAGAACAAGAGAAACTTTGTGAAGGTTACCACTGCTGATACCAGCTCCATTTCACAATCAGTAACGTTTGTGATCAGCTCACAGCAGACCTCAAGATGTGAGGCAACGGCAGACACAGGCCCCGTGTCCCCATCACCTTCTGGCACACTGAAGAGATGCATGCCTTCAACGGAAGAAAATCTAATGCACTAACCCCAAATATGTACAAATGTTAGCTGCTATACGCTTTTTTCCCGTTTCACTGCTCTCAGGAACTCCAGAACGCTGTGTTTTAAGGTGCTTTAAGCGTATTTCAACATACAGAAAGAACTTCGCAACCTCTTTTTGCGCAGCACCGCCTCGGAGCATGAAGGAGGCTGCCTGAGGGCAGCCCCGGAGACAAGCCCGGGACACCCTACCTCCTCTCGTCTCTCTGCCTCTGTTTGTCAACAATGACAGGCTTCGGGGGCGGCTGAAATTTTGCCGGCTCTCCATCGCTGCTACTTCGATACCCCGAGGAAGAAAAACACCCTGTAAAAATAAAATATTCGTTAAAAACACGAAGCGTTTTCGAGCTGAATCGCCC
>VXAA01006386.1:37167-60456 GCA_013399115.1 Anseranas semipalmata
CGCGGCGGGCCAAAGGAGCCTCCAGAGCCAAGTGGGGCTGCGGGGTTGGGGGGGTGCAGGGTTTGTCTCCCCGCGCCTCAGCTCCTGCGGGCCTTCCCCGCCCCGAAACCCGCAGCGAGCTCTATCCCTCGTTTAGATAACCCGCAGTCCCAGTGATTTCGCTGTGGTTAATGTAGAAATGATGATATACATTGGCATTATTGAGCTACTCCGTTGATATGTTTGTTTTCAGTCAGATTTCCTCAGGAGTCACTAACAGCCCTGATTCCATTAGTGGCTGCGCAGGCAGGGGAGAGGCAAAGCTTAAATGCAAATTGCAGACCGATAAATAACACTCTGATGTTTAAATTTCACAGAGATTCCCTTCAAACTATGCCCAGCCTCATCAACTAATTACATCAACCATGTTGCCTGTGGAGTTCCCTCAGCCCCTGTTATTTGTGGCAAGTGACTTTGTAGACCGCCACGTTAACAAGAATTATTTTCTAGTTTGTGGTCATCTGCTTGGATTCTTAACTGTTGTTTAGGTGACACGCTGTGCAGATGACAAGCCACAGTATTTCTCCATAATCTGCTATCTAACAGAAGTGTTAATATTCAGGACACTGATGTGACAGAAGGGGGCACTCTAGCCCTTAAAATACAAAAATTCTCTGCCAACACCGAATACACCTCTTGAAGCGGAGATCCCTTCCCAACAATTATTAATTATTATCATTATTACTAAGTTGTCATCAAAGCCTAAGCACTATTAAAACAGACAGAAAGATGTATCTCGTGGTGGTGAGGAATATAGCATACAGGGATAATTCCAATACCTTAATGGTGATCGAGGAAGTCTCAAAACAGTTGTAAGGAGATGTGTGGTTTATGATTTGGAAAACTGCAGATTTTTGGCTCGCAACTGTCTTTAAAGAAGAGACTTAGATCCTCCAGTGTAAGAGAGCCATTTCTAACTCCTTGGCTGACCGATGTTGGTTGCACCCTAACAAGACCACCTTGACAGCCTGGAACGGCATCAAGCTCAGGGACTCCCAAATTACCATAGGTGAGCTGGATGTCACTTGAGGTTCCCGACAGGGACCAGCACCTCGTCCCTGTACCCTGTGCCTGGTTGCTGTGTGGTCTGTTGTAGCATCCTGGCATCAAGGCACTGCTGGTTTGCCTGGCTAAGCTGGTCATGTGTGCTTCATGTTATAGCTGCACAAATGCAGGTAATCGAGGTTGACTTGCAGACAAGTATTTCAGTAGGTTCATCACTTGTACTGTGTGAGCATCTTACTAGTGGGGGATGCCCTGTTCTTGTCTGTCCTTTCTCGGGGGCAGCTTTCTTGAGTTTGAAATACAGGTACAAGGGACTCACCTTCAGTTTCTTTGCTGAGCAGGTCAGCTTTAGGACAGGAAGGGCTGCCTTCCTACTTTTCTTAGCTATGTAACAAAATATGAAAATGTAGATCCTTTTAGAATCATGTGAGTTAATCACTTTTCTAATATACTTCTGGGAGAATGGTGAGATTTGTGAATTAAAGGTATCACTGTGCTCAGGTGATCTGGCAAAGATTAAACAGACTGAGTGAATTCTGTTTGAGTAGGGCATATTTCTAGTCCCTTCTGTCAGGTCCTTGGAAAGCTCACCTGTGGTTCCTTACTGCTACAATACAAAATTTGTAACAGCTTGATTTATGGCCCACTAAGTGCGTGTCTTCCTCTCTGGTAGTCATGGCCAAGTCACTCTGAGTTCTTTTTGATAAGAGTTTTGGCTGAATCTACCCTGGAGGAGGAGGGTTGTTCCATGTAACATCCTGTAGTTGTGTTTCCACAATGCCCAGGCAGCTATGACTCAATCTAGGGATCCTGTGCCCTACAGCTCTTTTTTGTTCCCATTAAAATGCACTGCAACTGCCTGTCTGGGCATCTGAGTTTCGTTGGGAAGAAAGTAGTGCTTAGCCTCATTCCTTGTCACCTATGAGATGTGGACAAGGTCTTCCATTAAAGGTCATCCTTCACGTCTTTGAAATCTTTTCCAGTATTTCAATGTCCTTCTTGAAAAGTTTATTTCAAAACTGAACACAGCAGTTCTGTAGTGCTCACAGTCATCCCAAATACAGAGAAATTGTACTGTTCGCTGGGTAAAAAGCTGGCTGGATGGCCAGGCCCAAAGGGTTGTTGTGAGTGGAGTTAAATCTGATTGGCAGCCAGTCACCAGTGGTGTTCCCTAGGGCTCAGTACTGGGGCCAGTTTTATTTAACATTTTTATCA
Source organism: Anseranas semipalmata (assembly GCA_013399115.1). Lineage (NCBI taxonomy): Eukaryota > Metazoa > Chordata > Aves > Anseriformes > Anseranatidae > Anseranas > Anseranas semipalmata. Next base: position 39,427 of record VXAA01006386.1, read on the forward strand.
GTGATCTTGATGAGGGGATTGAGTGCACCCTCAGACAGTTTGCAGACAGCAAGTCGGGTGGGAATATTGATCTGCTTGAGGGTGGGAAGACTCTGCAAAGGGATCTGGATAGGCTGGATCGATAGGCCATGTCCAATTGTATGGCATTCAACAAGGCTAAATGCTGAGTGCTACACTTGGGTCACAACAACCCAATGCAGTGATACAGGCTTGGGGAAGAGTGGCTGGAGATTTGCCCGGCAGAAAAAGACCTGGGGGTGCTGGCTGAACATGAGCCAGGAGTGTGCCCAGGTGGCCAAGAAGGCCAACAACATCCTGGCCTGCATCAGAAATAGTGTGACCAGCAGGACTAGGAAAGTGACTGTCCCCTTGTATGTGGCACTGGTGAGACCGCACCTCAAATGCTGTGTTCAGTTTTGGGCCCCTCACTACAAGAAGGACATCGAGGTGCTGGAATGCATTCAGAGAAGAACAACAAAGCTGGTGAAGGGACTTGAAAGCAAAACACACAAGGAGTGGCTAAGGGAACTGGGGCTATTTAGTCTGAAGAAAAGGAGTCTGAGAGGAGACCTCATTGCTCTCTACAACTACCTGAAAGGAGGTTGTAGTGAGGTGGGTGTCGGTCTCTTTTTTTCAGGTGACAATTGACAGGACATGAGGAAACAGCCTTAAGTTGCATCAGGGGAGGTATAGGTTAGATGTCAGGAAGAATTTCTTCATGCAAAGAGTGGTTAGGCATTGGAACAGGCTGCCCAGGCAAGTGGTGGCGTTCCCATTCCTGGACGTATTTCAGAGATGTGTGGACGTGATGCTTAGGGACATGGTTTAGTGGGGGACTTGTAGGATTAGGTGGATGGTCGGGCTTGATGTTCTTAAGGGTCTTTCTTAACCTAAATGATTCTATGACAGCTCACAATGTTCAACTGTGTTTATATCCAATACTTCTGGCCACAACATTGCATTGAGAGCTCGGGTTCAGTCAGTTATCCACCCGGACATGGTCCCACCTCCAGTTTATTTCAAAACCAAATTTCATTTGGCATGTGCATTTCAGTGACCGGTCTTCTTCTCCTGATGTTTGTGTCATTGCAGGTGTATCTCTCAGGTCACCAACATAACTGATCCCTCCTGGACCTATGTAGAAACATGCTTTCTTGCTGAAGGTTTCGCTGAATGATGGTTCTACTTGTTAGAGTTAAAAAAGCTGATGTTTAGGGACTACCCTGGGATAAAGCAGACCTGCCTCGTGTTTTGCTCCACACTTTCTTGGTGACTTTCAACCATTCATTTTTGTTCTCCGTGCTTCAGTTCAATTTTGTTCTAAGCATGCAAGTCTGAGGAGTTGTGATCTTCTCAGACTGTGTGCTGCTTTGCCCAGATAGGGAGGGGTTACGCGTTTCTGACACAGAGATGCCTGATGGGCTGCACCAGTGTTGACTCAGAGCAAGTTCTGAGACAGCTGTTTGACGTCTAGAACACTCCTGGGTTTGTCTGACACTGAATGTGAATTAAGGAACCCCAAAAGCTGTTACAAGGATTGGGGCAGGGCTCTTACTCTGAAGTAATGAAGTTCATGTGTGAACATGGGCAGACTGCTTCCAGGCTTGAGCTGAGCAACCCACCTGCATCTAACACATGCTCTCTAGACTTACCTGTTCATGTCCCCATGAGGCTGGGGACTTCAGTCCCAGCATGGATATGTGCATCAGTCTCTGCAGCACGGGATGAAGGCTGTCAGTATCACCTTCTGAAACAGGCTGGGGTGCAGTCTGAAATCGCAGCCTCACAGATTTCTTCTAAACACCCAAGGCCATGTTGCAGCAGTGCCAACACAGCTGTCTGCGGAGTGTCAGAGGGTGTGAAGAAGGGAGTGAATCTTCATGTTCCCTGAGGGAACTTGGATAACTTTTTAGAGGAAACACAGCAAACAGCAGTAACACCTGCTGTTATTATGTCTCCACACAGAAAGAGATACCTACAAGGGGCTGAGCTGTTCTGGAGATAAGGTATGCTGTGCATTCACGGTTGAGAACAGGATGTCCCAAGAGGTCAGATTCCAAAAGAAATGGAGCTGACTCCTGGAGACCTTCCTCATCCTCCTTGGGTGTACAGGAAACACCCATGGTCATTTCCTTCTGAAATGCGAATGAGCACTGGCTCAATGCAGACCTGAGGACTTGGCACAGTTTGGTTTCAGCTGGATTTGGAAGTGGAAACATTGCGTCTGTCAATCCCTTTCTAAAACCTTAAGTTAACATTTGTTATCTCAGTAGTGAAGCTCCTTCCCCTGACATTTACCCAACAGTACAACATAAATGCATCTCTCATCTCTACTTCGTTGGTTTGTACAGCCATAAAGCCACATGCAGAGCCTACAGGTGATCCCTGCTCACAGGGTCGCCACACAAAGGTCAGATGGGAAGAAAGAAAGGCTAACAAATGAATCCTGACAAGCATTCAATATGCCCTTATTGCTAGGACATGTTGGCTATTATCTGGTACTTTTTTGTCTGAGTCCCATGAGCTGCTTTTCCAGCTCAAGGAAGCTGACTGGGAGCATGAGGATAAAACCTGTGCTGTGGAGTAGCTCTGCTGCTCCGGGGCTTGTATGGTGACATCTTCCTGAGGGAAGTGGCCCAGAGCCTGCTTTTGTCCTCGCTAAATCCTACCCTTTACAGAGCAACTGCCAAGTGGTTCATAGTTGGTGTAGCCTTACCAGTCGCTGGTGGAGCAGACATAGCACCCTTCAGACTGAGAGGCCACACATGTCACACAGTCCAGGAGTATCTGCCACACTGGCCAAGTCCCTTAGGCTCTCCTGAAAAACCATGTCAGCGTGGGCACAAGGCGATGCCTGGATTCCTCTGTGTCCTGCTTATCCCAGGTATCAAAGCAGCTCTGTGGGACTGCTGGCCGCAAGGAAACATAAAAACTAATCTAGAAAGGTTTGAGTACAGCGAATTTTATTAGAATATTCAAACAGTCTGGCAGCAGCTCTAGTCTTTCTGGAACCTTGCCTTTAATAAGGCATGAGTTGTTGGTTAGTTTAATATGAGTTGCTGACATTTAATAATCAAAATTATTAAATCCCAAATGTTGCCTAAAATGACCTAAGGTACCAGACCCTTCTGGCTTGAACAGCTGTTCACTAAGATGGCCATCAAACATCCACAATTACATTTTTTACCTTATTGGAGAGCAAGCAAAGAGGAGAGGGCAAACTGTTCTTCAGAGACAGCATCCTAGCACTGAGCTTGGGGAGGCGATGGACTGGAAAATCTTCAGCTCATTCTGTCAAAACACCCCCAGGCCTCGGTCGTTTTGGAGCGTACATCCTGTTAGAGCCACGCGTGGTTAACCCTGCCAGACCTGTGGTCTCCTCCTTGTGTGTGGTTTTTGGAGCAATGATTGCATCTGCTCACCCGAGCCCCAGGCTCCTGGCGTGCCTCTGACAGCGGGCATGGCTTTCGTGGCACATCACCTGTGTGTTCATGCACGTCTATTTTCTTCCTTTCCTTTTCCATTTGCTGCATTCCAGCCCTGAAAGATAAATTGCTATTATATAACCTTAATGGGATTAAAAAACAGGTGCCAGTGGTTTCTATCAGGGTGCAGGTGACATGAAATATGAACCGGTCTGATGGTAGTTTTGCTGGTACCTCAGTAGATACTGGCCCTATGTTAAGAATCAGAAGTGTCTTTAAAGTCCTCTTGGAATCTGTGTTGTTTTCAGGTAAGTGAGAATTTAAGACGTGAGTGGTTTTGCAGTGTCTCTTGGTGTTCTGATTGTCAGTTGGGTGTCCACTCAATATTGATTTTCCTATGGGATGCATAGCACCTTTACAGGTTACAGAAGGGAAAACAACACTGGCTTATCTCAGCTGTCATAAAACACCATGTTCTCCTAATTTGCTGATTCTGTAAGGCATTTTAAGAAGAATCTAATTTGGAAGCCAGTGCTGAAATGAATCTAAAGTAGACTCCAGTAGACTGTGTAGAAGACAGTTATTACAGTATTGCTTCAGAGGTTAAATGAGTGAGATACAACGACTTCAGAGGGGGAAGCAAAGTGTGTGACAAAGTGAGATTAAGTTCAGTATACAGTGCCTGAGGCCTTTCCCTTAGGTAGTAAATTCTTGGATCCTCCTGAGCCCTGTATGGGTTCAGATACCAAGGGGTGTATGTTTCTCTGAGTGTTGATAGAGTAAATGATGGAGGGTAAGCCTCTGGAGCTGTCTTAGAGAAAGCCTCAGCAGAAACACCATCAAAAAAATAACTCATTGACCAGCCCAGGCAGTTCCTTCAGTACTTATGTCAAACTGAAATGAAAGATAACTCTTGGGTTGGGAACACCTACCTCCTTCCAGAAATCTGAGCTTCTTCAGAAATGAGCTGGAACATCTTGAAAACCTAAGGAGAGCACTGAGTTCAATGTTTATATCCTGTTTCCTTAGATACCTAAAAAAATAATTAGAATGGATTATTAAAAAAAAAAAAAACACACAAAAACACACATTCGTCTTGAAAGGCAGGTGTAATATGAAGACTGATGGGTGAACTCCCAGGTACCTTTACATTTCATAGAGTCAATATTTGTTCTTTCTCCATTTATAACCCCATTACTCTCTCAAGGTGGGCAGGAGATTTCAAAGGGAGACCATTTGTTTCTCTTGATGAATGCATTAATGCTAGTAGTTTGTCATAGTAAATTATACCTACTATCACAATCTTCTCATGCAGGGGAAATAGCAAGCCAAAAATTTATGATCAAAGTCACAGCTTTTCATTATTTTAAAGCAAGCCAACCTCTGCTCTTCATTACTGTGCAAACAGTGAGCAAGCTCAGGAGAAAATTTGATCCAATATCCTTTGATTTGCAAAACTCCTTTAGAAATCATAACATTATTTTCCACTACACTGGTTCAACTGCATGCAATGTTATTCCAGGAAGATAGGTGGAAGAGAGAAACTGCTGCTTCATCTTCATCTTTCACTTAGCATCCACTGAATTCACAGCAGGGCTTTGACCTGAGAACTGGGCTTTACAAACTTCACATCTCTGCCTCATCCCCTACAAAGGCAGCGGCAGCAGCAGCAGCTATCGATAAGGGCTTCCTAAACCAGCTGAAGAAGCCCTCCACTCTTATGGGTAATCATAACACCATTTGTGGCAGTTGTTTTTTGCTGAAAACCCAACTGCCTCAAATCAGCACTCAGGTGTCCCTGGGACTCTTTTTAATGAACACAGCTGCTTTTCCTTTAATGTCAGGAGGTGTGTTTTGTGGAGAGAAGGTTACGTGGATGCTAGCTGGTGTGCTGTGTCAGGGCAGATTCAGTGAGCTGAAAATAAATAATTTTACCTATCATTGCAGGAAAGAAGAAGGTGATTGGGCTAGTTATGTACATCCAAGATGGGGCTAGCAGGTGAAGCAAGAAATTGTCAACAGTGTAGTGTTTCATAGAAAAGGTTCTCCATGTGCAACAGCAGCTCAGGTTGAGAACAGCTAGGAAGGATGCTCTGTGTGAAACAACACCCATAGGATCACCGCAGAACAGGGAAGGATCCTCTGTGTGAAACAGCACCTGTAGGATCACTGCAAAACAGGGCAGAGAGCAAGCACCAGAGTGGTGGGCAGGGGGAGGCTGGCAGGGTGGTGCTGGTTTGTAGTCCACTGCAAAGGGATGGTCCAGCAGAAATCAAAAAGGGGTTGGAAGCTGGGTGGGCTTTAGTCCCTTTTTACCTCATCTGCTACAGACCACTGCTTCACTCATTCACCAGAGGGGGAATTTCTGTTTTTGATGTATAAGCTGCATATAGAAATGACACCTTTTATGCTAGTCTTATGCAGTTCCCTGTTGCTTGCAATAAGTAAGCTAATGACACTGCTGTCAGTCCAGACAGCTCCTAACCAGGTGAACTCAGACATCTGCACATCTCCTGGAAGCCAGCTGTGCAGCCTGCTTCCGTCCTCCTCGCTCTTTGTAGCAGGTCCAGCGAGTAATGTTACTGCATTAAGTACCAGGGAGGGGTCTTCCAGCCAGGTGTCCGGAGATAATGAAGGCAGCAGAATTTCGGTATGAGCTTTCTGCAGCGGGAAGTGTCTTTTGTCTGGAAGTTAACTGGAGTTCCCTAATGCCAGCGCTGTTGCTACAGAGTGCAGAGGTTTGAATGGCTTGAGCTTCCATGCCACTGTAAGCTCCTTAATCTGTTTTAGATGACGTAGTCCAGCTCTGTCTGCAATGCCCAGTGCACCTGGACTTTGTCACTAGATTGTCTCTTGAGACCATTGTGAAATAAATAACTGGCAATATTATTGTCCTGAGTACTTAAATGCATGTGGAAGCATACAGCTACTTTTGGAACAGTCCTTTCAAATAGAAAAAAAATAAAATAAGGGAAAAGAAAGTGTGCTCTAGGTAGCATTTCTCCATTTAAGTACATGTGAAAGGAGAACATACCTGTTCTGCTTCCTGCAAAAGGCAGACCTAGTCCATTGTTGAATTTGCACTGATGCTAGTGAAATTACACTTGGGATTAAGGTTACCCTTTCAGCAGAAAGGTATTTCCTCTATTTCCCTTCGATTTCTTCCCAGTTTGTGATTTGTACACCAGCGATTTTTTGGTGAAATTTGCTATCTGCTCAAAAAACAGAGAAATACCCTGTGCCCGTAGGCAATGATAAGCCTGACGCAAAAGCTGATGAGCTCTGTCTGGGTTATGCTGGGAAGAGATTTGCTCGCCGTGCATTCCTCATGTGCTCTTGGGCTCTACCTTCAACTAGACCTGCCCTTTAATAAAGAGAACTTCAGAAAGTGTTAAGCTTCAATGAAACTGTTTTCCTGCAATCTAGAGTTGTTCAAATTTATCGATGATCAAAGGACTTGAGGAGGCGAGGGACTCAGAGAGCCATATTGTTGGTTCATGGTCATGGGAGAAGAAAGTCCTGGTGTTGAACCAGAGAAGTCAGTAAGAACTTTTACATTGACTTCGCTAGCTCAATGTCGAGCCCAGCCTCTGCTGGATGCCCCCGTAAGAGCAATCTATCCTGCTAAGTGCTGTAAGTAGGTAGCAGCCTGGGCTGTGTCTGTGCTGGAGTCTGGAGGTGGGACTGCAGGATGCAGTCTGTCCTGGGCAGCTCTGATCAGGTCTGCCTAGGTAGCAAGATGGAGAAGATGCTGTGGCACGGGCAGACAGCACCAGTCAGCTCAGGATTCCTCCCTGCCTGTTGGGAGGAAGTCCCTGCTAGCTCCCAAGCCATGCTCAGGAGTTGTCTGAATGTCGGGTGGCCTGGGTCAAAAGTGTGCCAAGGACTGGTCTAACAGGTAACTGTAAGCAGATGAGCTGCAGTGCCTGTGTCCAGACCCTTGCTTGGTTCAGCTTATTGCTATAGATGTGGATGTGATGCAATGGCTTCATGGCCATGATTGGAAACAGTCATTTTGGTGGGAAAAAAGGTCTCTGGCAACTAAAATGGCTTTTCCAATCTAAGTGTCCTATGTAAGTTATAACAGTAGTTGCAATAAGGATGGGATGTGATTGTGTGTAGATGATGTCTGCCCATGAGGGACAGGAGGATGTGGGGGAGCGCTGAAGGACTCTTTTGTTGTTCTTCATGCTACTGCACTCACATGCCTTCGGGGTGGAGTCCACAGCACTCGTGAGGTTTGGGATAGGTGCTGGGGCATCATCTTAAGTGTCATTTTAAGGCTGAATGTTGAGATGATTCCTACTTTGTATCAATTTGCATCATGGCTTGTTTCTCCCACAGGACAAGCAGAGAAGTTCCAGACAAGTAAATCTGAGGAAGAGTTCTGGTGTGGAATGAATGGCAAGGTAAGTTAAGTGTGAGGGTTGTTAGGAAATGTGTGAAAATGTTGAAAAAAAAAAAAGTGTTTGGAGACTACAAAAGGATTCACAACAAAGCTAAAACCTTTCTCCTCATGTCACATCACTTATTTGAGTGTACTTGGCTGCTTGAGAAAGCAAAGACCATCAGGGATAGATATTTTCAGGTGTAAAATTCATCCTTTTGTCTAATAAGAAATCCAAGGGTGCTATTGAATATACAGAAAGAAAGATAGTGGTAGTAAAAAAGCTATTATGTACTATCATCCAAGTGAGTGAGAAACCTTCCCAGGAAAACTGTTAGGAGAGGACTAATGAGCCAGGTCAAGTGGGAGAAAAGTTTCATGTTAACGGTATAAGAAAACAGTGCAAGTCCTAAAGGTCTCAGAGCACTTCATGGTCTCAGCTGGGTGCCATATGCCCATGTAGCAAGAAACGTCAGGAAGCAACATCCAAACAGGCAAGACAGATGAAGCACAGGGAAAAAGAAGAATCCAATTCACAGCTGAGAAACTCTGATCCTTGAAATACTTGTCTCTGGAAATCCTTATGTTACTTGTGGTGGGGTAAGATGAAGTATGAAGATGACTCTAGACCCCTGCAGTTCTAGTACAGTGATTAATCCAAGAGAACCCCATTCACAAGGCACCAAATAAGTCTAGTTGGATATGCTGGTCTGAAATAGGACAAGGGGTAACGGCTTTAAACTAAAAGAGGGTGGATTTAGATTAGATTTAAGGAAAAAATTCTTTTCTATGAGGGTGGAGAGGCACTGGAACAGGTTGCCCAGAGAAGCTGTGGATGCCCCATCCCTGGAAGTGTTCAAGGTCAGGCTGGATGGGGCTTTGAGCAACCTGGTCTAGTGGGAGGTGTCCCTGTCCATGGCAGGGGAGCTGGAACTAGATGGTCTTTAAGGTCCTTTCCAACCCAAACCGTTCTATGATTCTGTGAAATAAAGCACCAGGCTGTACAGTGTCCTCTAACATAGAACATGTCATTACTATAAGGAGAATGCCAGCTGAGAGAGGTTTCAACATCAATTACTGGGTGCAGACATGAGGACAAAGGTTTTATCTTTGTTGCGAATCCTTTTGTAGTCTCCATATATTTTAAAATTTTCACACATTTGAAAATTTGCATCACTCTGTACAACATTTCTCAATGTTTCTGTGAGATAAGTGCATCATTTAGGGCCTTTGCTCTACACAGATTAGCAACACACCCACTCCAAACCTGTCCCAGTATGGAGCAAAGTCCCCCAGCATTTATATTTGTTTTGTAAAATGGGATGATTGAGTGACACAAAATGTGAAAACTTCAAAGGCTTATCACTTTGAATATTCTGCACAGCTGTTGTTTAACATTGAATATGGAGATGGGGAAGGAGTTTTACTCCTGAGATTCTTGGTGTTGTATTGCAAAACTGCATTATATGAAGTCCTGTGTCTTCACATTGATGAAAGCAAACTGTACTTACTTCCATGAGTAACCCCATCTGTTTCCATAAGACACTCCTAGGGGAAAGATCGAAAAAAAAAAAAAAAGAGTACAAAGAGCCATACTATGCTGGGAAGCTTTGCTAGTTTATATTTGATGCTCTGTCCACCAAGTTTAGACAGTTTTCTATAGGTATAAATACAAGTATACTTTATTATTAATTGACATTAATTTATGAGGAGGCAGTGTGGCCAAGTGGATGGAGCTCTAACTGGGCTCAGGAAAGTATTTAATCTTTTCTCATTTCTGGCACAGCTGCCCCTAGCTGACCTTGAAAAATGAGTGACCTCAAAGAAATGACTATGCTTTACTTCCACCCTGTGTGAAATGGAAGAATGCAACAGTGTTCTCAAGAAGTAAGTAACATTATTATGGTTCAGAAAGCAAGATTAGTCCTAGCACATTTGTAGAAATACACCTATATGTGACTGTGTAAACAAACACGGCTTCAGCCTTACGTATAATTCTCTAGCTGAAACCTAATCCTTGTCCAGCCCTTCGACTGACCATCCCTTCTTCAAGCCGATGATGGTTTAGCCTAGCAAAGCAGAGGTTAGTGGTGCAGGGTAAGTGAAAAATAGGAAAGCATTATCAAATATCAGCCCTAGAAGGCAGCAAGATCAGCACATACAGCAGTAAACGAGGAATCATGCTAACTGGGTCCTGATTGTCATTCATAAAGTGAGTGATATTGGGGTGACAAAACTGAGTGACAAATTGCTTCACTTCTCAGTGCCTCGGTTTCCCTAGTTGCAGTTGTAGTTAAATGTATTTAAAGCACATTGGGGATATGCATGTTTCAGATATTACAGTTTTATGTAGCAAGAGAGGGCGAGGACTTGCAAGAGAGAGGAGTGCTGAAGAAGAAAGACCAATGCACTTAAATTTCATGGTGAAAAAGGAGGACTGAAGTAAAGTTGTTAAGCATGCAGGACTGAAGCCATCCTAAGCTTCATGTGCCTGACTCCTGGTTTAGCTCTGGCTGGAGAACTACCCTGATCTCCTTGCAGGAGGGACGGGCTGGTGTCCCTGCTTTGCACTGCAGCACCTGTAAGCTGAGAGGTGCTGAGATCAGGCCCAGGCTCTGTATGTGCAACTAAGCACTATGGACTTCACTTCCTATAAAATCCCATGCTCTTTTTTTTTGCTGTGATCAGGGAGGTGTTAAAACCCAGCTCAGATGCAAGGCTCTGTGTCTCCTCAAGGGAGAGAGCATGTTCAAGTGTAAACATCACACCTAAAACAGAACTGTTGTTCTCTAGTTACTCTGTGGAGAGAGAGCAATCTTTCCTCCAAGATAAGATGTAATGCTGAGCTTCATCAGTACTGACCTATTCATCCTTTTGGGTGGCTTTGGGGACAAGGGATCCAAGAGATTGTGTATGATCATACGCATTATTACCCATCCCCAGGAGACATCTTTGAAGGCATGGTTGGATTTCAAGGGCTGTTAATCCTAAAAAGAAAGATCCACACTGGTGTCCCCATGATTCATGTTTACCCCACGAGACTATCCATGACAGAGAGACCATCCTTTGTCTGTGCTGCTGTTGGGACAGGTGGCCTCTTTCCGTTTGAAACACGCAGCTGATGTTCCCACATGCCCTAAGGAATAAGGGTATTATGGAGATGGACTTTAACTGAATTGACCGTTTCTGATTTATTCAAAGGCTAATTTATTTATTTATTTATTTATTTATTAGCAAGAACTGTTTTCTCCTTTGCTCTTGGAAAGCATCTTTACAAACTTGCTTAAAAACAAAGTCCTCACGTGACATTGATGTAAACTTCCAACCCTCTGGTTTGACGTTATTAACAATAACATAAGGCCTGCTCAAGCACACTTCCCATGTTTAGCCTTAAACCCTTTGTCATCAGAGTTTTTCTTCTTTCCCATATACTGAGTCAGCCAAACCTAATTACGTTTTAATCAGTAAAATCAACACCTGCTAACAGGGTGGGCTCTTTTCAGCAAATACAGCTTCCCTTTTCCAGAGTGCTGATAAATTTCCAGGGCTGTGTTACCTCTTTGTCCTGCTGATAAGGAGCTTTGGCTGATAATCTGGTAATAGGCACAGCTATCTCATGCCTATGAGGCTGTAGTGGTGAATCTTCCTCTTGGCAAGGGCAGCAGAACTAGGTGAGACAGGAATTACGTGTAGATGTTGGGAGCCAAATGTCCTGATTTTTTTTTTCTTTAAAACTTAGGTTAACCTTGAGAGGTCTGGCAGGTGGGATTAAAGTCTCGGGTGAAATGAAAAGTAGGGCAGCCCACACAGGTTCCTGACTGTTGGTCTTGCTTAGGTGGCCCTCTGCAAAATGCTAAGGTGGCAGGGTCATCTGTGGGGAGCAGGAGCTGGATTGCCCAGAGCCTGCTGGACCACTGGGTGTTTCTGTGCTGTCCTTGGGAGCTGGCTCATCTGTATCTTTGCTTCAGGGGGTGAAGAGCTGCCTGTGGGAAGGAGGGTTGCTTAGGTGCTGTTCAGACCAGCTCCTTGTTCATGTGGTCTGGGTGGATGGGGCATGGATGGGATTCAAGCTCATACTCAGGATATCCCCCACTACCCTCATCCTCAGTGCAGCTGGCTGGAACTTGAGCAAGTGGCTGTATGGACAGAAGGCAAAGGGGGCCACAGCCTTACAGCTCCCTTTGAGTTTGCTTTTAGCACACAGACCAGGCCAGGGTGGATTTCTGGTGGAAACAATGAATGTGGTGTTCATGGTAGTGCTCTTGAAAATGTCTTTCACATATAACCTGACAGCCAGTCTGATTCTCATCTGAGAACAGCTGAAACATTGTTTGAAATTTCAGCATAAGAAGCTCTTTACAAGGGCACTCAACTCTGGAAAAAAACCAGAGGTGTTTGGGCTGAAGTCTCTTATGCTTGTTTTCAGCTCTAAGGTGAATGTTTTCCGAAAGTTTGGCTTAATTCCTTGTGGGTGAACAGGACAGAAGAGTAAAAACCAGTTGTGGTTTTCCTTGGATGTTCCTGCTCAGGTTATTTTTGCTGGATAGGAGGTGCAGCTTCATCCAGCAGCTGGGTGTGCACCTGGCTCCATCTTCCCTGGCAGCCCCACACAGTGCTGCTCTGTGGGTCTGGGTGTGCATACAGACTGCTAATGGCTGCTGTTGGCTTTGCCCATCAAAACCATCTGCATGCTGTCGGCACCATCACTCTGCTCTAGCCTAGATATACCAGGTATGTCCATTATTTATACACAAAGCCTGTGATGTAGCTAATGCTGATGATCAAAGCCAGGATCTCTTTCCTGTGCCCTGAGAGAGCAGGGTGTACAAGTCCATCCACCTCGATGTCCCCAGAACTCAGGTCCTCCAAGCAAGGATAGCTGGCTTGATGCTACCAGCATATGGGTGGAGATCAGGCCAGATAAGGTACTGAATGTGCTTCCAGGTGAGCTGGAGCCTTCTTTTTGACTCTGCAGGGTGAGCAGAGCTTGGGTTAGCAGCTAGGGCCATGCTAGCTGGAGGTTAAAGCAATGGCTATGGCAGGAGACAGGTCTCCCACTCTGAACACCACAGGTTATGAACTGCATGAAAATCCTCTGTTGAGCTTGATGGAGGGAAGAGGGGTGCAGTGGGAAAGAGGAAGCCTGGCCTGGCTGGCTGCTGTCAAAAGGAAGGAGAATTTGGGATTTGTGGGCTGACACCAGCCCCAGTCCTGCAATGAGATCCAGGAGGGTTTGATCCCAGTGCCAGTGAGAAGTCTCCTCTATGGGACCAGCTGTAATGCTGGACTTATCTAAAGAGTTGTCCTGTCACCAGTGTGGCAGGACACCACTTCTCACACTGACTTCAGCAGCAGTTGCAAGTGCCCATCACTCCAAAAATCCCTGTGAATCCAGATGCTTTGTTTTGGGCTCCCTCCTTTGAAAACACTGCCCATCCTTCTGTCCATCTGCACCAGAGAGAAAAGATCCCTGGGTGTCTAAAATAACAGCAACCGGGCTTCTCTAAACCAGCCCCCCCAGAAATCCCCCCCAAGGCAGCCTGCCCTGCTGCTGCTGGACAGCTGCACGTTAGGATTCTGCAGCAAATTTGGGCGAAGCGATGGCTTTTAGGACCCTGGGACCTCCGCCAAGGCTCAGGTAGGTCTGTCTCATTCGTCAGCCTCACTCCGTCAGATTCATTCACTCCAAGGGATGTGTGTGCGTGTGAGTGAGTGCATGCGAGTGGTTTTCCTTCCTGGCTGCTGGCTGTGATCCTTCCAAGCAATGGGACTAACAGTTTTCTCCGGGCAATGAGTGTTGGACTGGGGCAGAAAGTGCTTTCCTGCTCTCTGGAAGAAAACAAGCCGTAAGGATACTTAAGGATGTGCTGCCCAGATGTGTCTCCCACCTCCACCTTTCTCATAGGACTTATGTGCTTGACAGCTTTCAGCAACTTTGCTAAGACTTCTGCAGACTTCTCAGGTAGGGGAGAAGCGCTGATCCTTCCACAGCCCGGACGGCTGCTCTCAGCCGGGAGCTCTTGTTACAGCGTGCGGGAGCAGCGCAAGGAAAGTGGATGTGAGCAGAGCTGGGATAGTTGTGCACGGAGCGATTTTAATCCTTTTAAAGTAATCTGACGAAAAGGATCTTCCGTAAGAGGATTTTGAGTTTGTTAAAAGCCTGTCTCAATAACACTTAGCAAAACTGTTTCAGCAGAGTTGGATCTGAGTAACTTTGGGAACAAGGAAGGGAATAGCGTTAACTTCTGTTTGTAGCTGTTTTTGTGTTGTGTTTCCCTGAGGAGTGAAGGGAGCCAGGTTAGGAGACTGGGATGGTTGAGGACAAAAGATAAAGCTAATATAGAAGTTCAAAGTATTTCGTAATGGGCCAGATTCCTCTGCTCTTAATGTCCAGTTCCTGACTGTTCCAAAAGTCCCCTGAGCTCAGATAAAGGAGGCGTTAGGTGCACAGAACGAATTATAGTCTGAGCCTGTGTTTGCTGAAAGCAGGATAAAATATGTCTCATTTCTAAATATATTGTAAAATCGGAAACTAAAAATATTCATAACACTAGTTTTGAGTTGTGCACAGCAGTTAAATACACAGTGCTTTGAAAGTGTGGAGTCCCATATAAGTTTTATAACTATGTACAGCTGCATCAGCTACTTTAAAATTAGCTTTCTGCATCTGTTCTTTGTGGATGTGCACATGGGTCAGTGAAAACATACCAGGTCTCATTTTGCAGTTGAGCAGGGGTGATTATTTTGCTCAGGAATGGCTAGTGGGGTCACTTTGCTTTTGGGATAGCTGTTCCAACTTTGTGACTCAGTGTGAAGGTCTAGTCTGGCATATCCTTTAGGTGAGCATTGCAAAACTGACGTAGCAGATAGGAGCTGCCAGTTATAGTTTGCTGATGGAAAAAGTGTCATTAGCAAGAGCTGAATCTCACCGGACTGTGGTTCTGACACCTCACAACACTGCTGCTTGCTTCCTGGGAGTGCGTGTGTCTGTGTGCTGCTGCGAGATTTGTGTTAGAAAGGAGCTTGTGGTAGAGGGTGTGGGGAGAATATGTACAGTAGCTTGAAGTCTTTTAATGGGAATTGAAGGGGGCTGACTTGCTTGTGATTCAGTCTCCTTTGGAGGCAGGACAGTCCTGGGGGCTGCCATTCAAAGCAGATCTGCCTCTGAATGGAAAGAACTGAGTGCGTTTTTTATCTTCTCCTTGCTTGGCAATGAGCTTTCTCTGCGCCCCTCTTTGCAACCGGGTTAACGTGGAACGGGTGCTTAGGGTGGGCATGACAGGCACAAAAGCTGCAATGTGGGAAGTACTGGTCCTTCTACAATATAGATACAGCTCCTCCCAGCCAGGCCAACTGATAAGCGTTAAAGTGTGCAGAAGTGTCCCGAAGCAAGGGTGCGGTGCCTGTGCAACATAGCCAGAGCAGCGGGTGCAAATTCATTAGGTTTTGGTGATGCTGGCAGTGGGGGCAGATGCTGTCACCAATAAATAAATAAAAAGGATAAGATGGTTGCTGATAACAAAATCATATTTTCTGCAGCATTCAACTGTACTGTCATGCTCTGGGACAAGAGGGGTGGTTTATAACCCTGTGTACCTGCATTGCAGCGTTATACTCTGAGGCAGGGTCTGTAAGCCCAACAACACAACCTTCAAAGTGTTTCCACAATTGTTGAAATCTTGCACCAGATCCAAGCTATGTTTCCTAATAGCGGGCTTGGCAAGTGTCCGCAGTCATGTTGGACTGACTGTACCTTATGGGACAGGAAACGTGGTTTGCTGCAGGAAAGGGCTGTACCCACTGTGTAGCGGCTCTAATACAGTTTTGCACTTTCAGGAGCTGCGTAGCCACAAGATGAAAGGGGGTACAGTGTTTCCCAAATCACACATTATGCTTTCCCAAAATATTTTGCAAAGATCAGTGCTGAGAGCTTGCAAAGTACAGCCCCATTAACTCTTCCTATGTGATGGAGCAACTTTTTTGCTACTGTTACCCCTATATATGAATTGCCAGCTGTTATTAGGAATGGAAGGGGGGTAGCCTTTTAGCATAATTTGACCATAATGGTTTCTGGCCATTTATTTGCTTTTTCTGTACTTCTGGGTGTTCAGGGTTCTTCTCTGATATGGCTGGAATTGAGCAGGTGAAGGTTTTGGGGGAACCCTTATAACCCTGCCGTATGCTCACCTCAAGATGGTGCACCTGAAGCACAAATTGTCTGCATCCCAAAGAGATGAATGGATTTCTATTGCTTATTGCTGCTGAGGGACACTAGGCTTGGTGTGATTCCTTGGAAGGTTTCTGCGGCAGTTTGGCTGCTGCCCACTTGTTGGAAGGAGATGACACAGCTCACAGGGATGAAAGGGCTTTTCCAGGCTGCAAATAGCAGTACCATCCCCAAAGAGCAGCTGATGCTTGGAGAAGAATATTTTTTAAACCCTGTAGACCTTGTTCAGCCACGTAGCTTCTCTGGCTTCTCACCCTGGCTGTGGAGCTGCTGCTGTTAGTAGTAGACCATGGCCTTTCTGTGATGGGGTAGAAAGAGCCTATATAGCTCCAGGGTTGGAAAGAAACAGTTTAGGCTGGGTCCCCAAGGAAAGCACAGGCAGAGCGGGCAGAGATCCCCATCGCTGGGGCTCCCAGGCCTGTGAGTGAATGGTCTCGTGCTGTAGCTCCATCCCTCCTGTTTGCACAACTCAAACACCGCAACGTGAACGTGAGCACATGTCGTGCTGGGGACTGGTGCAATCTGAGATGTAAGAATTAAAATTCCTTTTAAGTGAAGTATTTGAACTATGTGAAGACTTTTGGAGTTGTTTTCTTTAATAGTTCTTTAAACACTGATGTTTGCAGGAGGGAGTGGGGGTAGTAAGCAGGTCTTTGGGGAGCGAGTGCAGTAACCAGGCATTTTCACTTCTTAAAAAAGGCCTGGACTTTCTCTCTGTGGCTGCTTGTAGTATGGACCCTTGATCTAATCTTCTTGTGATTGCTTCTTGTGCTCAGGACTGTTTGAACGCTCGGGACTCAGTGTCATGGTGTGTCACGTACCCCTTATGTTCAAGGTGACGCTTGAAGACTGTGATGGGGTGTGGGTAAGAGGCTGGTCTTTCAACTCTCTGTGCTTTAACTGCAAAACACTTAATCCTAATCTTAGTCCTGGCAATGAACTCTCTGAAATCTCTGCTGGTTGATAAAACTTCACCTTTATTTTAGCCCTTTTCTATTTGTGGTGGGAGTCCAAGCCAGAGCAGCGGCTTGCCCTGCTAGAGGAAGCTGTGTCATTGCTGCTCTGTGTGGGCCCTGGGAATGGGTGATCCGAGTAGAGTACACAGAGCTCACTTCTTAGAGGTGCAGAGTTAATGAAAATAGGGCCAAAATTAGTCTTTGGTGCTAACTTAAAATGCGGGTGTTGAAAGTTCAGTCACCAGCTATTGCTCATAACCCATGTGTCGTCTCTAGCTCCAGCCACGGGGTTCCTTTCACTGCTCTGCAGATAAATCATGCAAACACATGTTGAATTCTGCCTTGCCCACCACCAGCCAAGGTGGCCACTTAATTTCCAGTTGCATAGCTGCAGGTAATTAGGCTTTATGTGATTATGATGCCATGGCTGCTCCACTTCTTTCCCCTCCTGCAGTAACTTTCCTGTTCATTAGCTAATTTCAGGCATGCTGGAAAGAACAGCAGTGGCATCAGATCTACTTGATTGCCATGAGTCTCATATTAGTGGAGACAGATCCCTTCACTACCGCTGCAGCACAGAAAAGGCTGTTCCGTGAACTCAACTATTAACAGACATCAGAGAATCCACTGCAGGGAGCCATGCCAAAAACTCAGGTTTCTAGGCATGGAAATAGCTTTGATTGGAGCTCGTGCCTTTTCTGACACAGGAAAACCCAGCTGCAGGACATAAAGCTACAGGAAAAACAGCCCCAGTAGAGCTGCTCCCCCTACTTTAATATTTATGTTCTTTGCATTATATTTGGCACGAGCTGGATCTGAGCAGCGCTTTGCTTAAGGGAGCTGATCCGGCACTGAGCCAGATGAATCCTGATAACTCCCATCCACGCCCTGCAGGTGAGCCCTGGGTACCTTTCAGGAGCTTTCCCTGGAGGTTCTTCCTGGCTTTGAAAGCACAAAGATTGTTTTGTTGGTGATGTGTTTTTTCTTTTCTTTTCTTTTTTTTTTTCTTTCCCCAAGAATGGCAGGTTTTGAGTGAAAGCTGCTTTTGCCACCTCCCTGCTAATTGGCTCAGAGTGTTTGTTGGAGCTGATGAGGGCTGGAGTTGGGAGGGGAAAAGCGCTTCTCCCTGATTGCATTTAATCAGTCCACAATAAAGGCAATTTGTTTGACAAGTCCATTCACCAAATTATCACCAAAATCTACATGCTAACAGCTTCTGAATGGCTTTAGTCAGACTTTGATATTGGTTTTGGAGTGCTGAATGGGTCGATGGTGTCAAGGGGGGTCCAGGATTTCCATGTGTTGAAAGCTGCAAGCTGCAAAAGGGGGATTTTCAAGAGAAAAGCAGATACAATTTCTTTTTCAATGCAGTGGTGTAACCCAGTAATGAGGTTTGTTCTTTTGACCCCAAGGGCAAACAGACACGTTTTAGACTTTGTTTAAAGGCTGGGCCAAGCCCAGACCACCTCCATACCTTCTTCTGGTGAAGGGCCCTGAGGGATGAGGTTGGATGGACCTCAGGCTGCTGCTTGGAGAGGTCGCAGCCCCAGGCACCATTTTCCTCCTCAGCTGGAGGTCATATATGCCAGCCCATCCATCACAGCTGTGTGGGCTGCAGTGTGGTTACCGAGGGAGGTCTGTGCTGGGCCAGAGAAATTCTCCTTTGCAGAGGTGACGAATTCCAATACCTCATCAAAGCCACTTAAAAACCAGTTTTGGCCTCTTCTGATGGTGTTCTGGAGACGTGGCTGCATGGTGAGCTGTATCAGAAAGGCCTGGGGAGCTGGGTACCTCCAGGTGGTGCTGGGCTGTGACAAAAGAGGTGCTGCTGTCACTGCCGCGGCACAGCGGCTGCAGGCCCGTGTTTATGGTGCCAGGAGAAGGAGGCACCGCGGGGGAAGGAAAGATGGGGTTGCTGTGGGTGCCAGGACGTCTCGTGAGGGGTCTGTGTGAAACCTCATACATGCAATGACTTCAAGCCTTGGTGTGCTGTATTCAAGAGCCACATACGTGCATCTGGCTCGCATCATGTGGAAATCCACTGTTCTAGCCATCGGAGCTGTCAGCAGGGGCCAAGGGGCCCCAGGGATCCCGAAGTGTGTGATGACTGGCAATGTTTAAGTAGTACTTGCTACATGCCGGGGCCCAGAAACTGATCCACTGATGGAAACTCGTCAGTACCAGGAGCGCTTTATTTAATTAGTATTATTATTAACAACAACAATAAAATCTGCCATGGTAATTTTAATCACACACTTTTAAAAAGCATCCCAGGTTATCAGTGCCCAATGGATGCTGTTACGTGCACAGACTGTTCCAGCAAAATGTCCTTGCAGCATTCTTCCCATGTCTGTGTGGTGTTAGAGATACGAATGCTGCAGAATTAAAGAAAGCAAATATTTATGTCCTCAGGTAAAATGTGTTCCCTGATCTAAGACTCTGTGAAAGCAGATTTCATAAAACACAAATGGTTTGTTAAATTCAAAAAAAATGAATAGTGGGAATTTTAATGTATCTTTTCTCAACTGAGATACTTTGATGCTAAAATAATGATTTAAATTGTGGGGGACAGAATAAGCTTGGTCTGTGGGTAGTGGTGGGAGAACCTACATTTTTACACCTGGCACTTCTGCTGATCCCTTTGTTGATGCTAATTTAAGTGTGGCCTGGTCTCCCAAACTACCTGGTGTTGGGAACTGAAAACTGGATTGTGCTGCACTTAGGTGGGTGTGCAGTGATTTAGGTGGCCAACAGCAGGACTGTTTATGTGTTTTACTTGGGATTGGCTGCTTGTGCTTGGCATGTTTGTACGTGTATAGATTGAACTTTCTGCTTTCTGTTCCAAGATAGCAATCCAAGTCCCTGTGGGTGACCATTTGAAGTAGCTGCCCCGGTGTGGTGTGATGTGTGGTGTTTCTTTTTTTTTTTTGTTTTGTTTTGTTTTGTTCCCCCCCCCCTTGGTGTTCCTTTTTATTTAGGTGACCAAGACCATCACAGATTCAGTCACTTTCTGTCCCTTGGAAAGTATGTGGCTGCCTGCAGGAACAGACCCAATGTGCTACTCAAAGTAGTTCAGAGGACTTTTGGTCAGGTTGGTTTGGTGTAATACTACAAGGTTCCTTGTGTTCTTGCCACTCTGTGCCTCACTGATAAGGTACTGCTGTTGTTCCTTGGAAAAAGTACAAAAATCCCAGACAGGCAAGGCCAAATTCTGCTCAGCTGTAAGGCAACTTTGCTGACTTGCCAAGGGCTTTGCAGGGTGCACAGAAGTCAATCCCAACTCATCTTCTTCCTGACTAGATCTGATATAAAAGTGATAATTGTGAACATTTTTAAGAGAGCTGCTTGACTTACCCATTATTATTAGTTACCTAGCTGCTCTTTTTGCCTGAGGAAAGATGGTGAGTTGTGTCTCCCTCAGTCTGGGTTTGGGTTGATACAAGTGTGCTTGGCTCAGCTCACTAACCAAAGATATGAGCTTGTTCGTAGTAATTAATGTACGTATGTATGCTCTTTCGGGGATCTTAATGCTTGGCTGCCTGGAACCCAGTGCGTGTCTTTTCATGTCAGAGGCAACAGTGGTTTGGCTTTTCTGAGTTGCACAGTAAAATAAATTTGGCTGGGGCTCTTTAAATATACCTTGTGCCCTTGAATGGTGTTGATGGATGTTGTGGTATCAGTTTTGATGGGGTTCCTTTGGATGTTAAGGCTTGCTGTACAATAATCACTCTTGGCACCATCTGGATCCTGCTGTGAAGATGGAGCAGCACATGTGGGACCTGCAGTTTGGTGAACTCTCCGAGTGGTAAGGTTTCAGAAGTGTGCATGAATTAACAGATGGATCTAGCATACTGCAGAAGAATTTGCAGGAGATGTTGTCCAAGCACCTTAGTTGTGGTGGGCAAGGAAGATCACACACCTGCTGGTGAAGTATCCCACATCATTTACAACAGAGGAAGCAAGATTTTAAAAAAGATTCTCTCTCTTTTTTTTTTTTTTTTTTTTTATTTTTTTTTTTTTTGAAGGCCCGAGACC
>VXAA01006386.1:60485-80123 GCA_013399115.1 Anseranas semipalmata
TTTTTTTTAATATTATGTTGATTGAAGGCCTAGAGACCTGGGGTACAAGAAGTTTTATCAGCCACCTACAACCAAAGAACTTCACTATCTGCTTCTGTGTGTCACCTTTTGACATGGTATCAAGATACTAGTTAGCAGCAGAAACACTCATCATTCCTCCAGCAGCCCATGAAAGTATCAAAATTGCAAGGGTGTGAGCGTGGGATGTCTTTGGATGAGTCCTGCTAAACCTACGATAGACTAGGTACCTGATGGTGCTGCTTATCGAAAAGGGGCCATTCAGACCACCTACTTGGAGACCCCCTGTGTGTTTGTGTTTTATTTTCATCTGCCATCAGATTGTTTCTGTTTGTGGTTTTGCTGCTCTGATATTATCGACACGTGTTGTATTAGCCTCAAGGGTTTAAAATGGGCTTTTACTCCAACAAGTAAATATAAAAACAAACACGGCAGTGGGGATATTTTTCTTCTGATTTTCGGTATTGTTCTGTGGGCTGGGGTGACCTGCATCCTGTGCCTGGGACCTGTGGGCTCAGCTGTGATCCTTCATTGCTTGCTCCTCTGCATTGATACTAAGGTTGCTCTATGGCAGATGCTATTTCTGGCATCCATTCCCCATGTCTACTGCATTTTTGCAAAGGTTTTTGGCTCGCATGTTTTCCCTTGAAGCTGTGTTGGGCCAAGAGAACAGAAAGTTAGTGCAATTAGGCTGATAGGTGGTAACTTGAGCTGCTGTAGCTGGATTGTGTTCAGTTTCGGGCTGCAGTCTTTGGGAAGGCTCTTACCTCTGTGGTCTGTGTGGGGCCTGTAAGTGCAGTGCTGCTGTGGCCCTGCTGACGTCCGTCAGATGCTGCAGGACAAAATTCTGTCCTTTGGTTTTGGAAAAGTTTATTTTTTGTGTGGAATATTCAAAAACTGCATTAAGGTTGTAAATTAAGCATTGGAAGTTAAGAAATGCTAAAATTAATGTAGCCTTAACTACTTAAATCCATCCCTTTGGGTTGTTTATATTTTCTTATTTACATTATGAGTTACTCTTTAATGAATGTGCACTACTTTTTCTCCACCTCCTGTCCCCCATGGGATTCTTGTATTGTCCAGAGCACAGGCCAGCTGCCTCCCACTTGATCATTTGTTTTATCCTTCAGGTTCATTATGGCCCAAGGGCCATATTTACCTTTTGCTATTTAAACCCAATTCTGCTTGCTGTGAGTGCTTACAAACAGGGACGTAGTTACCTGTCCAGAAGGAGAAGCTGGACTGTTATCTGCATCGCACAGATGAGGATCTAAGAGATTAGCATCAAAAGCTCAAACTGTCCAATTTGAGGCACTAGGAACTGGCAAATTTTTCAGAGGTTGTTCTGTGTCTGCCTCTTTCTCCAGCAGCAGCCAGTGCCACTTACCCACCCTCTCAAGCTGTGACAGGCAGGAAGAAATATGTGGCTGCCGGTGCTTGATTCACAGTTCCATCTCCAATGCTGTAGTGCGTATCTGCAAATGGACTGCAGGGGTTAAAATGAGCATTACGGTTGCAAAGTGCACATAGCTCAGTGTTTTTGTTTAACCCTTGTAGACATCTAAACACTACGCAGCTGCTCGCCCACTTCCCACTCCCAGTGCAATGGGGAAGAGGAAAGGAAGATTAAAAGAAAGAAAGCTCGTGTTGTGGTAAAAATAATTTAATAAGTGAAGATGAAGTGGCAGAAGAGAGAAAGAAAAGAAAATAAGTGATGCAGAGACAATCGTTCACTACCTCTCATGGGTAGACTGCCCAGCCAGTTCTCAAGCAAAAGGTGGTTACATCCCCAGACTCCCCTCCTCTCCATTTTATTGCTGAGCATGATGTTATATGGCATGGAATATCTATTTGGTTAGTTTGGGTCATTTATATGGTTGTGCCCCCTCCCAACCTCTTGTGCGTCCCCAGTCTATTCACTGGGGCTGAGTGAAAACAGGGGAGGCTTTGAGGCTGTGCAAACACTCTTCAGCAATAGCTAAAACATCAGTGTGTTATCAGCATTGTTTGGGTCACTAATCAAAACCACAGCACCATACAAGCGGCTGTTTAAAAAAAAAAAAAAAAAAAAATTAACTCCATCCCAGCCAGACCCTGTACAGTAAGGACAGGGCAACATTACCCCTAGGTTTCATATGTAATATAAACTAGAGGCAGATATAAGAGCAAGCTTCCAGTTGTTGGCAGATACAATCTGAACCCACAAAGTGCGAAGGGTCTGGTTTTGCATAGCTTTTTTTTTTTTTCCTCTTAGAGCAGTCACACTACGAGGGTTACTTCATATGGGACGAGATAAGAGTACTTAAAATTGGGTTACAAATTTGGGGTCAGTCCTTACAGCATATTCCAAGAGATCCTTATAAATGAGGTTTGAAGACATTCTCCCTCCACATTTTTGTTTTTCTGTTTCTTCACAGGAGAAAAATGTAAACATGTCTGTTCAAAGGCACAAACAAAGATCCTCTGGTGCAGGTGATATTGCTAAAATAGAGCCCCTGGGATTTGTCCAGTTTAATTTATCTCTGGATTTTCATTGCGTGGGTAACCCCTTGGAAAGTGAGGTTGTTGATCTGACTGCTTCCAAAGCACGTCAGTCTCTCCATGCATCTTTTGTAAAGGGGCCGCTTCTGTTGTGTTAACGCTGTTTGCTTCCTGGTTTATGTGCTCAAGCTGAATTCCAGCTCAAAAAGGTTAAAGCTTTATAAAAGTGAGTTGAGCAGGGAAGTGGCTCCACAGCTGATGATGAAGCACACACATCTGTGACCCACGCTGTGCTCACATGTTAGTTTATTGTTAGCCTCACAATAATGGATAGCACTGGTTTTTGTTCAGCTAAACAACTTTGATGGAATGAATTGTATAGAAAAAAGAATAGATGAAGCCTGGATGCTATTTGCCAAAATGTTCTTTGTTTTAGCTGTGTTGTGTGGGACACAGAACTCCCAGAAGAGGATAGTCTCTGTTCTGTTGCAGCCAAGGGGAGCTGATGGACTGAATAGGGAGGCAGAGCCAGAGGTTCAGTGAGAAGGGATGAAAAAAAATAATCTGATTCTTCCTGCCCTTTGGGTTTGCTTGTCTTAGCTGTCAGCCCCAGGCTTTCACTTTGGCTGTACCACAAGAGGCTCTGCTACACCACCAGGCTGCATGCCAGTGTGGTTGGTGCCATTTGGCTGGGACTTGGTTCAGAGTTACGTGCTCAGGTAGTAGTTAGTGCATTTTGGCAATGGAATAGGCCTCCATCTAGCTGATGGCTGGAGTGTAAACGCCCATCTGTAGCTGCAGGAAGCTGAATGTATGGTGGCAGACAATCCATTTTTCTTGCTGGTTAAGTGAAAATCACTTTTTCCTTATCTCTCTTTTTTCTTAAACAATGTCCATATAATTGGAGAGCAGGGTTCAAGTTCAAATTGATAAGATTATTTTGCTTCCCTAAGCTGCATGACAATGGTTCCCTTGGCAAATTAAGCCATGGACCTCCTTTAGCTGTAATGGGAACCAATCTCATTAGAAACAGAGCTGGATTAGTGGAGAGTCCAACCTACCATACAGACACGCATTCTGACCCCAGCAGGCCTGAAGTGCCTTTTGTTCACTCCAGCCTCCCCTGCATTTTCCCATCACCTATACATCAGTGGAGCTGGTGGTGATTTTTCTTCTCAAGTAAAACCTCCTGGGGGGTGAAAAGGAAGTCTATTGGCCAGCCTGGTATCACAATTTGAACGATAAAGTGATTTTTAAATGTTTCCCTCAGTTTAAATCATTGGAGTACAAAACTGATTAAGGTGCCTGTTGCAGGGTATTGGAGATTATGAGCCCTTCTTTACTGGTTTGACCTGGGAGACAGAAGTTCCTCTTCTGCCTCTCAGCATTACCCTCTTCTACAGACCAAAGTATCTTGGACCCATTTACACCAACCTCTCTGATATCTGGACACAGGAAGCTAACTCTTTCTGTTGGGGAGAAGACAGACAAACTTTCCCACCCACAACCTGTGTTGGTTCTCTCTGTCCTTCCCGATGATAGTTGTTGGGTCTTGACGGGCTGTGCGTGGACAGTCCAAGCCGCTTCATCAAGCAGCTGGGACCAAGAGCCTTGAACTGGCTCTGTGCACTCCAATGCCAGCATGAGAGCAGCATGACTGTGCCTGCAGCAGGGCTCGGGGAGATGCCGTGGCTCAGGAGAGGTGCTGAGCTGTGTGGGTGCTGCTTATGGAGATGCTCCTGTGCGTGCCTGTGTTGGTCTTAGCTCCGTGCTGGCATTGTACGTGCTGCTGTTGTCTGTTCTTTGCCTGCTTCCTTTCTTTGCATGCTCAAGTTCTCCTTTTGGGATCCACTCTATGTGTCTGTCAATCTATCTGTCTTATCTCCTTATTTATGTTATCTGCATTTTCTTCTCCTTCTGAGATCACTCTGCTCTGGGGGATTGGATGTACAGGCCTGGCTGGTTTCAGCTGCTCCCGTGAGATGCAACCATGCTAAGGATGCCAAGAGGGGATAATCCCACAGCTCCCTGGGTTAAGAGCTGTTTCCTGATCCTTAAGGAAATCCTTGTGCCCTCGCATCTCTCCTGCATCCTATTTCTGACTGATCTTGGAGGTCTGGCCTGGAGCTTGACTCCTGGCTGGAAGTCCACACTTGAAGCAACCTGGCAGGGAGGGCAGACTGCGGGCAGTGCTGGAAAGTGGCACCAGCGAAAGATTGAGCCTGGCCAGCTATCGTAGTAAGTTGTTATTGATCAGCCTGGAGGCTAATGCTTAAGTTGTGAGGAGCCCTGACTTGTGGGTAATTCCAGTTAAAGCAGTACGGCTATTCACATAAGGCAGAGTTGGCTTCTCTTTATGCCCACTCTTCATGAATCTGAAGTGTTGTTTTTTTTTTTTTTTTTTTTCAAAAAGTTTATTTTTGAAGGAATTTANTTTTTTTTTTTTTTTTTTAAATAAGTGTCATTAACAAGAGCAAAGGTTAATCAGGATAATTAATAGTGCTAAACTGCAGTACCTCTCTCACCAGCCAGGCTGCAAATAGGACATTTCTGCAGCTGAAGAAACAGATCTGTTTTCTGTGCTTGTTACAATTCTGGATATATTTTAAGGTTTCTCAGAAAGGCCAGAACAATGCAACACACTTTGACAATAGCAATCTCTTCGTGGTGGAGTCTGAGCAAGCATTCAGACCCTTTCCTTCTGGGATTACTCATTTCCTTTTTTTCCTCCTGAAATGAAAACAATGCTCCCCAAAAAGCACAACTTCTGCAGTGCTGTGACAGAGCCAGCCCCTGTCACTGTCAGTCAGGCGTTGGGTGGGACATTGTCTTCTCATTTACCCCCTCTAAGCTGTGACTCAGGGGAAAAAAGAGATAGAAAGCAACAAAGAAACCCTTTTCATATGTTGTTTTACTGCTGTCAAAAATAACTAATGCCCACCCTGAATTTCACTCGGTGTTTTTTTTTCAAAGGCTTCCATCCTTTATATGCATGGGGGAGAATGGGGCGCATGGGAAAGAAATCACGTTCAATGAAGTGAAATATCATCAAGCAAAGTAGAGGCACAACCCTTGGGTATCCTGAAGTCTGGACCTATAGCCCCAGGCCTGGTGCAAGTGTGAGGGGAGCCTGTGATTAAAGAGACTGTTCCAGACCTCCTGTGTGTGCCTGCCTGCGCAGCCCCAAAGCTTGCTGTGAGAGCCCGGCTGTGGGACAGAGCCTCTGTTTTCCTGCCTGTCCCTTTTGATTACATCTCCTGAGAGTCTCCATGTGTTTTTTTGCTACAGCTTGATTCCTTGCAGTTACTTTCACTGTGAGAGTGGTGAGGCACTGGCACAGGTTTCCCAGAGAAGCTGTGGACGCCCCATCCCTGGAAGTGTTCAAGGCCAGGCTGGATGGGGCTTTGAGCAACGTGGTCCAGTGGGAGTTGTCCTTGCTCTTGGCCTGGGGGTTGGACTAGATGGTCTTTAAGGTCCCTTCCAACCCAAACCATTCTATGATTCTTTGATTTTTGGAGCTCAGCTCTCATAGTTACATGGAATTCTGTGACTTCAAAGAGTTTTGGTGCTAAGAAGTTGTGGGGTGTTTGTACTACCCCATTAATAGTGCTGCCTCTCTGAAGACTTTCTGGCATGGAAAGGTCACCCATACTTCTCACAGACACTGAGCGCTAAAGTAGTTGGTAGGAGGATAAAAAATAAGTGGAGGTGCAGCTTGATAGGCCTGAACCTGCTTATTTCTCTTGTGGGAGGGGGTTAATGCAGCATGAAACTACTCCAGCTTTTGGCTGGGGAAAGACTGGGTGGAGCTGGCAGGGGGCAGTTTGCTAAGCAGTGGTAGCTTGGTCAGACAGGGTAAGAGTAAGCTCAAAAGGAAAGGAATATACAGCGGGTTTATCCACATTTGTGAGGTTTACCAGCAAATGTTTTTGGTGAGGCATTATTTCAGTGAGTTGCTCGCCTGTAAGACCTGTGGTGACTGCCTGCAGACCTGGAGAAAAGTAAAGGTGCAGCTGAGGTTGGTGGGATCATTTCCTTTGCCAGCGTGGCCTGACAGCTGAGGGCTCTGATGTTACCTCCTCCAGGGTCCCCATGCCTCTGTTGCAGAGGTAGTAGAGAGTGAAACACTTCTACTTCCTCACCACTGGGGCTGTGTCCAGTCCTGTCCTCTCTGCTCCCTGGTGCAGTGTCAGGATTTACTTGGTCCAAAGTTCACCTGCTGTCTTAAAAAGCACCAAATCAGCCTGACCCATCTTGATCATAAGGGATTTAAGAACTGTCTTTCAACTCAGACCTGTCCCTTTGTGCAAAAGTCTTCTGGTGGTTGAAAACTACTGTTCTGCTGTGGGGTTAGTGAGGGCTGCAGGATGCTGTTAGTACCCTGAGAGGGATGTTGTCCAAGTATCCGTACCCGTTGGATGCAGAGTTGCCTTTTAAAGCCCCTCTCAGCCTTGTCAGTGTTGGGGGATTAGTAAAGAGGTGCAGTTCTGGGTCTGCTGGCCAAAGGGGCCCAAGCAACAAAATGGTGGATAAGGAGGGAGGCTGGCTAGATGCATGACCCCTTGGCACTTTGTAGCCTACTTCCTAGCTTAGCTTTCTTGAAGGGACCGGAGCTGCCTCCATCCCAGCCCTACATCGTTGGCTTAATGGCAGCACAGATGGATGTGGAAGGAGCCTGATGCTTTTTCCCTGAACACTTGGCCTGGTGGGGTTGGGGCGAGAGTGAGGTCAAAACCCTTTTTTGCTCTTGAAGGAGTGTCTATTAAATGGCAATAACTTTCCATTTAGGGCTTTTTCCATTGGTGTCAATGGGCGTGACTTGCACTGTAGAAAATCTGTCATGTAAATGTGCCTGGCTCATGTGATAACAAAGCTCAGCTGTGCTCCACCCCTGTGGGATGTGCAGGTTAGACATGAGGGATGTGGAGGGCGCACATCACAAAGTGTGGTGGGGAGAGGCAGGGAAATGTCTGCCTGAAGGTGTATTTAAACTGAGATGGAGCACATGGGAAGTTGGTGGATAGAGATGGAAACTTGCTCTTCCTCTCCATCCGAGTCTTGCTTGGCCACGCTTGGGGAGCATCCAACCCCCCAGTGCCCAGGCACATGTAAAGCTCTGTGCAGTCTGAGTGCTCTGGTGAAGGCTGTTTTGTTCTCACTCTGATGGCTTGTTCATGCTAGTGCTTCAGCGATAAATCATTACTGGCATTTCTAACGAGGCTTTAGGACTGCTCTGGAAACATTAAAACCTGCAGTAGTGAGGAAGAGATGCAGGTAAAACACCTAGGAGGCTTGGTTTGCCTCCGAGGCAGGAAGGGCCAGGTGCGTTTTTGTTTGTGACTTACCTCTAAATTTTCCAGCTTTATTGAAAGCTATATTGTTTCCTCCCTCTTCTCCCTCTAGTTCTGAATTTACTACAGGTCCCCAAGTAACATGTTCAAGCACACTCAGTAAATCTATCGAGTAATTCACAGTTACATAGCATTGATCATTCATGGCTGTACAGGCATTTTACCATAGAGAATGAATACCAATAAAATTTTAAAGATGGAGAAATTGAGTCACAGACTGTGGGTTTCAGTTTCATTTAACTCTACCAAAGACACCTTCATCTCACCTAAGCTGTTCCTTTGGACTTGTAGCGCATACACCATCTGACTTGCGTTACATCTGTATCTGGAGACAAGTGGCATCCCAGGATTGCTGGTTCGTCTCCATTGACCCAAAGAAGGTCCATACAGCTAGCTGAGACTAGGCAGATCCTGCTCAAAATCACTAAACTGGAAAGCAGCAACGCTGACATCCTGACTTCCAGACTATCTCCTGTGCCATATTTAGCTAATGGCACTTTGCTGATATGCAACAGATATATGATGATTCTGTAAGTCCTTTCTGTCTTTTTATGACACTTTTTGAAGGAAATTTCCTACCAGGGTGGCAAGGTAGGGAGATGGAATACCACCCTCTGTCAGTGTCCTTTCAAGTAATGTTTATGTAGTAGATTGCTAGCCTTGCAATTGTTCCCTTACTGTGAAGAATGCTAGATAATACTCCTTGCACTGTTCTGACAGCGCTAAACAAACCCCAGGAGTGAGGAGACTGACCTCAGTGGTTTGAGATTAGTGCATTTGTGTTTATATTTTCTATATTTCACTTTGCTGCCTAAGTACATTCATTAATTGTTTTGGTGTATGCGTCCATCTCCTGTTATAAATGCGGTGCTTGTTCTAAGAGCAGAGTGACATTCATTCACTCTGAAACAACCTGGGGATTTGTTTTCTTGGGTGTTGTAAAACAGACTAGGTATAAATGCTGCAATTAGGAGGTGATGGGCTAATCTCATTAGTCAATGGGAG
Source organism: Anseranas semipalmata (assembly GCA_013399115.1). Classification (NCBI taxonomy): domain Eukaryota; kingdom Metazoa; phylum Chordata; class Aves; order Anseriformes; family Anseranatidae; genus Anseranas; species Anseranas semipalmata. The sequence continues at coordinate 69,341 of VXAA01006386.1, forward strand.
GAAACACTGGGGTCAGTGGGTTGGATAATGAAATCTGAAGATAAATTTTGATGTGCCAGATGGCCTGGCATAGAGGTTCCACTAATGTGGGAGGCAGGAGAGCCAATAGTAGCTTGGAAGAACAAAAGCTGTAGCAAGAGGCATGGCATGTGATTTCTCTGAGATAAAAACCTGCTTATGTGATGTCTTGGTGTGTGCAGGCCTGTGGAATTCTTTTTTTGGGGCCAATTTTTGGCAGTGAGGAGCAGGCCTCAAGCAGAAGTTAATGAGATATTGGCAGTATATTGCTGTGTCTGTATGATCAGTGGCTCAGCAAGAAGAAATAATTCTTTCAGAAGGGACCGATAATTGAAATATGTTCATTCTGTAGGGCAGGTTGTCTTTATGGTGTCCCCTTTGCCATGAATATTTAAGAGTTGATACTCAAATCCTGAAATTTGCTTTTGGGACAAGACTGTAGGCTCTTTCAGCATTAACACTTTGGGCTCAACTCCTCATTTTCTGGGATCAGTCCCTTCATTGCCAATGATGTCAAACAAAAAAAAAAAAAGTAGTTTTGGGGCGGAAAAATATAGCTTAAAAAAATTTCAGTTTTCAAGAGTGACCTCTGAGATAGGAACGCCTCTGTTTTAGCTTGGCCCGACTGGAAAGCAGCCTGGTAGAAAAGGACCTGGGGGTATTGGTTGACAGCTGGATGAACATGAGCCAGCAGTGTGCTCAGGTGGCCAAGAAAGCCAACAGCATCCTGGCTTGTGTCAGGAACAGTGTGGCCAGCAGGACTAGGGGAGTGATTGTCCCCTTGTACTCGGCTCTGGTGAGGCCGCACCTCGAGTCCTGTGTTCAGTTTTGGGCCCCTCACTGCAGGAAGGACATCGAGGTGCTGGAGCGTGTCCAGAGAAGGGCAACGAAGCTGGCAAGGGGTCTGGAGAACAAGTCCTACGAGGAGCGGCTGAGGGAACTGGGGTTGTTTAGCCTGGAGAAGAGGAGGCTCAGGGGCGACCTTATCGCTCTCTACAGGTACCTAAAAGGAGGCTGTAGCAGGGTGGGGGGTCGGTCTCTTCTCCCAGGCAACAAGTGACAGGACAAGAGGAAATGGCCCCAAGTTACACCAGGGGAGATTTAGGCTGGATGTTAGGAAAAACTTCTTCACTGAAAGAGTTGTGAAGTATTGGAACAGGCTGCCCAGGGAAGCGGTTAAGTCACCATCCCTGGAGGTATTCAAAAGACATGGAGATGTGGTGCTTAGGGAAATGGTTTAGTGGAGGACTTGGCAGTGCTAGATTAATGGTTGGACTTGATGATGTTGGAGGTCTTTTCCAACCTAAATGATTTGATGATTCTATGATTCTCCTTTTGCCAGACTCATTTTTCACAGAGGCTCCTCCCGGCTCCTGTTCATTTCTAGTGTGCTGGGTGTCGCTGCACGCTGTAAGCTGAGGCAGTTCCCACCCTGGGTCTCTCTGCAGGGCTGTGGCCCAAAAGTTTCCCCAAAGATGAATGGGAAGAAGCTGGGTGCAGTCCTCCTGCTTTCTGCCTTGCTCCACATGAGCACTCATTCCTTACCTCTCTCACCTACCCACACCAACATTTTTCCAGGAAACAAACAGGGAGCAGGGTTTGCCAGGCTTGGCTGTATTGCATAAAACAAGAGTAGAGGAAATCCAATTGCATGCTCTGGCCACCTTACCTGGCAGCACCCTGGTGGTATTTTCTTTTAGCAAGCATCAGGTGCAGGCAAAGGCTTATCCTGGGCTCTGGGCCATCACAGCAACTCTATTGATCAGTGCCCAAGCTTGAAACAGTCTGATGAAAGTTCTGAGTTTTTAAAGCAGTGTCTAGAACTGTAGCCAGACTTCACCTGGCTGTGAAATAATGAAAAGTGTAGTTACAATAAGAAGCCTTATTGAGAAATGTGCTTGTGACTGGGATGCAGCCAGTCAGCACTCAGTGTCTCCTGGCAGAGGGGAAAGGAGGAACTTTTTCTTGGTAGTTTACTGTGTTTAGTATTATAAAAGTTAATGGGCTGGATCTTCGAGTGTGAAACAGCATAGTTCTGACAGCAGTGCTGCTGCATTGATAACGATCTTTATACCACCTGGGAGTAGCTCAAGGGTATAAATTGCTGGTTAGACATAGGTGGACCATTCTCCTGGGATCTTTTACCATTCCCATAGAGTAACACGGCATGTAGTTTCTTAGCCCTTATCTAGAGTCCTATTTATGTCAACATTATCATGGGTCAAAACCAACAGTATTTTTGCCCTTAAATACCTTACATGCTGCAGCACCTTGAAACAATACACACAATTCAGCCACTTCTGTCCTAATGTCTTCCAGCTCACAGTGTGCTCTTAGGAAATAGAATTTAATGTGAAAACATCAATCTGGCAAGCCTCCTCCTCCTCCTCTTGCACCAGGGCTAGATTCTGCTGCTGAAATGGTCCCAAGAAGGAGACCCAAAGCCCCAAAAGTGGTGGCACTTAGCAGTGGCAGGGAAAGTCCCAGAGGAGACGCAGCTGCAGGGGAGGCTGTTGTAAATCAAGGTGGCCCCAGCTGTCAGGCATGGCAGAGCTGAGATTGATGGGGTGGGTGGGGAAGCTGAGGCAAGGAGAGTTCAAGCATCACCCTGACCTGCATGAGGGGAAAATAACCCCAACCCTCAGCAACATCTGATTGAAGCCTGCTGTTCCTCCGAAGGGGAAAGGTCAGGCTCTGCTTTGTTGGGTGCCCTCAAACAAAAAACCTGTTTATACAGGACCCACCCTTGTACCTTGTGAGTTGGAGGGTGAATGGGCTTAGAGACATTCAATGTTCTTCTCTCTGGTAACGTTTCTGTTGATGAACCGTGGAAAATTCAGATGGGGCTGGTGGTAAAAGCCTGGAAGCAATTGGGCAGGTTAAGATCCCACGTAAACATTAACTGGAGTTAGCCTCCATAAGTGTTATATCAGTGATCCAGGGAAAATGCTGTTCAGTGCCTCAGATTCTGCACAGAAGGGATGGGATGAATTGGCAGGTGGTGGTTCTTGCCAGCACAGGCTTGAAATTAAGGCTGAAGCAGTGTACTGCTCCCTGCACCAGCGTGCCGCCAGTACCTGGGGAGAGGAGAGTTTCCAAACTTCATTGCCAGCTCTGTGCTGCAAGTACTCCCAATGACCTGACATAAGGTTTTACAAATCGCGATAGTTCAGCTGGAAGTGAGACATAAATATGCTGTGTGTCTGGGGACCTGCAGTTAGGGGGACAGTCTTCTAGAATTCTGTCTGAATTCCCAGTGCTGGAGGTCTCTGCCAGAAAAATTCACCTTCTCTGCTTCCAGGCATCCTCTTTCTTGAATCCCCCCAACATACGGGCAGGGAACAGCATCTGGCCATCTGAATTGTTATGGTGACTTACTCTGTGTCACAGTCTTTTAGAGGGACCTTGTGGGTCCCCTGTAAAGTGATGGATGCTTGTCCAAGTGTCATATGATACAAACACAAATACCTCTGTCACAATTATATACATAACAGAAATATAGATATTGGGATTGGCTTCCATGTCCTGTCCTGCATCTCCTTTGTACTCATATTTTAAATAAAACTGTTTGAGATGAGGGGCTGAAGAGAGAAGCCCTGTGTGATTTGCCCTACCCAAAGGTTGGGCACGTCTTCTGTTAAGCATAGTAAGAATTAGCAGTTCAGGAGCTGATTTGTGTGCAAATCAGATGTTTCCATCAAAGGAGAAGAGGCATGAAAATGACTTCAGCCATTTGATTTTAATGTAGCACCATACATCTGATGGCACCCTCCCAGCAGCTTTCCAACCTCTGCCTTCTGCCCTCACACAGGAGAAGCTGACCCAAGTACAGCTCAGCCAAGCAGGGGCAAACTGGCATCTCTGCTCTGGTCCTGCATGGCTTTTATCTATTTGAAAGAATCAGCATAGAATACATTGATTAATGGCCCGGTAAATTAATTGGCAGCCTCTGCAGGCTGCTTTGCAGCTGATGGCTGCAAAGAGCTTTTGGAGTAGAAAAACATAGCAAAGTGCCAACTTATTAGGCTGTGACGGTGCCTGCTGTACACCAGGCATTTTCCTAACAGGAAAGGAAACAAAGGCATCTCGCTGAGGAATGTTGCAGGCAGACTGACTCACAAGCAGGGTGGGGGAAAGGGATTTTAAAAGGTCCAAAACCAGGGGGGAAAAAAACAAATGTGTAGTTCAAGCACTAACTCGGCACTCTTCAGATAAACAGCATCCTTGCCACAGGATTGTAGCCCTAATGGTGTTTGATTTGATATTACAGCATCTGATAATACAGTGTTTCGTGCATTGCAGTGAAGATCAGATTCTGCCCAAATCTCAGCCTGTGAAGATCTCTCTCCTGCTTGCTTGCTTTCTTTCCAAGGCAGCTTTGACACAACTGAAGAGGAAAGTACAGGCTAGATCTCTGCTAGCTGCTGCTGAGGCACCTGCATTTCCCAGCTCTCTAGAATCACTTTCTGATCTGTAAGCAAAGCATCAACTGGCAATTGTGGCTTAAAATGCTCCTTATATATGCCAAACAAATTGCTGATATTTAATATCAAAAGCAAAAATTTTCTGTTGTCCTCTGACAAGTTGAGGTTCTGGTCTGTGTGGGGAGCACAAAGTGCCATCAAGAAATAAATAGAATTAGACCAGTTGATTACGCATTGCATGAAATAAAAGATACTACATGATTTTTAAATGTCATGGAGAGCATCCCTTCATCTTCCTGACGCATCTATTCAGCTCTTTTATGTGAGCCCAATTATTTTGTTTCTCCAGTTTTGTAAAAGAAATTTATCAGTGTGTCTAGATGTTATAAGAAACACAACAAAATGCCTTGCTCTCCCTGGGTCTGAGGTTGTTGCTCGTGTGAAAAGCCTGCTTTGTAATGATCCTTCCTCAGCTGGGGGACTGGAATTTGGTTTCCTCCACCTTCAGTGTTATTATGGTTCCTTTACTGGGCAACAGGGATGGAGATGCAGCTCCAGAAGTTGGTTCTTCTGAATAGTCTTTGAAACGCCAAGACTTAAGTGGGATTTAACTAAGTAGGATAGTAGTTCTTGTTCAGACTCCTGGTTTCTCACTTGATTTTTGGTGGGAAGTAAGGATTTTAAGCAGGACTCGAGCACTGAATATTGTATTAGATGTGGGTCTGAGCCCATGTAACTTACAGTCACTGGACGGTTTTCCTTCCAAATAACTAATGAAACAAAACTTTGTTGTGGAAGTCTAATTTTACCCAAAAGAAAACCTGGCCTTAGGGTTTCTGTGGTCAAAACTGCTGCAGCACTATAATGCAAGAACTTCTTTGGCTGGTTCAAAGTTGTTAAAACAGAGCTTGATTCACTCAAGTGAATATAAATATTCACAAAAGTGTTGTCTTGTTCTACAGTCAGGGGTGGGGGAACGTGTGCAGGAGATGTAGAATGGGCTGCAGCATAGAGCAGGTTTCCAGCTGCTTGCCTGCCTGGCACTATGGCTCTTTCCCCACTGCTTGCCTTGTCGTTCTACCCACCATGGGATGGAGAGAACATCTGCCTTCATGTGAAAAGGCAAATCTATGGGGATGTAAGAATAGTCTGGTCAAAATTAAATGCAGCAGATGATTTGGAGGTGAGAGCCAGAGACAGCAGGGCAAGCGGCTGCTTTGCTTGCTTGGTGTGAAGGGTTCTTCAAAGAACAATGAAAGACCAGGTGTATTTTACCTGAAAGACCTCACTGTGACTTTCCATAAACATTGTACCTCCAAGGCTGTTGGTCGATAAGATGTATTATAGGAAAATAATGTTAACTTTACTATTTTGTTTGGTCTGATTGGCAGTGGGTTGGTGGCCTCAGACTAGATGATTTGCTTGGTCATCTGGCCCCAAAGGGCCAGTTTATGTGAAGGCAAGCTTACAGCTCTTGTGTTTTTCCTTGTCCTTGCATAATGAGACACCAAAGTATTGCTTGTCTTGGCTAAGCAACAGGAATTAGCTGTGATGAATTGCATTTGTGCCTGTTTCTGGTTGGTTTAAGGTGCCTATTTCAAGTGGCAAGGAAGAAAGATGAGTGTTTATGTTTCCTTTAAATGGCTGGTGCAGGCTCTTTGCCCCTAAGTAGTCCAGCTTAGCGCATAGCCAAGAGTTCTGGCATAGGGCCACAAGGACAGATTATTCACTGTATTCTGAAAGGGTGTTGGGTTTCTGCATCTGACCCCTGGGATGGATAAATGGGAGGATTAGCTGCTAAGGAAGCAATTATCCACTCTCTATAATTAATATCTTCTTCTTATTCTCTGGTGTTACTTGACCTGGAACCAGAACCTGTTTGTGTTGCCAGTTTTGTGTAATCACCACCTTTAAACAAGGGCTCGGGTACCAGACCTTTAGAAGTCAGTGCAGTGGAAGTGTGTAAGAACACAAGGGTGAAGTTATTGAGTCAAGCTCCAGTGTCCAAAGCAATGAAGAACGGGATGATTAAAGACTAGTTTTGTCCCTGAGGTAACTTTCTGCCCTTTAATGCCACTGTGTCTTTTGACATGAAGATTAAATATGCTTGCTATTCTTCTTAAACAAAGCCCGCCCTGTCAATAAAGCAAACAGGTGTCTAATGCTGCTGCACATGCCTTTTTAAAGGTTGCTTTTCCCATCAATTCTGCTGTGTTTTCAGCTGTCACTGTTTAAAATGCCATCTTGATCAGGTGTAGTTAAGGATTGTCATTCTACACTTGCATTTCCCATTTACAAAGCCAGACAGATGTAACCAGATGTTGATAGCATCTGATGGTTGTAGGAGAAGGATAGATTCTTTTCATCCTAATTTAAAAGTAATCCTGAATTCCTTATTTACCTCTCTGTCTATTTTGCGATATTTATATTGCCCATGTTGTAGAGGAGGCTGAGACTAAAAATAGTTAATGATTCTCTGGAAATGTCCAATTTGGGTGTGTATCTGGATGTTTCTTAAGGGACTATGATTTTAAGATCAGAGCAGTAGCTCAGCCAAAACAAATTGGATTTCTATCTTTGAGTGCATTTCTTGTTAAACTTTCACACATGAAAATCACTTTTGGAATCAAAGAAAGCTAAAGGAAACTAAACTTATAAAACTTGTACATATAAAGTTAAATATTAACTTCTTTTTAAGCTTCCAACGGGATTAAATGGAGCTTTTAAAGTGTTCTTGTAAATTAGACAGTTTTCTCCTGATACCGTTGCTGAAGTGGCACTACAGGTGGGAGTTAGTTATTTCTCCCTGCACTGTATTTTGAGATAAAGTGAAATCACTGTTAATAAATTAAGAACAATTGAACCTTTTATAGGGCACATATTTGATAGCAAGCAGCAACAGACCTTAGACTATGCTATTTGAATACCAGGGATTATCAAGGGGATTGTCAGTTGAGTGAAGAGTCACTGGGGAATTGCCGCAGGCTTTCACGGAATGATGAGGTTTGAGCAGGCAAGGTGGGACTTTGTACAGCACATAGGTAAATGGGGAAATCACATAAATACATAGTTAGATCATGCACTGCAACCCAGCCGTGGGATTATTTTCCTGCCTACCACACGCTCAAAGCAAAATCAAACAAAAAGGGTTAAGCTCTTACAGTGAAGAACAACAGTGTATTACTTGGAGGAGAAGACCTCCAAAGTTGTTGCCTGGGGACAACATCTAATGAAAAGCTGATCTATCAAGTGGTCTTCTGTAGAGCACTAGCTCCAGTTAAACAGCACAAGGATCTTTTTACCAGGCCTTTAGTGAACAGAAATTTTAATTGAATAGTCAAAAATAGAGCAGATATTTGCTGTTTGTGAAATGAGATCTCTCTCTGACTGAGCAAAGGAGGCTGAGTTCCTGGTGAAAAAACCTTCCATGGTTACTGCAGCTACGAGAAAATGTCCTTTTCTTGATAGAAGAGGGTCTCAACTGCTACTAGTACTGTGGAGTCATTCTCAGAGTTGTGGGCTCCCCCTGCCTTGGAAGGGATATGTGGGCTTATTTGTCTGAGCTCAGTGGGAGACCGATTGAATTAGCCTGGCTTAACCATGTGCAGTACGAGAACCTGGGGACTGCTATATTATCCTTAAGGCAAATTGAACTTGGAGACAAACATTGACAGTGCAGATTAAGAAGAAAAACATGTGGGGAATGTGAAAGCTGAACATCCTGTATGCTCTTGCAGATTAGTGTGGTGCTGTTTTTTATTAAAACAAGGAGGTCACTTTGTGTTATTGTAAAAGCTGTTTGTCTTGGTTTCACGATACACTAGGACCGGTCCCCAGGAAAACTTCAATTAGTTCTCAGTTGTATTCAATTAAACTCACTAATTCAATTCAAATAATAAATTAAAATAATACAATCTTAAATTAATTAATCAGCACTGAACAGGAGTAGTGGTAGTTAATATTAGTCATAATTTCTGAGTTGCTATGTAGGCTTTGCAGATCTTGGACCAACACTTGTTCTTTTATATCAGGACAACTCCAGGAGTTGCATCTACCTTGATGTGTTCAGGTAAAGAGCATGATTCTCAAGTGAGTTTTCTGTGTCTGGGTTCATATTGTGTATAGGTATCTTTGTAGGTCTTCGTGGGCATAGAAGATTTCTACAGGCAAAGAAAACTTTGTCCTTTTCCAGTGATTAAAGTTGATACTAGATCTCTCAAAGTTACCAGCAAAGCAGATGTGAGCTTCTTTGGTGCACATACCTTTTCTGCTGGTGGTGACTGTCCAAACCCCAAAGCTCATCTATCTTCCTCTCCGATCCAGGAGAAGGACTCTAGGATTTCTTTTGACATTCTCAGCCTTTACTTGTCTCAGAGCTAACTCTGTAGTCTCTCTTCCTTCAAACATTCCACAGTTGCAAGTCATGACATCTGCTGTAACAATAATAATTAGTCTTAGCGAGAAATAAGTGAAGTTAGAGTTATTCACTCTTAGTTTGTACCCATACATCTGTTAGGGGTACTCAAGGCACTTCTGTTTTTTTCCACAGGGTCTAACATGTACTTTTAAAGTAACTAAAGTAAGGATTCTCCCATAATCACCTGTCTCCAGGAGATGGAGCTCCAAGAAAAACACTAATTACTGTTGGGTTCATAATTTAAATTATGAAGGTTAACAACACAAATTCTATGTCCCAGGCTGGGAAGACTTGTCGATATCTCAATTACCATTAATGAATCTCATTTTGTATTCCAGAATTGTAGTGAAAGGAAATGAGAGGAGAAAAATACACTCATTTACCTCAGCTAGAGAGAGCCTGGGCCTGTATCCAGTTGTGAGTAATGCTTGTTGGAAACAAGACATGAGCATTTAACAAGGATGGTAATTAACTATTGGTGTAGCTTATGAAGATATGCCACGGATTTTTCTTGTTTGGAGCTTTTAAATCCAAGATACAGGAGTCTACTCAGTGAATACTTCTTTTTGAAGTTATTGAGCTTTAGTGAAAGCTCTGTTGTGTGAACACCTAAGACCTATGTTATGGCGGAGATCTGGCTAAACAGGCTTAATAGCACTGCTTAGCTTTGAAATCTCAGTAATTGGGTTGCACACATGGATGTGAGGCTAGAATTTGGTCTTTATTGATTAAGAAAATTTACACTGAAGAGACCCTGTGCATTTGGGATTTGAATAGACCATTCTCTTTTGGCTCTGACAGCTTTCAAAAGAAAGTCCTGAAAGAGATGAAGCCGCTCACTGGGCAAGGAGCTGCCATGCTGCCGTTCCATCAGCAGCAGAGCCTTTGCACCCTGCTGTTCCCCCTGCCCCAACTGCTTCTCCTCCCTCCCTGGTTTGCTTGAATGTGCTCTCCTGCAGTTTTTGGGAAAGTGGGGATTTACAGGGAAAATGCTCTCCTTCCCAAGGGAGAGCTGGCTGTGCATGTATGCAGTATAATGGATCCTGGGTGAGATTTGAGGAGGAGAAATTCAGCTTACGTATGTGCATGCATGCACTGATATCTTATTTTCTCTGTTAGGAAAAAAAAAATCAGTATGAGTGGTGCACTGTGAAATTTCTCACAATGGAAGTATAGCAGTAAGAAATGCTACACTTCATGGCTGGCCTTTTTGCAAAGGGATTCATGAAAACTTTTGCTTCTTGAGACAGACCATGACTTCACCTCAGACTTAAGAACCTACCAAATGGTTCAAAACTATTTAGCAAATGGCTAGTCAAAAATGTAAATTATTGTTTTTCCCCTGTAGTGGAGGGAAAACACCTTACTTTAAAACATAACACCAAGAAACATCCACAGTTTTTATTTTAAATAAAAATAAAACCAAGTTGTACTAGTTCTTTTTTCTATGAGATATTTTTGTTTTTCCAGTTTTTAAACCTGGAAATTCCAAGTAAGATGAGAATTTTCAAAGAAAATACAGTACGAAAATCTTTGTTTAAAAAGCCTTTTTTTTTTTCTTTGTTTTAGAGGAAAAGTGATAAGAGAAGAATCAATCATGAGGTACACAGTTGTGTTTTTTCATTTCTTTCATTTCTAATAACCTAAGACAGGTAGGGGCCTTTGGTCACATAGAACTTTTAAGTCATTTAGGAGTTTTTTACCTGGCACTAAAATCAATAATGAAGGTTATATAAGATGGCACTTCAGACTGAAAAATAGCTGTTGCTTGTGCAGGCAGAAATGTTCAGATATATCCAGTTAGACCCCTGAATTTGTTTTTATGAGTTTAGACCAAACATCTACCCCAATAATAATCCGTCTAGGGAATGAAATCAAATTAACACACAGCTTCATGCTGTTGGAAGTGCTTAGAGCCCCCCCC
>VXAA01006386.1:80171-91073 GCA_013399115.1 Anseranas semipalmata
ATAGAGAAATCAAGATGTGCTTTTGCCTTCAGACAAAAAAATAGACCTGCTTTTGTTAGTGCCAATATCACTGTTTTTTAATGTTACTTTCTGACATGTGGGAATGCTTTAGCGTGCAGGTGATGCTTTGAAGTGCTGAGTTCTGTCTCTCTAAGCTGTAACTCTCTCTGGACTTTATTATTCACCATGGATTTTTGGGAATAATATGCTCCCATGACTTTTAGGCTCTGCGTGAAGTACAGCAGCGACAGAAGAGTATGCCTGAGAGGTTGCTGCTGCGCCATGGTTTTTGGAATGGGCTACATCCTCTCTCTGACTTCTTTTTCCTAGTGATTTATAGAAGAAATCATGGACTGTGACCATAGTGGTATATTAAACAGTGCTAGCGTGTTCTGATAGTCTCTCATACTGACAGACCAGTCCCCCATCTCTTTCCCAAAGAGTTTGTGCAGTTTCTGGAGTGAGGGATGGGCACGTGGGGTACAGCAGTCTCGCTGTGGTGGCTATGAGGGATTAACAGTATAGCCAAGGCCAGCCTATGCCAGGGCCAGAGAACGGGACCTGCCACTAGTTATTATTTTTGAGGGTGTACAAGAAAAATGGGTGTTGTGACATCCCTTCTTGTCCTCTGATGAGAAGATGGGTGAAGCCCAAAGAAGGCAGGAAATCAGTTGGGTCAGCTGAGGCACTGGCATGGCCCGTATACATGCCATTGGGGACAGGACAAGGGGCAATGGCCACAAAATGGAGCACAGGAAGTTCCGCACCAACATGCGAAGGAACTTCTTCACGGTGAGGGTGACGGAGCACTGGAACGGGCTGCCCAGGGAGGTTGTGGAGTCTCCTTCTCTGGAGATATTCAAGACCCCTTCTAGACGCCTACCTGTGCAGCCTGCTCTAGAGAACCTGCTGTGGCAGGGGGGTTGGACCCGATGATCTCTGGAGGTCCCTTCCAACCCCTACAATTTTGTGAATCTGTGAATCTGTATATACCTGAGCTGGGTGACTGCATGGTGTGGCACCTCGAGTATATGTTTCTGTGGTGGACATGCTGAAATCATGGTGAATACGGATCTCACCAGCTATTGCAGGAGGCACTGGTAGCTCCCTTTTAGGAAGGTCTCCCTCCAGGCAATATCAGCCATATGACATTCAGAAAACGCAAAGGAGATAGATGGACAAAAGTGAACAACTTGTGAAGTAAGTGTGGCCTTAAGCATGATCTGAAATTTAGGATATCCCCAGGGCTTCTTCAGACAGGACCAGCTCCTCTTGAACTGCCATTGCAGAGGGTGAAGTTCTGTGGACAGCCTCAAATTTGGCCTCAAGCACAGCACCAGTGCTGCCCTTGTGTTACACTTTGCACACAGACATTAATATCGTATTAATGACCACTATGGTGGTGTTCTCTTCAGGAGCTGGGGGCTTGGGTTAGCTTTATGTACCATCAGCTCTGATGCGCTTGTCCTCTCTGGAAGGAGGAGCAGTTTCTCTGGCACTTTTCTACTGAACTAAGGGCAGCCCTGGGAGGAAATGCCCCCTGGTAGTGTCACTTATTCACAGAGCTGGACTACTCAGGAAACAACTCAGTGCCACACCAAAAGCATGGAGCAGGTGTCTCCAGAGAGTCAGAGGTCCTAATAGCTGCTATCCCCAATCCCGTGGTGCCAATGCTTGCAAGTGCCAACTTTTCTTTCTGCCGTTTTCATGGTTGGCAAAAGGCTGGTTTGCTTCGCTCTCATTCAGTGTGCTAGTTCTTGGCTCCTTCTGAATCACTGGTCCACTGTTTATTATGGGGGAGGACTGTCAAAGGCTTGGGGGTCTGGAAAAAGTGGTTGAAGTGCCTTGCCTTTCTGTCTGATTTCCCATGGCAAATTCTAGATGAGTGTCCCTCTCTGCTTGTCAACATGCAGTGAAGGACTGGGCTTTCTATGCACCTCATTTTTTGTGGCAGCCTCCTTATGTGGGCTGGCTATGCCTGCAGGAAATAGGAGATGTTTTTGCATGCAGATTTTCCTGGGATATTTCAGGGGTGATTCAATGAATTATGCAGGGGTTTCGTTCCTCTTCCCACTGGACTCCCTCCCCTACTACTCCCACCGAAGCAGCAGAGCTGCCACTAATTGGCCTGACAAGTGGAACAGCTCTTTTCTGAGGGAACCTCGTACTTCATCTTGGAGAGGAATTTGCTTTGAAGTCCTTTCCCTGCCCTGTATTGTCTATACACCTTGCTTTGCAGGAGTGCAATAAGTGGAAATCAAACAGTCTGAGACCTAGGAAACAACTGCTAAGTCCTGCCTGTCATTGCAAGGCATTTGACATGTTTATAATAAAGCTGTCAGGTTTGCAATAAGCAGCCAGAATCAAAGCAGCCAAATGCTGTTTTTTCACACACACACAAACACGATTCATTTTTTGGGTAAGAACACATTGAAGCTGATGGAAGTGGGTTGAGCTGAGCAAGTTATTACTACTGTCCGTGTACGACAGTGTCAGAAACACTGCGACACATCATGGCTATGCTGTCACAGTAAGAAGCCCAGGGCAACATTTGTGATTAGGATATCCCAATGGATTACTCCCACAGTGTTATTAGTGCTTGGAGCCCTCAAACATTTCTCAGTCATGTAAAAGCAATGCTGGAGGGTGATTACATGGTCTCATGGTTAGATCGGTAGGGCAGTGTCAGTAGGGCACAGGACTGGGCTTCCCTTCCTTGGCACTTTCACCGAATTACAGTGTGACGTGGTAAGTTGTTTCACCTGCATCCCTCCTCTCCCTCTCTGCCTTTGCCTGTTGCCAGCTGTGTGGTGGGACCAGCCAAGGGACAGGTGGAGGGACCTTTGCATTCTGGCTGTGCTCAGAGATACCGGATTATTGTCAGGGATTAGGGGAATGGATCCCAATGGATTCAGCAATGCTGTGGTTTTCTGGCTTCCAAACTTTCAAAACTGTTTGCAAAGGACTCGTGCCAGGATGACATGCTTAGCAGTCGCAAAGATTGGGGAGGGGGCACAGGGATTTATTAGTCTTTTAGAAATTACTTAGAGCAGCCTGAACCCAGCGCTTGTTGCTGCTGTTGATCAGCTCGCACAAAGGGTGTGATTACCACGTGCTTCCTATGCAACATTGCGTGTGGCAAGAGGAAACTAAAATTACTGGGAAGTCCTCAGATGATGGTGTATCAGAGACCATACACGTAGCAGATCCCTCTTCCCTGCAGAAAAACCTGAAGCCCGACTGCAATGCAAGTGGACTCCACACCTCTGGAGTGGTTGGCGGTTGTGAAATTTGCCATGACAAATGAGATATGCCAACCGAGAAGGGTTATACTGGCTTGGAAGAATTTTAGCTATTCACCCATGGGATTTCTCTTTCCCACTGCAGAAATAAAAGATGCAAATTGGGCAGGGAGGTAAAGCGCGTAGCTGTTCAGTCTGTCCCACTTGGGAGGTGGCACTGGCTGGAGGACCTTTCCCCGCCGAAGAGCCGAGCTGCATGAGGAGGGATGCAGTGGCTTTGAAAGCCAGCGGGAATAGCTGTGTAATCCCAACTTTCTTGTTTCCTGAATAACCCAGCCTCCAAGCACAATTGGGCTTCAGTGGTGTGGGGGGAATCTTATTAGGAGGCTGCAATGAGGAAAGAAGACTGGCTTTTGTAAGTAGTAAATGAAGTAGTTATTAAAAAGAAAGGACAAAGCTACCAAAAGCCTCATTCATGTTACAGGTTTGGGCATGGGACAGAGGAGAAATCCACAAAAATCTGCCTTTCAGCTTTTTCTATTGCTTGTGTTTGAATGGGAAATTGAATATCCACAGGATCCTGAGAGACAGCACACATGAAAACAGCACAAATTCCTTCAGGGATATGCAAGGAGGAAGTGACATCTGTTTTGCATCCAAACATTACTTGAAGTCTAGTTAAAACTGTTGTTGTGACGGGGAGGGGAAAACATGGAGAAAATTCTCCTTCCCTTTCAGATGGGAATCTGTGCAGCCAGGCGGAGGGAATACTAATGAAGTTCTCTGATCTTTCCTTCACTTACAAATCAATGCCATCCAAATTTCAGAAAAGCCACTTAGTCACCCATGGTCGAGTCTTCAGTAAATGTTAAACAACTTGCTAGTGATAGGGTCATTCACATCTGGCTATTCTGCCTTCTGTGTATGAATTAAAAAGGACAGTGTTAATCTAAGAAGGTATTTATTCACCGTTCTTCAGGTAATTATCTTAATTTGATGTATGGAAAACAGTGGCTCACATAAGGTTGATATTTCAAAGGAAGCATGAGGGAGTTTGGGTATTGAGATCTCTTGGCTGGGGCTGGGCAGAAAACGCAACTGCACATCATGAGATGTTTTGAGGGTTTTGTCTTTGAAGACCTTTAGGCAACTCCTCACTCCTACTTTTTCTAGAATACTCTTTCTGTTTGGATACTCACCTGGGAGCTGGAAGATCCACATTCAAGTGCCCTAAACCGTCTCTCTCTAAATCCCCCCAGGTGAAGGTTTTCCATCCTTCGGAGTCTTCCTTTGGTGAATGAGATGTTAGCTGATCTCCACCATAGCAGTGCAGTTGTTAGGCAATTGCCTAAGATAGGGAATTCAGGGGTAAGTATCTGTCCCATGTAGGGCAGCCCAGGGACTTCCATAGCAGCTCATTTATCTGCCCTGACTGCAAAGCTTGTAGCTGCTCTAGAGTCTTGCTTTGGGAGTTGAGAAACATCCCCATACAAAACTAAATCAAGATGAAAAGAAGTTTGAAAATATGGAAATGTTGCATTTTTCTTTGGATCTTTACCCCCAGAAATAGCTTTGTTCTTTTTAAATGTGTTCTGTGTCTGTCAGTTCATAGCCAGGCAGGTAGGCTGGCCTGCCATATAAAATGTCGCTGCATTTCGCTTGTGCCCTACCTTGTGGTTGCCTTTGGGCCCATGTGGAAGACTACGGGTGAAACAAGAGAACGGCTGAAGTGCTGCATATGAATGGCTCCCAAATTAAATTGCACCACAGCCCATGTCTTGTGGCTGTCAGGGCAGCACATCTTTCACTCTGCTTGTGAGGGGGACTTGAGCTGCTGCTGTCTGAACTGAGATGCTTTTAAGCACCCATGTAAACAAGGCTGAAAGCTGAATTCTTTCTTTTTGTTAGGCAGAAGGATCAGGCAGGCAAGTTTGGGCTAAAGATTACTCTGCTTTATTGAGACCACACAGCCAATCTCACCTGCTCCCTGCTAGACAAAACACAGAGCCTGGAGGTGGGAATAAATGCTGGAGGAGGCCAGTATGGGGAGGAACTGCTGAGATTCAGTCAGGGAGATTTTACCTGTGTGGTGTGATAAGCAAGACAGCTGTGCTGGGTTTCTTCTTTTTCAGATTTGGAAATGAATAATCAGCATGTTACCTGTCTATCATTTTTCCTAGTTCATTTCTCAGTTTTTTAACACGTTTCTAGTTAGCACAAGACTGAAACAACCTCATACTATGTGTCTAATCATGGGAGCCAATGCAAATTCCGTGTTGGTCTGTGCCTAGGATGGTTTGTGGGTTTGCTAAAATCCTACTGTCTTTTCCCCTTCTTTCTTTTTCTTGGTCCAGTTCCACAGTCTCCCCAGGGAGCCTTGAACTCCTCACTGTGGAGGGCAGAGAGGGAAGATGGGACACCAGAGGTCTCCTGGCTTGCGGGGGATCTTGAGGGCCATCAGTCAGATGATGTTAGTCAGGGTTAAATTTGCATGGAAGAAGATGCTGCAGTGTAGTTATATCTAGCTAAGGAAAAAATTGCCAATATTGTAATACATGGGTAGAATCTTCTGCCAAAGAGCAGATCTTGGGGTTTAGCTCCTAAAATTTTTTTGTTATAAAATTTTGTGTAGTACTAGTATTAAGGAAGTGGCTAGACCTTTGTGTGGTGGTGGTTGGTGGCACTCTCATGGAATTAAAATGCTGGTGTCATGTATGACCATTCTTGCATTAGCACACGTATCAGAGACATGCGTTGACCCCTGTTTGGGTAGCAGAAGCAGCAGAGTTTACCTTGCTTAGCATGGCAGTGATGGTAGTTTAATGCCCCAGACCAATGCAGGTCTGCACAGCCCAAGGCCCTAATCTACGGAGGCCCAAGAAAGAACACATGCTTCATTTTTAAAAGCAGGTTAATATTTCCACATATCTTGCCTGAGTTGAAGGTCAAATACATAAACTATTTGAATTGAGACCTAAATGACCTAAAAGCACTAGGTCCTGACTGAGATAGTGTCCAATGTCAGGAAAAAGAGAAGGCCTTGAATTCAACACTTGATCAGTCTTTGAATGTCCCTTTAGTCCAGCTATTACTATTGGAATTGAATAGCTCTGTTAAGTTTTAGGTCTTTGAGCTGCTCTGCTGTGGTTTTGTTCTGCCAGGGTGACTGAGGGGGGCTGATGTACTCCAGTGGCTGCCCTTGCAAAGAGCTGGATTACAGAAGTCTCTTGATTCTTCCCTTGTCAGAAGCTTGTAGTTTATGAGGTTAGAAACCTTTCTGGGTTAAGCTTTCACTTTGTGACAATAAGCTGTTTTACAAGAGTGCAATGAATTTCTTTGAAGTTATTTTCAACAAAAAGGGCTCTTTTCACTGTACCTATAGCAGAAGAGACCATCTTTGGGGTTTTCAAAGAAAACCTTGCAAGTGAGCAAGTCAAATACAAACCATGGGTAGCTGTACCAGCATGAAAAAGCAGTGAAAGTTCACTGGAATGAGACTTCTCTGTTGGGCTTGAGAGACTGTTTGAACTAGGAATTTATTTTTTCCCTAGCTGGATGCCCTTCTTTGAGAAAGAAATAGCCTTCCTGCAAAGAGTGGATGGGTGGTGAGAGACTGGATTCTTTTGGGTGAC
The DNA here is from genome assembly GCA_013399115.1 of Anseranas semipalmata. Classification (NCBI taxonomy): domain Eukaryota; kingdom Metazoa; phylum Chordata; class Aves; order Anseriformes; family Anseranatidae; genus Anseranas; species Anseranas semipalmata. The sequence continues at coordinate 87,046 of VXAA01006386.1, forward strand.
TCCCCTAGCTCATGTATTCTCCAAAATCTGACTAATAGCATTCAGTATCGAAGTGTTGGTCTTTCACGTTCTTTGTCCTGCAGTCAGTGAAAGCAACTGCAGCTAACAGTGGGTTCAAAAGTGATGAATGTTGGTACTGAGGCATAGGTACTCCAAAGCTAAGGGCAAAATAGGGACTATAGGAGCACTTGTTGACTTTCAGGGACCAAATGTGGGGCATGCAGGGAGAGGACAGAAAGGGGAAGAAAGTGACATGTAATGAAGAAGACTTGCAGGCTCCACAGAGCAGTTCAGTGACTTGGTTGGAGACCCAGAAACCCAGTCTAGTGCTTGGCACACTAATGGTTTTCTTAAGGTCGCAGTCATCGTGTTTTACTTAACATAAAAGCGATACATGTGATAAGGTAGGGAATGAGCTGTATCCCAAGTGAAGCTGGGATGGTGTGTCTTGTGCTCCCATGGTCTCTTTGATGATGATGTTCCATGGACCCTATGCACATCTCTGCACACAAGTGGTGCAGGCCTATCTTCATTTCTCCCTTGGCCTCAGAGTGTTCTTACCCTGTGAGTGACCCAGAACTATTCCCTGCCCTTTGGATTCCTGTCTAGATGGCTGCATGGGAACACTCCCAGAACAATTTTTTTTTTTTCCAGCCATGTGGCCCTGTTGGCTGCAGGTCTGGCTTCTTAATTCTGTCTCTGTAGCATGCTCTAAAGTTCATCAGGGAAACATATGAGCTAAAGCAAGCCAAATAATTAGCTATCCCAGCACTAATTCCCTGGGCAGAAGTTCACTTTTCAGTAACTGAAACTGGCTTAATCCTAATCCCCTGCAAATTCCCCTTCCTAAGAGACTTTGTGAGGCTCCCTTATTGGTGAGAGCTTCCAAAAAGACCAGTGCTACTGTTAGAGTGATTTTTTTCTAAAGCCTGTAAAAAGAGCTCTCGTGTTGCAGGCACAAGTCTTTTCCCCTCCATTATCCACTTAGGTCTCATTTCTTGCCTCTCATGCAATTTGCCCATTTTGGGGCAACTCAGAAACAGCTTCCACTGCCTTTTCTGCTTTGTTGGCTGGTAGTAGTGGATATGAAGGTGTGTATGGGGGTCCCCTGTCTTTGCTGCCTAATTTAACCCGTGGAGAAAAGTTGTCAGAACTGATAAATTTGGCATTTGCTTCTGATGGTCTGAGTAGTGGGCTCTGCTTCTATTTGTGTTGTCTGTGCAAGGAATGAGGGCCTGGCTGCCCAGGTCAGCTCCCTGTGCTCTCGACCTTAGATGACCCACTGAGTTAGCCCATCTGATTTGTAGTTCATGGACTGCATGTCTCAGGCATATATGGGAGTTAAAAAAGGTGGAAATCTCAGCCATGAACCATCCTTTGTCTTCACGGGTAGGGGAGACAGATAAGAGAGAGAAAATTATATCTTCATGTCCTTTGCCTAAAGTGGGGAATCAGGCTGCTCATTGCTAACAAAACTTAGGGCTTTTGCATTTGCAAGCATGCCAGTTTCCCCCGTCTTCTCACATCCTTCCTTTGCATCTTAGTTCACTTCTCTGTTTGCTGTTCCAGTTTTCATCCTGGGAAAGGCTTGGGTAACAGACTCTGCAGCGAGAGGTACAGGTGCTGCCCACTCTTCCTCTGCTGGTGCCCCCTCTTCTTTCTGGGATCAGGTGGGGTGCACCTAGCCCTGGGCAGAATGGACAATTATTTATCATCACAGCTTGGTAGGTGAGCATCTTCCTTTGAATAGATATGCTAATTAAAGGCAGCCCATGTGCTAATTACTTTGTTCCCATTGTAACCAAGAACTCCAGGGAACTTTGCTAGTCTCAGCAATAAAACTAAGAAACGATGGGTTGGGGAAATTTATGGTCTAATGCTAAATGAAGTTTCCTTTGTTATCTCTATGGATTTAAGGAATATTTTCTTTCTCCTGTCTCTTTTACTTGTTCCCTTCATAAACCTTTGGATTAATCTGCTTGGGTGACTTCTCTCCTGAAAATGAATAAAGGGCAAAGAGGAAGGAGATGAATGAATCTTGAATATGTGTTTTGACAGTGGTGTACTTGTTTTTTTGTTTTTTGTTTTTTAAATCCCAAAGTGGGTTAATCTCCTTTTCACTGCTCTCCTGTGATGAGTGGCAAGGGTCCAATACCATCTTTCTGAGCTTCATCCATGGGATTGCCCATGCCTTATGATGGAGTTTTTTGGTAATTGCTTCTCCTTCTCTGTGAGCTACCCCTCACCCTGTTCAGGACACATAGTTCAGCGAGCAGGGGCATGGTAGCTTGTCCCTTGCTAGGTCTTAGATTGATTGCAGCTTCTTAGAAATATTTGGGTGGGAATTGAAAGAGTCATAGTGCTGTTTTTAGAAGTGCTATGCAGATGCCTAAAAAGTTCCTCTCCTTAATCTGAAGTCAGTGTGAAGTCCCAGACTGGAACCTGCTTGGTGCTAGTGGGCCATGGTGGCAGTGTTGGCTCAAACCTGTTCCCCCCACTTGCTAGCAGGGAAAGAGGCAGTAATTTCTAGGCTGGGATTGCTCTGCAGCCCCTTGATGCCAAGCTGCCTTATTCAGGGGAACAACATGTGGGCAATCAGGATGCATCCAGAGCCTGAACTGATGCAAATAGCTCAGCTGAGTGAGAAGAGAGACACAAGTAATACTGGCTTTGATATCCATGAGGCCTTTCTGGATTACCACCTTTTGCTGCTGTAGCTAAATCTACCAGCCCTTACTCCTCTGCAAAGTATGCACTGGTAGGGTTTGACTGCCCTAAAGTGAGGAAGTCCTGGCGTTAGTGTTAATGAGAGAATTGGCTTCAATGTGCTGATGTGCAAACAAAGGCTTCTTGAGAAGATCCATGCCTGAATTATTCTGGATACAATCCTGTGTACTTCAGTGCTCCAGAGACCCGCTTGTCTTAGGGACAGGAAGAGCTGCATATTGTTATGTTTAATTTTAGGACCTGTCTAGGAAATGCCCTTCTCCACCCTGCTGACTGAATGGGACTTATACTAGTCTCTCCCGAATTCCCTTGTGTCCTTGGGCCATTTACATTTTATGGTTAAGGGACACCATAGCATAGATCAAGGTGCTTTTCAGAGAAATGCAATAGTTCCGCTATGAGCTGAGATTTAATACTTCCACAGCAGGCAAAGCCTGCCATATCAGTTTGTTGTTCTGGCCCTTTCCCAGTCAACATGCCATTCCCTGGTACAAAAGCACCTATTGTTGCCACTGAGATGCTTCCAACATGCTGTGTGCCTCTTTCCTCAAAGAACTGTAAGGTGCAATATGAAATACAATTTTAAGGATTAGAGATTAAAACTAATTCTCAGTTGTTCAACAGAGCAGACTCTGAATTCTTATTAGTCTTCTGGGCTGCTTGAAGATTAGGAGGAGATAGAATGTTACCTTGTGTGCAGGGTGGAGCAATTGCTATAGTATTACAAGCTTTAATTCTCCAAATTATTCAAAAGACACTTAATAAAACAGTCTGTCTTTTGACTGGAGAAACTTTAATTAAAATTGGTTGAGGGAAGAGAAGGTAAAGGAACGGGGTGTGAAGTCTGTTCTGTGGAAGCAGTTGTACTGCATGGCTATGCCTGTACTAGAAAATTGCACGCTTTCAAGGGACACCAAGGGACTGGAACACAATCACACAATCATAAATAGATTTAAGTTGAAACGGGCCGTTGGAAATCTTCTAGTTGAAACCTCTGCTTAAAGCAAGGTGGACCTCAAGGTTGTGTTAGGCTTTTGTCACAAGGTTGCTTGTGACCTTGCCCAGTTGAGTCTGAAACTCTCTCAAGGATGGAGCTTCCACAGGCTCTCTGGGCAACCTGTTCCAGTACTTTAACCCCTCTGGTGGTGCAAAATTGTTAAGTTTGGTTGGATTTTCCCTTGTTGCAACCTGTGACCTTTGCTTCTTGTCCTCTCTCTGTGCACCTCTAGGAAGCGTCTGGCCTTCTTTTCAGTAACGAACCTCTCGTTTTCCTCCCTCTCCCTCTCTCCCTCTCTCCCTCT
>VXAA01006386.1:91097-117582 GCA_013399115.1 Anseranas semipalmata
TTTTTCTTTTTCTTTTTCTTTTTCTTTTTTTTCTTTTTCTTTCTTTTGTGAGTCCTAGGTAGAAAGGAATCATCAGTCCCTTGGTTGCTAAAGTCAGGAGGATTTCTACACATGCTTAAAATATCTGTAAGTGCTTTACTTAAACTGGAAGAAAGTTGTGACCACAACAGTTTTGAAGTTGTTTAGTTGAGTTTTGACTATCACCAAGAACAGAGATTCCACAATATCACCTTAAAAGGAACTGGGACAACCCACACATGGTCCTTGGAAGATGCCTGTTTCTCACAATTGACTATAAAGAGATGCAAGCGTTGGTAGTTCTGATTTAGATGTTAACTTTTAAATGTCCTAGTATCAGGTGGATGCCTACCTGATTTATCCTTACACAAACAGTCTGTCTCATCTTAGATCTGCTTCTGTAGGGAGGGTTTGTCATTCAGGTGTGAACAGGGTAGAGCTGACACGCTCTCATCTGCTCATTTTTCCAGTGGTATGGGAGTTTGGGTTTGAATGGGGGTGTTGTGTAGGTATTGTAGTGGTAAACTTGTTCAGTGTTCGAGGTAGGGAAAGGAGGGGTGTGTAAACCCTGTATCACCCACATTAGAACTGGATAAATTCGGTTTTCCTGTATTTATTCTGGAGTACACCAATTTTCAGATATATTTCCCAGTTGACTGAAACTTTTTCAGACAGGATTTTGAGGAGTGCGACACAGTGCCACTAGATGGGGATTTCTGTATTTTTTAAAGCTTATGGTCACCTGAAAACCTCAAACTGGATTTGAACTATAAATGTGTCATAGCAGTAGGGTTGAATTTAGGATAAAGAGAGCAAAAAGACAGCTACACCATTTTGAGCACACTGGTTGGTCAAAGTTCCTGGGCATTGGTTTTGTTAGAAGACACACTCCTCAGGGAACCAGCTCCCTTTTGGTGCCATCGTAGTCACAGGTGACTGTTCCTCCTTGAACAAAGTTGAACAAGAAAGATTTATGCTGTGTTGGTAAGATTGCGTATGCTAGTGATTAGTGTGAAGACCAGCACTCTATCATGCTGTTGCTTTTGTCCTTCTGAAGTACAGAGTGAAGCTATGGACAGCTGCTTCAATGAAATCTCTGCCAACTCTCAGAAGGAGCTCAGGGATAAGAAATACCAGTATGGTCAAGCCCACTCTGTGTTAAGATTGGGGATTTTTTTAATGACTGGTCTGTCTCTCCTTCTCTTGATTTTCAATGGTTCCAGTGGAAAAAGTGTCAAAAGTTTCCAGTGATGGGCATATTAGTTAAGCACTTCCAAAAGTTCCAGCCTCCCTGTGTTTCCCTGATCTTTGAATCATGGCAGAAAGCTGAAAACCCTTTTTCTCAGCAATTACCTCTGTTTTGTTTCCCCTGTGAAACCTGCTATTTCTGTTCATCCTCTGTTCACAGGGTTAATGTGGACAGACACTGTTACACAACTAAATGAGAACCAACCAAAAGAAATCGGATAATTCATCTTCTGCCCACGCAACTTGTGTAAGACATACTTAGCTATAAGAAGAGTGACCTTGCTTCTCCAGGTGCTTGGATCCATTCCCAAGGTGTGAAATGCTCACGCTTCACATGTAGATTCATTAGCGAAACCCAGACAGCGCAAGGCTTTCCTTTGGAAGGGTTGCTGTAGGTCACCTATCTCCAGCAGTCCTTGGGAAGATTGTGCCCTGTAATATTCCCTTGTGATTTTGGTTGAGAACTAGCTGAGGGATTGGCATGACCATGAGAACCTGATGACAATCACATGTCTTTTCTGCGCATGAGCTATGCTGAGACTGGCAAGACCCACTCATACCCAAATGTTAATGATCCTGTCTGCACCTAACTCATGTGAAAAATATCTTGATACACAGGCTGTGTCAAGCATAAGCAAATTGTATCTACATTGCACTATTGGCAAGTGTAGTGCCTTGACAGAAAGAAACAGATATAAAAAATTCTTCAACTAGCCCTTTTGCCTGGGGTTGGCAGGTTGTTTGAAGACTCTTCAAATTACTATTGATTTTGGGAGTCCCCCAATCAATGAGCTGTATATGAGTGTCCAAGCAGCAAATCAGTCTCTTGGATCAGTCTCTTGGATCTCAGGTGGATCTGCTGAGTTAAATATTCCAGGATCCTCCAATTTTTGCTTTTTCCTGTTGGGAACAGGAAGTGCTAGTAGGAATTCTTGTGAGATCTTAAAGTCACTAAGTTCTAAAAGCTGCTCTTTGGAATTGTTTGTTTTTGGCAATTAGTCCTTGCTGCCCTACCCTCTCCAGTCCTGAGGAAGGTTTCCATCCCACCTAGATGCTCTGTTTTTCTTTGGAGAATAATTCTGCTTGACCCCTCTGCCTTTACAAACAATATGTAGGAGACCATTGGTGCTGCTTCCCACTGTTTAGCCAAGATATAACAGTTCTGTTATTTCTGGATGCAGGGAAAGTAATGTCTACACTGAAATTGTATCCAAGAAGTTTCTCTCCTTTCTAAGGTGCTGGTTGTGGAAACCCAAGCTTTATGCCCTTGTTTTATCCTCTGGGAGGGACAGTTCTGCTTCACAGAGCCCGAGGCATTCTGCCAATTCCCCACTGTTGTTATTATCCCCTGACCTTTCTCCTGGCTTACCCCCCTCCCACCTCTAGGGTGAGAGACAGTGAAGGGAAGATGGAGTTACAGCAGCCTAGACATTTGACTGTTTTGTCTTTTGTATATCACATTGTGGCTGACAGGACATTTTTTTTCTGCAGAAAATACCTTGCATGCTGATCTCTGTGCGTTAGCTGATCACAACATAAATGCTTGTCCATTAATCCAATGCCTTCCTGTGTGTCTTTCATCTCCTTGCTCTCTAGCATTCTCCTGTTTCACTTCTCCCTCCTTTGTCTTTTACCCTGCTTAATACAATCCACCTCAGGACCACAGCTCCAGGCTATGGAAACAGGGACAGATACTGTAAGCAGACTGATAGGCTCAGTTAATAAACATGCCACCTAATGCTAAGGGCTATGCTCTCTGCAAAGGCCAATCATCATGTGATTTTGATGGATGTGTTCCCTTCCACTATTCCTTTACCTGCTAATAAGAATAGCCTACTGACTTTTCTGCTCTACTAACATGTTGCCTAAGATGCAAAAGCATATTTCCAGAGAATTCAAATACTGTTTTTATTGGTGCTCTTTTACCTTATGATGGATTGAGTGGCTGGAGAGCAAAACACAGTACAAGGTAGGGCTGAGATTGCACTGTTCTATCTTCTGAGTTTATCATGCAGCCCCACTGGCATGGCCTTTTCTCCTGGACATGGAAAGCAGCTCTCTCTCTGGAGGGTGGTGTTTCTGGTGGGAGCAGCAGTCAGTTTCCAGAGACTGTTTCATCATCCCTTCACCTGCCAGGTGACCTCTTTGCTGAGAGATTGCTTGTGATCATCTGGGAAGGTGTTTGTTGAGACTTGGAGAACAAACTTCAGAAAGAGTAATCAAGCAGGGTACGAGGCAATGTTATTGGTTGTGTGAAATCTAGACACTAAGTCATTATGTACAATTTGTAACACAATTTTCAAATGTCACTATCTAAATCTCTGTTCCTGTAGCATTTTCAATTTTTACATCACAGTAAATCAAATTAATAAACACAGATGCGAGGACCAAACAAATCCTGAAAGGTGATCTTGTTACAGCACTTACTCAGCAGATGCAGAGTGCCAAGTGCCATTTCCATTGTCTGAAGCAGCAGTTTTCCTGAATGATAATGTTGTTTATAAAGGTCAGTGATGCTGCTTGTCCAGGAGATATTCTTCAGAAAGCCTTTTCTTACTTCCCTGAACTCTGTTGCAGTCTGAGTCTAAATAAAAGGCATGTCGATGTGAACAGAGCTGAGATGATGCTGAAATGCTACTTGGGGTCAAAACAAATGGAGCTCCAAATATGAAGTTTTTTTCTCCAGAATGTTTTAAAGGAGATCTGGGCTTGTCAATGTGTGCTGAGAAGTGGTTTGAGATTTTCTAGTCCAACCTGTCTCCTTAGAGCAGGGTCACCTACAGCAGGTTGCTCAGGGCCATGTCTAGTTGGATTTTGAATATATGCAAGGATGGAGACTCCACAACTTCTCTGGGAAACTTGTTCCAGTGTTTGACCACCCTCACATATATGACTGTGTATGTATATTAAACGTGTATGTTTACATAGAATTTTCTGTATTTCAGTTTATACACCTTGCCTCTTGTCTATTCACTAGACAGCACTGAGAAGAGTCTGTCTACATCTTCTTTGCCCCACTCCCCACCCCTCAGTTATTTATACACATTGATAAGATCCCCCGAGCCTTCTCTTCTCCAGGGTAAGCACTCCTAAATCTCTCAGCCTCTCCTCGTGGGAGATACTCCAGTCCTCCAGATGACAGATACTCCAGTCCCTTGATCATCTTTGTGGCCCTTTGCTGCACTTGCTCCAGTATGTTCATGTGTCTCTTGACTGGGGAATCCAGAACTGGGCACGGCATTCCAGATGGGTCTTACCAGTGCTGAGAGGTAGGCTTACCTCCTTTGACCTGCTGGTTATACTCCTACCAATGCCTTTGGCTGTCTTTGCTATGAGAATACATTACTGGCTCATGGTCAACTTGGTGTCCACCAGGGCCCCCTGGTCCTTTTTTACAAAGCTACTTTCCAGCCTGTTGGTCCCCAGCCTTGACTGGTGCATGGGGATATTCTTCCCCATGAGCAGGACATGGCATTTCCCCTTAGATGAAATTCATGACGTTCCTGTTTGCCCATTTCTCCAGGCTCTTGAGGTCCCTCTGACTGGTGGAACAATCATCCGCTCTGTCAAGTGCTCCTTTCTGTTCTGTATCATCAGCAAAATATGCAGATGACATACACAGGTTTAGAAGTGTTCCTTAATGTAACAGAAAAGCATAATATTAGATTGAGCTGTAGAATACCTGGGTGCAGTTCCACGTCCTGTCCAAAACCAGGATAATGTAGGAGGGTATATTCGTCAATCTAAGTTTTCTAAGGGTAATAAAAAAAATAGTCAAGTTGGGATGTCTTGTTTTAAACTATATATCTTAGGTTATCACCTTTTTTAGGGAGGGATGGTGTGTCTGTTTCCTGTTGGGTTGTGCACTCAGATACAGAGATTCAGAAATGCTCCCAGGTCTTGTGGTTTAATCACAGCCTTTAGCTGTAAATAGTAATGCTGCCCATATATGTGCACAATTCTCACCTAGTTAAGCAGCAGCTGATCCTGAAACTGTTTTTGCCTGTGATGTGTTTTGGTATGTAATACAATAGGCTAGAGGAAAACCTGTGGTGTGGATGTAGTTGCTGTTACAGCTGTGAGGCAAAGAGCCCTTCGAAGTGTTACTCTGCAAAAGAAATCCCCTTCTCTAGCCTATTAGTCAAAACAACTGCTCTGTGTCAAAGCAGCACAAATAGCTTTTAGCCAAAAAGCTTTTCTAGCTGCTGTTGCTCTGGGGCCATTCTGCTCTGCCTGATTGCTGTCCCTATACAAGGGGTTAGTGTAGTATGTGGCTTAATAAATTCCACTGTTGGATTTCTATTGTCTCTTTGTTCTTCGTTGCCAGGGAAGCCAAATATTATTTCTGTCTTTGAAAGAAGCTGCAAATATGGGGAATGGCCTCAGTGAGAGGTGGGGGAGAAAAGGGACCCTGTGGAAAAATACCTTTTGTGTTTTCACTTACTGCCGTTTTAGAGATAATTGTGGTGATGTGGTAGAATGGGAGTGTTCTGTCTTTTCTCTGTTAGTCAGATGTCTTTATTAATGTTATTAACTTATATTCCAGGCTAAGTGGTTCCCTCTCTTTGTGCATCCTTTCCCCTTTGGTGTGTCCTGAAGGGCTACTGAGTGCTCCTGATTAAAAAAAAAAGTACACATTTCTATCTCTCTATCCCCAGCCTTTCTGTGCTCCTTGTTACTTCACTTTCATAGGTCCTTATTTTTCCATGGCCCACTCATGGACATAGAAATGGGATCATCTCCAGCTGAGATCTAGGAGCTCAACCACAGGGTCTCTTACAGATGGATATTCTTGCTCAAAATCTTTCTCTTTCCCCCTTTTCAGTATTTTAAGGCTGTTCCCTTTCTGTTTCTCCAGTTTCCCTACCTTTGCTCAAGTGATCCAGCCTCTACAATGCTTTCTGGGACCACACTTCTAACTGTCAAATTAGAAAGAGATTTTTTTGCCTGCCTGCTGTACCCTCTGTCTCCCTTTGTTTTCCCGTTTTCATTTCCTTCTTTTCCCCCTAATCTGCTTCTTCCTTTCACTGTTTAGCCTTTTCTATCTTGTCTCAGCCTCTCCTCATTTCTTTTCCTCTCTTGGGGTTCATAAAGCTGCCAAGGCCTGGCCAAAGCAAAGAGAAATATGTATTTCACAGGGGAAGGTCATGCAGAGGGCAACATCATAGTTCTTTTTGCAAGTCCTGGGGAAAAGGATGCAGGTTTGTGTCAGAGCTGTTGCTCTCATTAGGTTTGTCAAATCTACCCAGAATAAGAATAAATAAATAAAACATGGAATGTAAACCAGGAGGAAAAGGGACATGTTAAAATTCCAGTGTTGGAAACAGGCTCTTGCCTAATTGTTATATTTTCTCTGGTGGTGAGTTCTAGGAGAATTAAGCTCAAGGTTTCTGGTCTGGAAGGGAACAACAAGTGTGGGTTCTCTGCTGTGTCTCAGCAGAGCTCACAATATTTGTCTGTGAGCTGTATGCCTTCCCACCGCAGACAGCGACTTGTCATCATCCTGAAAAATTTCCTGCTTCTTCAGTGGAAAAATTGCTAGGTGGCAAAGCAATCCAGACTGATTTGACCTAGTTGAGCATGAAAATTGCCTATCCCCTACACTTATTACACAACATCAAATGGAGTTTCTCAGCCTGCAACACAAAAATATTTCATAAAAATGACCATCAGGGTGTTGAATTGCTCATTAAAATCAGTGAGAGAGACTAAAAGCTGGTGGGAAGTATTTTTCTGTAGGAGTACTCTTCACTGCCAAGATGGTATTTGCACGTGTAAGTCACGCTGTATTATTTCATGCAAGATAGCAGGATTTCAGATTTGCTCTCCAGGATCACAAGAATTGTTCAACATTTTGACCTGCCAGTTGAAATCTACATTTTTCAGGGATGTGCAGGCTGCTCTCAGGGCCCCAGAGCTGCCTTCTGGCCCTGTCTGCAAGGAACATATGCCCACTTATGATGGCTTTAGCAGCAGCTCCTGTAGGGTTATGCACTTTTGCCTTCACTCCTGCTATTTGCCCTAGTCTAAACAAAGCTACCATCTCTCTGTACTCATAGTCTTGACGGAATAAGTTCTGAATGGGCAGGAGGCTGTTTATTTAGTGTTGGTGTTTCTTAGCCCTCGTCAAATTGTCATGGCTTAGTTCTTGATTTGCTTAAATAATTGGTCAGTGCACATAGCTTTGTCTGTCACTTGTGTGGTCAAATAGCTATTTTCATCGTCCCAGTGTGATGTGCTGTGTGGAAGCTTTCTTTTAATTTGGGTGATAGCAGGGTACTTCGCTGTAATTCCCAGCAAAGCTGTGGACAAGGGCCAGGCCGCTTTTAGGCCCTTACTCCAGCTCTGCAGAGGCACAGGGTTATAGCAAGGCTGATTTGTATTTCATCTGCTGCAAGATTCCGATACAGAAACAAACCCTTCCCCATGCATTTGCCATGGTGAAAGTCTGTGTTTTGGTCAAACTGGACAGTCGCCAGCCTTTCCAGGCTGGTACCCTGTCTCTCACTGGCTGCTTGGGGACACAAAGGAGATGTCGCAGGCCTTGCCAGAGACCTGATATGCAGCAGCTGGTTTCATGACAGATGCTGAATAATTCCTACTGCCAGAGAAGATTTGGGAATAAATTTTCTTTGGTATGTGGTGAACTGGTGAACCCCGAGCTTCCAAAATATTGGAGTAAAAAACAAAAGGTGCATTTATGAGGTGTAGGGATGCACCAGAAGACTGCTGTTGTGCACTGTCCTCACCAGCCTTGACTATAGGTGGCATGTCTAAGGAGAGCCTAAGAAGGAATGTGATGGAGATAAAGAGGTGTCGTGCAGAGTCTTATAGGGTGCTTCTCTCCTGGGAGTGGAGGAAGCAGGACAGTGATGGTTTGCAGACTGACTACACAAACCATGAAAGTGCAAGTCATGGGTTAGGTGGAGGTGGACTAAGATGTTGATCACCATAAAGTGTTGGCTTGTTGAATAACTAGCAAGACATTCAGCGAACTCAGAACATGTCCCGAGGGAAGTGCATGGATCCATCCGTTGTTACATAAGCACTGCGTTGGGTAATCGCTTTAGCAACACATGAATAAGCTGGTCCCTGGCCCTCGAAAACCTGCACAAATTTGATTTCAGCAATTTTAGTGGCTGGTCCAGAAGGTGCAAAAGGGCTGTCAGTCTCTTGCCATAAGGTAGAGCACCAGCATGCTCTGGGAGCAGGTGCTCCCTCAAGACAGATCTTGTTTGGGCATTTAAACTTAGCTGCAGTCACTCCTGCCAGAAGACACCAGGCTTTGGGTTTGTATTCTTAGCTGGCATCTTTCCATTGCAGGTTAGATTTGTAATATTGATTTCCTTTATTTCCAAGGTCAAATTTGTTTTCTGTGACAATTGTTACAGCAAGGGATGGGATCAAGAGAACTTTATTGTGGAACTGGAAGTCAAAATGAACAGCACTGGAACTTGTCTACATGAGGAGGTTTAACAGCAAAGATGCATTGGTAGTTATGCAAGTGTGTCCCCGCAGAATATATTTACCATGTAAAGTTATACGGGTATCAACATGGCAGCCTAATTTGTACCACTGCAGTTTCACTGTTAAAAAACCCTTGTACATAAACCATCTAGAGAAATCTGTCCTTTCCACAAAATAAACCAGTTGTAACCTAATTTAGAAGAGCTACATGACCCCTGTGGTGTGAGCTCTTTATGACTAGTTAGAATGCAGTACAAAGGCCAGAGTGAGCAGTGCTGTGATTTATTTTGTGTGATGGTTGTGTTGGGAAGGGACTTGGTTGAGAGGCAAGAAGAAAGAGTCAATTGAAGCTCAGGAAGAATCACCCATCTAGTTCCTTCACCTATAAAGTGATGATCTTACTGCGGCTGTATCTCTAGAATGAAATAATGCCTCCCTTGTTGGTAGGGCATGGAGCTGGCCTTTTTGGGCTGTAAGAAGTATACACTAAATCTCTCCCCAAATTACAGCTGTAATTCTCTGAGTACTGAACAAACCCCACAAGGCTTCCCAAGGCGACCTATTAACTATCTTTAGGTTACAGTATAAGATATATTTTATAAATATGATTGTGTTATGTGCAATATACTTTATATAACCGTCACATAATACATACTAATGCATGTTAAGTTATAGTTTTTACAATTAAAGTAATACATTATGTATTAATATTTATAATGTTATAATTTTTATGATTTTTTCTGAGAAATTTAGCACTGCAAAAAATGAACTCCACAATTATACTAGAGTTCAAGATTCTCCTGCAACTTAAATAAGGTAAAATATTCCATAAGGCTGTTTTTTTTTTTTTCTTTTTTATGTGTGGGTGTATGTATGCATATAAATACATATATATGTATGTACACATGGAATTTTAAGTGGGAAGTGTTAGGAGTTGCCGAATCTGGTAGCCTGACAGAGTCAAGGCTGCTACAGCCCTGCATTCCAGGTCCAGGCAATAGTGAGGCTGAGCATCTATTCCTGGTAGCGAGACACGTGTGTGTTCAACTCCAGCTGCTGGCCATGAGCCCCCATACACACACACGCACAATGAACAGAGCCCCTTGTCCAGGAACGTGTCAGAAATGGAGTTTAATGAAGAGACTGGACAGACTATGTTGCAATCCCAATATGTGGTTCCCCTGCATCCCGTAACGTGTCCCACATCCCCAAGGCAGTACCCCACCTTGGTCTGTAAGACCCTTTCCCTTCAGCTCACTGATGGATGTCCCCTTGGTCCACGGGGCTGTGGCTCTCCTGGGACAGCCCTGAGAGGGGCTGTGGCAGGCACTTGTATCTCTGACTGATTTCCCCTGCCTGCTATTGTGCCTCTGTGCTGCTTTCTGATCATAGAAGTACATTGTGTGAACTAACAGAAAGATTGTTTTTCAGCAGATGCAGTGAGAGCTGTCCCCATGCAGTAAGGTACCATCTACCATTGCTCTTGACAAACCCAAACAGGGAACATCTTCAGCTTCAAAACACTGTCTTATGTATGTTTCTTGTACAGTATCTGTTATTGCCTGCTGCAAGGCTGGGGCATAGCCTTGTCATTGTACTTACAACATGAATAATATGGAACATATATGGAAGGAAGTTTTTTCCTTTCTGCAAAATGTGATCTCATCAGTATTTACATTTCTGGCTGCTACTGTGACATTTTGTTTTCTGTCTGGGAAGATACTTGTTTCTTTCTGAGTTAACATTTTGAAATGTTGAGAAGGTGAGGATAGGAAGCTGGAAGGCTGGGTGGTCAGCAGGCTGTCTTACTTCAAGATGAATTTAATGCTCTGGAAAGACAACAAGGTGTCAATGCTGAAGAGAAAGACCCTTTGGTTACAGGGTAGGTAGCAAAATGGCAAGACATGGATCCTTGGAGGGCTTTTCCCATGGGTCTGGGCTTTCATCTAGGGAACCTCCCATGATTCAGTTCTTCCCTCTCATTCTTGTGGTTTCTCTTGGTAGGATGTTGGTAGGGTGAGAAAGACAATGTGGTGACCCTTGGAAATCGGATGGGACTGCCAGTTGATTGTTTTGCTGCAGACTGTTGCAGAAACATAAATGGCATCCCTCTTTTTGTCCCTTACATACACGAAAGGGTCTCAACCTGGCATTGATGGACTTCTGCAGCTTGGCCCCAAACCCGAACTAGCAAAGGGATTCCAGCTGGACCCCCTCCTTCTGCAGGAAGTGTTTTGATTAACTGACCTAAATTCTGTATTTATTTTGTAGCAATCATAGAATCATAGCATCATTTAGGTTGGAAAAGACCCCTAAGATCATCTAGTCCAACCTTTATCAACAGTATTACAGTCATTTCTGCCTACATATGAAGGGATGAGGCTTTGGTTGTTGGGTGGCTGTACAGTGTGGGATAGCTTAAATTTGGATTTAATCTTGGATTTGTTTCAAGACCTGTGCACTGCAAAATGAGCAACTTGTACACTATCTAGGCAGCTTGGACAATGAATGACAAAAGCTTCATCAACTGTGCTGTGCTAAACCATTTCTTATTACTCCTGGGAGGTCTCTATTTCTTATCAGAAACTATAGAGCTGTGGTGACACAGTGTTTGTAGGATGCAGTTCGGCAGATATACCTCATGTATTTCTACTCTGATATCTCAGGGAACAGTGCTCTCTGTTGTTTGGCAAAAGTTTTTGTGGGATTCTGCTGCGAACTAGATTGGCGAATTACATTTGAGTTAAAATCAACCTGAAGAAAAACGAAGGCATGTTTCTAACCCGTTTCAGTTCCATGACTTGGTTCAGAGCATATCTCAACAAATCTGTGTGTTGGCACAATGGATGGGGCTTTGATCTGAAATATAGGAGCAGGAATAAACAGCTGGGGAGAGGGTTGGAAGCTGACAAAGTCCTGGTGCAGCTCTTTCCATCCAAAGTCTTTGTACTGTCAAATTTCCTTCAACATCATGGCAGCCTGCCTGCAACCATACAGCTAGTGAAACAAGAGTTTTAAAAAAATTGCTAAAATGCAATGGAATTGGATGGACAACTGGACAACCCTCAGATTAAAGATCACAATATTGGTACAAGACTATGAGAGTGATAAATTGGAGGGAGTCCAGTGGAGGGCCAGTAGGAAGGTTTGGGGCTGGAGCACATGGCATAGGAAGGAAGACTGGAGGAGAGAAGACTGAGTTCCTTCCTTCTGCTTCCTGAAAATGGTTATAGATAAGACAAAACTAGGCTCCTTCTAGAAGCACACAATGAAAAGGCAACAGACATGAGTTAGAACAGGGGAAATTCTCAGCAGTTATATGAAAATGTTTCTTATCACACGGGTGGTGAAGCACTGGCACGGGTGCTTCAGAGGCTGAAGAATTCCTGTCCTTGGCAGTTTTCAGAGCTTGGCTGAAAAGGGCCATGAGCAGCTTAATCTCAGTTTGAGACTGGCCCTACTCTGAGCAGCAATTTGGACTAGATGACCTGCAGAAGGCCCTTCTAGCCTAAATTTCCCTATTATTCTAGAAAGATGAGAGTAAAAAATAATATATTTTTAACTCTAGTTATTTGTCTTTACCAAATGTAAAAGATTATAAAATAATAATAATAATAAAAAACCTCCATAACCATAAGGGCTTTAAAAAGTTGTTTTCAAAAAAGTAAGTTCTCAAGAAACCACAGACTTGCACAGATTCAAAGAAAATTATCTGAGTTGAAGCTCACGTAGCAAACAAGATTTTTGCATTGAATTTTTAGAGCAATTCTTTAAAGTTCTAGACCCCAAATTCTTGCAGTTGGTGTTGCTTATTAAATTCTCTGGAGTTCTTCCGACAGCCTGTGAATGGGCTGAGTAGTATTTTATTAAATTCTATAGGAGTTTTCAGTTAGGAAGTTTAAAGGAATAATTAGGAATAATATTCAGTAGTATCTGTTTTAGATTCAAGCCTGTGGAGTTGAAAACCACCATGTTTCAATTCCCATCACCCCTAGCCCTCCCCAGCCTAATTTCCACTGCCTTCTCATCCTTACACAAACCCAGGGAGACCTATGAAATACCGTTCAGCATTTACAAAATGTTACCTTGTTTAGCCTTGAAATACTGGCACTTAGCTGCAGTTCTAAATTCACTCTTGTTCTAAAGCAGTTTTTCTAAGTTAACACCGGATAATGTTTGGAGCTGCAATTGCGGTACAGAAGATCAGATAGTGGACAAGGAAGTGTTGACTTCAAATGAAAATATTTTCTCAAGTACATTTATAAGACGTTCAAGTTTTTCTTGTGCTGTGTGGTATCTGAACAGTGAAAGGGTTGGGGGGAGTAGCCGAAATGAAAGCAAATCTCTCTGTAGAAGGTTTGTAATAGCAAGTTTTAATCTCCAGTATTAGTAACAAAGCAAAACAAACCCTACTTGTCCATACTAGGCTGCTCTGTGATTTGAGAGAGCTGCTGTTACTACTGCAACCACAGGATTATCAGTAATGCCTGGTATGAAACGCACTCATTGAGTTACTCGCTCTGGCTTCAAACCTCACCAGGGGTCACGTTTCAGCCCCGTTTGCCTATCCTAGTGGTGTGTTATTCTATTCCACTGGCTTTGCACTGTTTCAGTGAGATGTTAGCAGTATTGGTGTTCTGCATATAAAGAATAAGCTGAAATGCTACAGTCCATACCTATCTGAAAAAGTCTGGTGGAGGGGTTGTCTGTGCTCCAGAAAACTATCTGATTAAGGCCTCTCCTGGAAGAAAGTTCAGTTTCACATTCAGAGTCTCAAAAAGATCCACAGGAAAGCTGAGGAAACTAGAAGAAAATAACAGTAGACAGTTAAAAAGCAACATAGATCTGATAAAAAAGAGGATTAAAAATAAACGAATCTATGTCAACCAGGAACAAAGCAATATTTTCTTAATGTACACAGTTAATTGTATTGACTTCATTTTTTTTTTTCAGATAATGGGAAATCACTTACTTCTAAGGATAAAGTTCTTTGTTCATGCCATTGATTTTTCTTAATTAAATGTATCCAGTTCTATATTTGTAACTACAAATGCTCAAAATTGGATATTTTAAAAATACATTATTATAGCTTAGATATGGCTTGATGCACGAAGTTCTCTGGCTTGAATTATGTGTAATAGTTTATTGGTCATTAAAATCATTTAAGCTTCCTTGTTATTTATTAAAAGTTTCTAACCATATCCAAACTGTTCAAAGAGTAAGTTTTATTGTGGTTGTGTCCATTCCTCCAGCACACACAGACTGAGGTATTTCCTGCTGAAAGATGAAATTTGCCTTTTGATGACTGGTGAGATGATGTGTTGCTATGGACCTTGTCAAGCAAAACTAGAACTTTATTTAGTGGAAGCAGGAGAAGAGGGCTTACTGTTTTTAGACAACCATGGTTAATTACAGTATCTGTATAAGTGTGTACTGTTATCATACATCTGGCTGGGAGGAAAGCTTAAGAGTAAGTGAAGGATGATGTTTAGATTTGCAGTACCTATAAAATTCTGTAGGAAACTGTTCTTTTTCTCTAGTCCACACATGTATTAAGGGTTAGTAGTGGCTCTTAGATGAGAACTGAGCAACAATTCCCTGGAGAGGCAATGGTGAAAATGGTTCTTGGGAACTGACATTACTGGGTGAGATAGAGTTACAGCCAGAACTAAGGGCTGTGTTTGGTGAGTAGTGGAGAGTAATTGCTGATGAGTGATAGGAATCAAACTTTGGTCTTTGAAAAAATAAATTGCAAGCAGTGTTTGAAAGAAACATTTCCTTCTTGTCAGAGGGAAAAATGATCTATCATTTTTGTGATAGAAAACACACTCCTCGGAGTGTAAATCTCTGCTTTAATAATGACATTGGCCTTTTGAATCAAGAAGTTTAGCACATGACTCCTATAGATTGGTTTACTTTGGGAGTACGGAAGCCTACCAGCAAAGATTCCATGTCCTCGACGTAGTCCTTAACAAAAAAGAGAAGTGCTAAACCCAAAGGATTTTGATATTTTTTTTGTTATCCCGGATTTTTAAAATGTTTAGCATTCTGGAAAGTTTGGGTTGGCTTAATGCTTTAGTTTTCTTTTATGTTTTTAGCATGCTTTCAAGCTGAAATATATATTTTTAAGAAAAGTTCAAATTGCCACCTGCTCTAGCATTGTCCTCCCTAGACAGGCTAATGAGTGAACCACCAGAACATTTTCTGATAAAATCATGAGTATTAATGTCACTTTCATTCCAAAATGAACCACGACAAAACAGAGTAGATTTTACTGTGGCCATACAGCTGGAATGTCTTCCTCAAATAATTGCTTGCCTTCATGTCCTGCATCCAACAATGGTGATTTCACATCCCAGAATTTGAGGATGAAGAAAGAAGCCATCTTTAACAAAAGCCTGCTGTATCTGTCTGGAGTCGACACTTGTAAGGTTGTAGCTTGTATTCCAGATAGTAATGCAGAGAAATTTACTTGATGGGGAATGATAACATCATTTGATAATACATTTTTCATCTCAGTTTCTTGGCTGTCATATTCTGTGGTCTATGAATAGCTGGTTGGAGATCTGCTGTATCATTTTACTAAACAAAAATAGTTTCTTGCAGCCACCCAAAAAAAGATTTTTGCATGCTTGCCAGGAAAGAGTCACAGCTCTGTAAGCTATTCCTTTTGTATTTATGAAGTGCTTCTCACTTTGGTATACAAGTGCCACTGAAGTCCTCAAACACCTGCCATTGACTACATGTTTATATACTTCACTCAGTAAAGAGCCTCCCTGTAGTTCCCTCCCTGGTACCACATGTCGGTCATTGGAGACTTGTCACCTAAAACGCAACAGGAATGCTGAAAACAATTTACATTTTGGTTTACTGAAACATGAATCAAAGGGTAAAGAAATGCCAACATTTTCAAAAGAACTGCCAATGAATGTAGTGCAAATTTGGTACATTTAAAGAGAAAAACAGAGCATTAATTCTCTACAGCCTGTTCCTTTTGCTCTTTGAAGGACATTGTGTCATCCCTGATCATGTCCATTCCTAATCCAGTATCTTCTGACAGTGGTCAGTGCCAGATGTTTCAGGCATTGTGCTTCGTTTATCATTAGTCAGTCACCATCAAAGCATTCAAGCCCTTCAATATCTTGAGCTTGAATGAGCTCAAGTTATTTCGAGATTGCTGATGGAAAAGGAGAGGAAGGAGTTGTTTCAACAAGTGATCTGCACTAATTGCAGGGGTTGAAACCTTCCCTGATCCTGAATTGGTACTATGAAAGGCATGCTGTAGGACAGCTGTTCTGACAGAATAATTGAATATTCAGAGGAGCCAGTGCTCTCTTGACTGCACTTCGGCTGTATTTCTCTGCCTTCCTAATAGGGAGGTCAGCTTTGGGAAAAAGTCCTAATGCACTGGAGTAACAGCATGGAAATTGAAGTATAGTGTTTTGTGTTATATTCTGGTTTTGTTTGTTTGCTTTTTCTGATGCCCATCTTGTATGGTTGCCTCACTTTTGAGGGAGAAGAGCTGATCTGACTCCAGGACTAAGTGTACAGCATCACACGGAGCATGAATTCTACTGACTGGGAAAGGAAATGCACTCCAGCAGTTCTTTTTATCCCCTGATCACTTTCTTGATCAAGTGATATAAAGGCACTAAGTTAAATAGTGCTGTCCCATCACTTACTCTAATTATTAGGACTGTGTCAGTCTTACAAGCAAATGCTGCCCTGGGGACTTGGAAATTAATATGTGATTTGAATAAATAGCTATTTGGCACACACCTTAAGGCATGGCAGCAGCAGATTTGCTAAATGAGAACTACAGGCTGAAGCTTAAGAGAAATCAGAGAATCCAGCCCTCATAACTGAAACAAATGTCTAAGCTAAATTACTGCGTGTTGGTTATCTCTAAAAACAACTATTATAGTTGCTCTAGGCACCTTAAAATTCCCTTGGAACAGTATTCTTTCACACAACTCCTGTGAAGGTTTCAGTGTTAGTATGGATAAAGAACTATTCCTGGTAGAAGATCTGGATGAGGCTATACTATTTTGTAACATAAGAGGAAGTTGCTGGATATGGCCTTGGGGCCAGAGAAAAGGCCCTGGGAGTGTTTAATTTAGTGAAGTAAAGATAGCCTTCAGATACGTATACAAGGATAGCTCAAGTTGACATTGAAATGATTCTCAGGAAGTCTCATGAATTCTCTCAGACTGTATGAATTGTGCTTCCCTGTGTGCATTATCATGACAGTCTTGGAGAACATGCTGATGGACATGAGTAAGCAGTGCACCTTGCAGCAATGAAAGGTAATTGCATACCGAGCCGGCCCCCCGGTTTAAGAAAGATGTTGAAAATCTGGAGAGAGTCCCTTTCGCTGCCAAGAAGGCTAGGGTACTGGAGCATATGATATGTACAAAGAGACAGAGGGAGTTGGTCTGTTCATCTTGGAGAACTAAAGAATAAAGAGAGTGGAATCTAAGTACTGTTTGCCAAGATCTAAAGGGGTTGTAGAGGAAATGAAACCAGACTGTTCTCGGAAATGCACAATGAGAGAACCAGAGGCAATCAGTTATGACTGGTTAATCTCGACTGTTAAGCACTGGCACAGGTTACCCAGAGAGATTGTGGAGGCCCCATCCTTAGAGATATTCAGAACTTCACTGGATTAGGCCCTGGGCAATCTGGTCTAAATTGGCCCTGTATTGAGCAGAAAGTAGGACAAGATGACTTGCAGAGGTACCAGCCTAAATGATTATGGGCTGCCAAAATGATAATCACATTTCTGCTACTTTTTAGAAAGCAAGTCTAAGATATATGTCAGTTTCCATTTTAGGAAGATGTCCAGTATTACTCATTTCTCTTGATGGTCTTATCTTTCCTGTCTACTCTACCTCTAAAGAAAGAGGTACAGGAAGACAGAGACAGGGCATTGTGGGATTGCTGCTGGTAGACTTGTGTTGCTGCCCACTGGTGGGAAGGGGACTTCCAAACTCACTGCAGAGTTTGCAGAGAGGAAGGTCTGCAGGGTTGAATGAGACTGTGGCTGGTGCTGCACTTGGACATACTGTAGAGTTCCCTGCACAGATGTCTCTATGTCAGCACCCCAGTGATTTCTCCTCATGTTTGAGTGTGGCAAAGTCAGGAGCTCTTTGGTAGTTGCCATGGAAACCTGACTGCCATCAGCCCTTTTAGCTCAGCATAACTTTAACGAGGCTTTGTCACCATGCTTTATTCTTATTAACAACTATATTATTGTGGATAATACCATCCTGTAAAAAACAGAAGAAATTTGGTTCTGTATATGGTTTTTCTTCTAATTTTATCAAATCTTTGCAGAACTGGGGAGAAGGCAAAGCTCTTGTGTCAAAGGCCTAGAATAGAAGATACAACCCGAAAAGTAAAATAGTATATTATGAAGGGAGATCAAAGGTATGACTGGTGTGCTGTGGTGGCACAGGGCCTCATACAACCAACTGTGAGTACTCACACCAAACTTTCCTCTTAGTGGCTCTAGTCTGGGCCTTTCTTGCCCGTTATCATAGGATTACAGAAAAATTGAGGTTGGAAGTGACTTTGGTTCTCTAACCTCCTACTCAAAGCAGGGTCAACTAAGAGGTCAGACCAGGTCAGTTCCATCTCCTTGATCACCTCCCTGTAGATACTGGCAGACTGCTATCAGTTTTTCTTGTTCAGAGGCCGAGCAAGCCTCTTCTTACAGGGCAAGTGCTCCAGCTCCTGACCATCTTGGTGACCCATGGCTGAACTCACTCCAGTTTATTGATGTCTGTGTTGTACTGGGGGACCAAAAATTGCATGCAGTATCTAGATGTGGTCTAAATGATGAGTCTGGCTCAGCTACATTTCCTGTAAACTTGCTATCTGTACCAATATAAATAAGCAGTATGAGTGGACTAAGAGTTTGGAGCATCTGAATATTGCTTCCTCTAAGGATATATAACATGGCTGAAGGCCAAATCACCCAGCCTCTCTTTCTTTCTTTCTCTCTCTCTCTTTGTGTCATTGTCTATCTCCTTTTCCCATGTGTGAGATGAGTAATAAAATCTATGTCCCTCATTATTTTAGTTGTGTGTCTGTTAGACTGCATTATTGTAAATCGCCTAAATATTAACCACCTGTCACTAATGATGTTTTTTGTCATGTTCTTTTGCAGGTTACATATCACAAGTATTAAAGAATTATACTGACCATGCCTGTGATGGAGAATACGTCTCCCTGAGATGTCCTCACAGAACCACCATCAGCATCCAGTCTTCTTTTTACGGCCGAATTGTACCAAGTCATCAGATGTGTCCTTCTCGTTACCCACACTCCTATGGAACTTTAATTAAGGAAGATGTTGCCTGTTCGGTTGGCACTTCCCTTCAGGTATGGCATGTTAAACTGGATCTGTTCATTTTGGAATTCTTCTTTCCTAGGCCAGGCAGCAACTGTCTGTGTTGGTCCTGCATAGACCTGCATTGAGCAGTGCTACCCATCACGGGAGCACTGACATCTCACAGAGCTTAGTGGGTGATTCATCTTTGAACTGAGTTAGATCTTGCTGGTGCATTTCTTATTTTTCTTACAGTTCTTGTTAATAATAGTCCAGGAATGTGGTTGAAAAACAATTATACCGCAAGACCAAATTATGTTTGGACTGTGTTTAAATATTTTTTTATAGTTTTCTTTGCCAATGGGTAGCTTTTTTAACACATTCAAGTTTCTGTGGTGTTTTTTTTTTTTTTTTTTTTTTTATTTTTACTTCAGAAATGATCCTGTTTCAAGAGGCTTTTACTCTAGTAAGTTGAAACCCAGAGAGAATCCTTGGCTTTACTTCTTCTCCTGACTCATTTGGCTCTTAGGCTACCATAAGTGATCACACATCACTTAAGCTTGTAATCTCCCAAGCATCTGTAGTTAATCACCTCTGTGCATTTGTGCAGGGGATATTGACTATATGTATCCTCCCACACATGACTTCAGTAAATCAAAGGATTATTTGGAAGGTGCCAGTGTTAGTCAACTGTCAATAAGAGCCACTAAAATTAGAAACATGAATTGGCTGATGTTGAGATGAGTGGGGTCTGCTACCGGATGTAAAAGAAAGCCCAACTCTTTCCATGGGCAGGATTTGGGACTGTGAAAATCTTTGGGCAAAGATCTCAACGTTTCTTAAGCTCCCAGTATGTTTATGGCTATGAATCAATAATAACTCATAATAAAAATTTATAGCAGAACTAGATTAGTGAACCTACAGGGCTAGTGAATCATTTATTTTATAATTTGGCTAAAGGCCAGTGCTTCCCACATCACTTCTCCCTCTTGCATCCAGGACTGTTTTAGAGGAATTTACAGCATTTTTACAAGTAGATATGAGTGCTTTGGCTTCCAAATATCAGAGGTAAATTCTCAAGAAATTACACAGGGTTGGTGTTTGCCTGTAATGTAACCCCTGAGCTGACTGATTTGCAGCTGCCCTCATAATAGTTCCACTGCACATCAAATGACTGAGCTGTAGTATGAGAAGACATGGTCCTTATCAGTGGGAGGTTTTCCCAGATATGATAATGAAAGCTTGTAATACAACAGATGAGGCAGTCATGTTGTTTAAGGTGGGAGAACATGGACTGAAGACTTTGGCAGAGGCCAGCTTTCCCTTCTTTCTTTTATTTATTTACTGATTTGCTTGAAACATTTCACTTGCTGACATGACTGATACTTGTGTATATAGACTCATGCCTTGCAGGTAAGCGGCCCACTTAAGGCATCTGGAAGAACTTGAGAACAAGGAAGATGTAGCCTTTGGCTTTCATGCCATGGTTTTATGTGTGGGAGGGATTTAAAAGAGATCCTCACCTACCTAGCTTAGCTCCTTATGTCCTCGGAGCTGTTACCCATCAGCTTTGCATAGAACACTTACAATGCCTGTAATTACAGCTCCCCCTATTTATCAGAGTGAGAATTGTGTTCCCTGTAGGCATTCTCGCAGCAGATCTTTTGTATAATAAGTTTGTTACATGACTGAGACCAATACACACCTATTTGCCCATGTTTGGGAGATGCACACCTGCTAGAAGAACATTCTCTGTTCTGTCACAAATTTCTTATGGGACCTTTGACAAGTTCTTGAGTCTCTTTGGAGAATATCCACAGTGCCTCTCTGGGGCTCCCAAACCTGGCTTTGATACCTTAATGTGTGGTGTCTGGCCAGGGTAGGATGAATCCAAATGCCAGAACTAGATCTTGTCTTCTTTCTTAGTCCTGGAGGGAGTGATGCCTCTCTGGAGGGTAAGCCAGAAACTCCACAAGCTGAATGGCAAGCTGCCTGCAGCTAGCTGGTGGGAAATGCATGTATGTAGGAAAATTGGGCATAGACAAGAAAATTGTAGACAAGAAAATTGTACATATTCTTGTGGTTTTGAAACTCAGTTATATGGCTGCTATAAGCAGGACCATTGTGTGTGTATTCTGATTGGCACTAATTTAAAAAGTCAGCTAAACCAAACCCTTCCAAATTACGTATATAAAATCACCATGTCTAATCAAGCCCATGACTGTATAAATTTATTGGTTCTCTGGAGATTGGCCTGAAGGGAGTGTAAGGGGCAGTTATGAATACTATTCCCTGCAAACACTACCTGTGAATAACAGCTAATTCCCATTTAGAAGCTCTCTCCCTTCTAAATGTCCAGTTCAGACATTTTTTCTGCGTTAAAAAGGGAAAAGAAAGAGTTGCTTACACTGAGACAACCACTACTAATCCAGCCTTAGGTGGTTGGCTGCCAGGATCCCTTGCTTTAGTCACTTGTTTTTGTTTGAAATGAAATGCAGACCACTTGGGAGAGTGTGTCCAAGACATGAAGGCAGTGACCCCAAACTGCACATTTCTGTAATTCTAACACCATAATGTTGGATTCAGTGGGAGATTTCCAAATGCACAAAGAATTTGGACATTCAGACTGGGATTTCTGTTTTAATGTGGTTGGTCTCCTGTTAGCTTTTAGATCAAGTCACACATATGGTGAGATCAGAACAACAAAATAAAGTTGTATTGAAAGCCAGACATTATTTGCTTTATAAAAAGCCTTCTGCTCCCATTCCACTCTGTTTAAGAGGGGAACCCAGAATTAGCGCAAGTCACATGAGATATATTGCAGGAAGAAAAGAGAGATTTGTGCTGTATTAATGAAGCATCTTTGAGTTAATTTGAAGATGGGTGTGTAGAAAGCTCCAACTCATCTTTTAATATTAGGAGCTAATTGGGTACTCTAATGCCGTTATCTACAGTCTGGTCTGGTATTGTCTCTTCTGTACTTTCCCTATAGAGTCCTGCTGAAGGTATTCCTGGCTGGGAGGTAAAAGAGAGCAGTGTCCTCATCCCAGCCAGGAGGGCAGGATGGGGGATACAGAAGAGGAGCATCTGGAGCTCTGCCTTGGTGGATCTGGTAAAAGGGATCCATGTACCGCAAACTGGAGGAGCTTTATGGTGGCTGAGCCATCTCTTTTCTTGCTTGTCTGGAAGAACAGCTGCAAGGACCAAAGTCTATGCATCTTTCAACCAAGGAAACAAATTCTTGAATATTAAGGGTCTTCTAGGCATGTCTGAGTCATAACACTAAAAATGGTTGGCAGTAGGTAACAGGGTGTTTATCCACACTGCGTAATTTATGCAGAGAGATGAGTTGTGTGCCCACTGGAAAGTCTATACAGCCAGAGCAGGATCATGCAGAGATATTAGCTTGGGTCCTGGAAGCGCAGAGGTGCAATGGCATGGTCCTGTTTGTACTGGTGTCATTTCAACGATTTGTGACTCCCACATACCCTTTACAGCAATTGATCCCTTTACAGCAATTGTGCAGGTGCAATTGGTCTGAGCATGCGACTTAATCAGAGAGCTTGAAGATTTTTGGTAGATCAGTGCACTGTGCTTTCACAGTGGAGTTCTCTCCTGCTCTGTAATCCCATGTCACACAGGTAGAGCTGGTCAAGCCCATTTTTAATCCATGCAATGTCTGATTTTTCGATGTGTGAGAGTATGGAGAAGGAGCTACATTACACTGCTGCACAGCTGGGGAGCATCTGGAGAGAGCTTTTACTCCACGGAGATTTGCTAGGGACCATCCTCATTTTCTCTAGCCTCTCTCTTATGTTGTGGTTCTCTCATCTGTCACACTATCACACATATTTGCTCTTCGCTTCTATGGGGACATCTTGCCCAGAGATTAATTCTTATTGGATCTATGAGATCTTGCCTTTGTGGAAGTCTGCAAGCTAATAAACAGATGCAGTGTATGTTTGTTCACGTGACCACATAAGTGTTGGCACAGAGGACAAAAGAGAAACATAAGCATTAGTGTTCTGCACTCTACATTGCCTACTGATAAGTGAATCTGTTTAGTAAGAAACCTAACACAACTCATGCCTGTAAACATACATGGGGCACAGGTATATTTGAAGGTGTATTTGAAGCTGCTCAGCCGAAGAGGAGGAGGTTGGGAGTGACTTGCTTATAAAGCTTTCCATAGCCTCTCATTCCTGGGTCAGTGTAGCCTGGATTTCAGCAATACGCAACTGAGGGTCTGTATGGAAGAATGTGTAATGGTTGGCTTAAAATTATTGCTTATTACCAGAAAACTAGATTACACTTTGCAGCAGATTATCTGCAAGATTCTCATTTTGGTAAATTGTCATAAAAGTACAACCAAAGCTTATGTAGAAGGAAAATAGAAAGCCCTGGAGCAAAGCTTATTTAGAGGGAAAATAAAAAGCCCTAGAGATGCACTTGTCTGTTGTGTTTCAGCTCCCAGATATTTATCACAGACATTGAAGGTTAGCTTCTGTCTCCACAGATGCATGTACTGAAATCAGTAGGAAACTGCCTTTCAGAGGACAATGTTTTACCGTGTGACTTGTGTCTCCAAGAGGGCTGTGCTTAGAAGGTGCTCCGGAGCCGAGTCACGCATCTTGTTAGAAAGATTAGGTGGGTCGGGGAGGGAGCGTAGGCACAGCCTGTGGCCTGGGTCTCTTTCAACACTCTCCAGGACAACCAGCTGCTGGTGACAAGAATCACTAGTGCTGCTGATGTGGTATTTCCTTTTGTGCTTTAAATGAGACACACGACACCTTTTCTGCCACCGTCTCCTACTGTCACTCTAGCAGCCTGTGAGGCAGCCCTACAAAAGGGAGCAGATTCCTTGCATGCTAACCACAGACTCCCTGAGCCCTTCTTCCCCCCTTTCTTAAAAGGATAGGAAGGTTTCTGTTATAGAAATCAAAGGGCAACTGACCTCTTTGGTGATGCAAAGATAAGATAAACTTTCCAGTAGCTGCATGACTTCCAAAGCACAGGCCAGTTGTTGATCACAAAGTGATGGAGCTGGAAGGTGTGTGTGTTACTGAAGAGGGTTTTATTTTCCCCAAGCATTCTAGCTTAACTGTGGGAAAGTAAAATACAAAGCAGAAGAAGAAAATGATTCAACTGCTCTGGCTTTTTTGGAAGGCCAAGGATGGTGGTTACTGGTCATGCCCAGACCCAGGACATTGTGCAGTCCCACTGAATTAGGGTCCTGCTGTATTGTCACTACATAGACTCAGAGAAAGGGCCCTTCCCCAAGTCTCTGAACAATCTGTAAGATGATGATGATCACAGGGAAAGAGGGGGAAAAGTGACAGAAAGGAAGAATAATTTACACCAGACCACATGGTCATCAGTACAGCTGGAAGGAGAACCCAGGGCTCTTTGTACTGCACATTAGAAGATCTCTAGGGCTTACAGATTATTTGAACAGGGAAAATTTCAGTTTCAGAAATATCAGTGAATTAAAGAGCAGTTTAGGCAACTCTTCATCAGACTATGCTGGTTGTTTTGCAGAGGCTCATGAGCAGTGAGTTTAGGGTCCAGAAGAGGTTAGTGCAGTGCCAAAGTTGCTCTTAAAAATCACAGAATCAGCGAAGCTTCATTCATGAAACTTGCACTGGCTGAAATACAACTCTCTGGCAAGCATCTCCCCCAGCTAATTATTTGCAAATAGAAGAACTGTTTGATGCAGAGGTCAGATAATCTCTAAATTGCTGTATCTTTGAAATCTTTGGCTTGACTGAAATAGCTCATCAGAGCAGAGTTATTATATGCTGCAGAAGGAGGGACACTGGAGGCAGAGATGGCCAGTGCAGCCTGTCTCCCCGATGAGGCTGGACTGCTCCCTGGGGTGTAAGCCTCCTAATGCTTTGTTTACTCTAAATTTAAACTTTCGGAGTCATGGGGCTTCCATCATTGTTACTAAGACCCTGCTTCACAGTGTAATAGTTTCCTCTCAATGATTTTTCTCCACTCTGTTTTAAGCTTTCCCTTTCTTTAATCCCATGACTTTTGGTTATGCATCCTTTTGTATTTCTCTAACTTAGACCACCTCTCCCTTTGAAGTTGACCCCACATACAGATTAAGTTTTTCACTATTAGGAAATGTAGGTAATGGTTAATTAGGTGATATTTGTAATGCAGTTTTTATCAGGTCCTCCTGTCTGCTGAGCACAGTCCCGCTCTTTGTGAATTGCTGTCTCTGGGCTCTTTCAAGTCTCTACCAGAAGAACCCTGGTGAATCTTGATGTTGCATTTTAACATCACAGCCCCATTGCTGCTTGCCCTACTGCCCTTGGTGTTTACTACTGCCATAACAGAGCTGGTGGAACGGAATGTGTGCCCAATTTTCATCTCTCTATTTCACAGTCTGGTGTGTTAGTATAAGTCACCAAATGTGTGGGCATAGTTCCCTTCTGCTGACTCTGGTGTTAGCGCTGGAAGGTCCATGGGAGAGTGATAAGAGATAGCTAGCAGAGCAATAAAACCAGCCATAGATCAGTGGTCGTGATTTGGAGCCATTGTCCTCTTCTTCATTTGATGCACATATTGAATGTGGTAATTTGGGCAAAACTGAATTACTTTCCAGTGGAGCATGATGTTGCTTGACAAAGCCATAGGCAGGTAACCTGTACATCATCAACACAGACTTCCTCTTGGACTCTTTCCTTCCCTGTTGCTGGTCCTTCAAAAATCCTCTTGTTCTATGGACTTCAGTAATTCACACACATGAATAGAGATGAATGTGCAATCTGCAGATAATTGGAAGGAAGACCTGTAAATAAGTTTGCAACTTAAAAGTACTAAGTGTCCAGTGTGTTTTAAGCTAATATCAAAACTCAGGGATATATAAAACAGTATCAAAATTCAAATAAAATGTGACATAAAGCCATCACGAGTGCATTGTGCTGTGTGGCTGTGGTGGTTTTGCCCTGCTGGGCAGCTAAACTCCACCACAACCGCTCTCACTCCCCCTCCTCAAAGGAAAAGGGGGAGAAAATATGATGGAAAGGGCTCAAAGGTTGAGATAAGGACAGGGAGATCACTCACCAATTATTGTCACAGGCAAAACAGACTCAACATAGGGAGATTAATATAATTTATTACCTATCACTAGCAGACTAGAACAGTGAGAAACTACAAGCAAACTAAAAACAGCTTCCC
Source organism: Anseranas semipalmata (assembly GCA_013399115.1). NCBI lineage: Eukaryota > Metazoa > Chordata > Aves > Anseriformes > Anseranatidae > Anseranas > Anseranas semipalmata. The sequence continues at coordinate 117,352 of VXAA01006386.1, forward strand.
CCATCCCCCCTCTTCTACCTCCTCCCCCCAGGCGGTGCAGGGGAACGGGGAATGGGGCCTAACGCTGTGTCTCCGCCGCTCCTTCACGGTCACTCTCTGCCCCTGCTCCACGTGGGGTCCCTCCCACGGGATGCCGTCCTTCCCAAACTGATCCTGCGTGGGCTTCCCACAGGCTGCAGCTCTTCCAGAACTGCTCCCATATGGGTCCGTACCACGGGGCCCATCCCTCAG
>VXAA01006386.1:117795-134183 GCA_013399115.1 Anseranas semipalmata
TTCCCTTCCTTAACTCTGCTCTCCCAGAGGCTCAACCAGCGTCGCTCCCTGGCTTGGCTCTGGCCAGCGGTGGGTCCCTTTTGGAGCCGGCTGGAGCTGGCTCTTGTCTGACATGGGGCAGCTGCTGGGCTCTGCTCACAGAAGCCACCCCTGCAGCCCCCCTGCTACCAAACCCTTGCCATATAAGCCCAATACAGTGGCTTCGTAGGGAGAACTAATGCTGCCTCGTTTGTTTTATTTACTTCTTATTGCAAAACTCATGGAGGTGCACCAATATAAGTGTTGGTATAACTCCACCATAATGGTAAAATCTGGACTGAATGTGACCTAAAAATGCTTAGTCATATATATATGTATTTTAATTACTAGTATCTTCTTGTGTAAAATTCTTTGTACAAATCTCTGCCCATCTTCATTTGACTGCACACAGCTCTGATCCATTCATACAGCTTGCTCCCTGGCTTATTTTCCTCAGCAACATATAATTTGGGCAATCATTTAGTAGGGTTCCTCAGTGTAATTTCATGCCTGACTGACATGCCCTGAAGTCATCCTTATGTTCCTTTGATGATGGATGTTGTCCAGTGAGCAGCCCTCTGGCTAAATCCCAGCTCCCACTGAGTTTCACCGTTGGCTTCTATGGGTCCAAACTTTCACCCTATGCGTGTTAAATCTATGAACTACTACAAGGGACTAAGAACCGAGATAAGCTTAATTGCCTTGGGTGTTAAGCTCAGTTGTGGTTTATTTTAAGCATGCAGGGGAAGCACTTCTTGAAGAGTGATTTGAAGAGACAGAATAAAAATGAGTGCACCCTTGGGAAAGGCTGAGGACAGCCTTGTAGCAGAGTTCCCATCCAGTTCCAGATTTAAAAGGTTGTTATCTAATGAGCACAAGAAATTACTTAGCTAATGAGCACAACAAAATGAGCACGAGAAATGTGTTTCATCTGCAGTGCCCACTAGACAGACATGGTTTTGAGCTTGAGGCTGCCCTTGCTTTAAGACCCGGGTCACTGCAGTGAGATTAATCCAGGGCATAAATCACAGGGGTTAGATTAGTGTTTGTTTTACTTGAATTCACATTTCTTTCTCTCTTGTCTCCTCTAAATCTTGCAGCTTCTTAGCTCAGTCATGAACCATAGAATGGAATGGGTTTAAACAGCCACAGCTTCCCTCCTGAGCACTGGCTGTCAGCCTTCGGGCTTGATTTACCACTGAAATGTAATTATAAAATGGCACAATGCAATTAATGTATCTTCCCTCCCCTCTCATACCAGACAGGAATTTCTCCTCCCGTTGGAGTGATTTTTATAACATAATATCATCCAACATGACTTTATTTTGTATTACTCAGGGGTCTATCAGATGACATTGACATAAACAGCTGACTATATACACCAGTTAGACATGATTTTGCGTGTCTATAACTACTTCTATGCAAGATTGGTTTGCTCATGGGCCTCTTTTTATTTTTTGTTTTTGTGGTTGTGTTGTCCCATCTTTACAACTGACAGTAAGAAAAGAATAAATTGCCTAATTTTTTCCAGCCATTCATCAAACCCATGTGAGCTCAGGACATTCACTCACTATGAAGAAAACTCACAGCCTTCCTGGTATCAGTCTAGCTGATCAGCTGCAAATATTTCAGAAACAACATCTGGCATCTGCCAAAGCTCTAATCTTGCCTAGAAGTGTGATTTTGGGAGTAAGACCAGAAAGCTAAGGTCTTGGTTTTTAAGCTACTGTGAGTCTCGCCTTGTCACATGTGTTCTGTAGGGTTGCTGTGTTGCACAGTATTTAAGAAGATGGTGGTATATAACACATACCAACGAAAGCAATGGGGAAGAAGTTTTCTCTGTATGCCAGGATAGGTGAAAATTGTATACACCAGTTTTTAAGTTAACATTAGAGCTGATGTAACTTGTTTGTTGATCTTTCTTTCTTTCTTTCTTTCTTTCTTTCTTTCTTTCTTTCTTTCTTATCAAGAACATGGCACCATCAACCATTGCTAATTTTTGTTGCATTTTTTTCTCCGATGTATTCCACTGAGCATTCAAAATAATTTTTATTTTATGCTTTATGGATATATTTCATTATGTCCAAGACTCAAACAATCTGCAGGAAATCAGAAATCTTAACTATTTCTTATAATATTTTTTCAAGAAAATTATTGCCCTTTGGCAGGGGAGGCACATTAGAATTATGTGAATGAAAAGGAAATATTGATTCCTTCCTCCCCATGAAATAACTCTGCAGAGTTATGGCTGTTATCAAATTATGTTGAAACTGTAGCTGAACACTAAAGCCAATTAGTAGAAGGCATATTCAGCCTCAAGGACACTTCCCATTTTCTGTGATCTCACGATGCCATGGATGACTTGTGCTCCTTGATTCCAGAGTGGCAATATGTGAAGGCTGCCTATGTTCATAGTTCCCTGAGGTTAGTAAGCAATCACCTTCAATCTTGGTGCTGTGCCTAAGGACAGATGAACAAATGCTGCTTAGGCATTGAAGATCAGGTTTGCAAAGAGGCTTCTTGTTGGTCTCAGTCTCTGCTGAAATCCAGGGTGGTTTTCCCACTGGTTTTATTAGCACCTACTATGCGATGGTGAAGGTTTTTGAAAAATCTCAGCCACGTGGTATGAAAAGGTTTGCTGACCAAAAACCTGAGTCCGCTGCCTTTGAGGAAAGAAAGCTTCCCTTGTGGGAAAGAAAACTTTCAGAACGTTCCTTTCTTCCCTTTGCTACATATTCATAGCACTGCCTAGGTGTAAATGCAGTCATGGCTGTGTGGTACCAGCAAATCCTTCCAGGTCACCAGCAATTTGGAGAGGATTTCTTGCCATATATGATGCACTCAAGAGTTGTTCCAGTTGTTCCTTGCCTTGTGACATCAAAAGAGGTGTCTGCGTAGGGGTCTTACTTGAATTCCTTTGCAACTCATTGGATTTTGCATTAAATTAAATTTCACATGCTGAGTGAGCAGTCAACCTGTGAGCCTAGAGGAAAGAATATGCTGTTTTTATGCATTTTAACATGATGGTCAAGTTAGGGCTAACGCTCTCAGGCACCTCCTACACTGTTCACCTTTCAGCCTTTCCATTCTAAGCCCTGTATTTTGAAATGAGATGCCTGCATTTTATTACCTTTGTGAGTGGAAAACAACAGCATATGTTCTCTGTTCTCTAGAAAAGGCCTGAATCATCTTGGTTTAAACTTTAAAATAAAGGTCAGACTCGAGACACACACAAATTCTTGCATGTGTCATTCCCAAAGGTGAAAACTTTTGGAAGTTGTGAGCAACTGTGGAATGGGGAAGTTCCAAATTGCACTTGAAACTGGAGCAGCTGTTGTTCAGAGGGTGACAGTCAGAGTTTTAATGCTAAAGATAATATACATTATGTTCAGGGAGAACTCAAAAATAGATAGAGAGTCAATGAGGCAGGTAGAAAATTGGTTTTGGTGACATGTGGTGGCCTTTATGTTAATGGCATAGGGGTAAGATTGTGGGAAAGTCCAAATATTGAGGTGGGTACAAGAAAAAGAAATAGGGAGGAGTCTGGGGGAGTTTCTGAGAGAGGATTTTCCAGCAACTCCTTGCAAGTGAAAATTCATTGTTTTGGGACTGGAATTCACAGCTCTGTATTGCAGGGACTTAGCGAGGCTGCTGGATTACCTCGCTCTGTGGTGTCAAAATGCTCTGACGGGTTCATGTGTGTCAGGCAAACATTATGGTAATTTTAGCGTTTTAGGGGCTCTACAGGAGTATACCTAATTCATCCAGCTGAATTTAAAACTTAATTACTGCCCCATTTAACAATATTCCCTCCCCACACTTCTGCTCTAGAGGATCATAGGGTTAAAAAAAAAAATCATTAATCTTTCTTAATGAAGCTATTTTCTAGCAGGAGACAGAATGTCTTGCCCCTGTGGATTCTGAGACAGGGTTTTTATGAGTGTTATGAATGGGCAAGTGGGAAGCGAGTGCTAGAGGAAAAGCAGTGTGAAAAAACGGGAATGGGGCCCAAAATACCGGTGGTGGGAGGACCCTCCGACTCACAGACCCTTGCTGAGTTTAGCTAAAAGGAAAGCAAAAGTCATGGGGAAGAGGAGTGAGCCTTATTAAAAACTGACTAAGTTGGCTGTATAACAGCATTCCGACCACAATGACTAATTATTGGAATACCAGCTATTGCCAAAACCTTCGTATAACCAAGACGAGAGCTCTTTTGAAACCTGTGGTTGAAACTGTGATTCCCCAGAGGAATCTAAAGCGGAATGGCGTGGGCAGAGCTTGGGCCTCTGCTTTTAATTGCCAAGGCTTTTCCTGGGACATGCTGCTGGTACTGCCTTGTATTACGATTAAATTGCATGCGAGTGTTTCAAAATCTCTGTGACCAGCCCAATGCAAAGCCCTCCTTTTGCATGCATGAAAGGGAAAGAAATCATGCTCATTAAAACAGTGCAAGCTTTAGTCCTCTCCTTTATTGCATGGTTCCTGCAGTACCCATTGCACATTAAGCTGGGTAATGTAATCATTGCTGGGGCTAGTTAAGGAGGCAGGGATTGCCATGCTGTTCTCCAGCTTGTCTGCATTTGACAATCCTTTTGGGAGATACTGAAGTGCTTTCATTTTTCTGTTTCTTGTGCGTGTACGTGTGCATCCCCTGCTGCAGAAGATGCTGGACGAGTGCCAGGACAGACGGAGCTGCCAGTTCCTTGTCAATAGCAGGCTGTTTGGCGCAGATCCGTGCCCTGGAACCGGCAAATACCTCCTCGTGTGGTACAAGTGCAGGCCAAGTGAGTATCTCTTCATCAAATCTGTTTGCTCTGGCGAGACCAAACCGATTTTGTGCTTAATCCTTGCCAACGAGACCTTCTGGGACTTTTTGTTCCCTTCCACCTTTATTTTCAGTGTAACACAACCGCTGGGTGCAGAGCATTTCCCCTCTCCCCCTCACTTGCTGCATTGCTCTTATGCTGCTGCTCCATCTCTTCCCATCTTGCCGGCAGCCTGCAGTGCAGATTGTTTTTGCAGGTGCCAGTGGAAGTCTTTGCCAAGGCTTAGCTCATGCTGCCCTGCAACGCTGTCGGCAGTGAGGGAGCTGCTCCATTTCCCATCCAGTTCCAGGCACTGGAACAGGCTGCCCAGAGAAGCTGTGGATGCCCCATCCCTGGAAGTGTTCAAGGCCAAGTTGGATGGGGCTTTGGGCAACCTGGTCTGGTGGGAGGTGTCCCTGCCCATGGCAGGGGGGTTGGACTAGGTGGTTTTTAAATGTCCCTTCCAACTCAAACCATTCTATGATCTGCGGCGCCCCTCCTGTCCCACTGGGGAGGTGGGACTCGTCCCCTCTCTGCCTGCAAGCGGCAGCGTAGTGACAGCCCACGTGGGTGAAGATTTTGGATTCAGGTGCCTGAGGCAGGCAGTTAAGACCATTGAGCAATGAGAAACTCACCTGCCCACACCATACCATAATGCAGCTTTTAATTGCTTCCAGATCAGGCTGGGAAACATTAACCTGTGTTTTGCGGGATCTCATTAGCTGTGTTTAAATTAAATGGGGCCAATGCCTGGGTACTGGGAGTGCAATCGTGCATGCTGTGGAGGAGTGTGGTTTTGGACCGGGACAACCAACTCTCTCTTGGCCAATTCCTGGTCCTGCCAGGGGAGTCAGCATGACCGTTCTCCTTGAGCACTTTGGAAGCAGACATACTAGTTTGGAGACAGACAGGGTCTAATGGCAGCCAAACTATGGCAACTGATTTTATACAGAGAATAGACCCTGATGCTATTTAAATTATTAGTCCAAACATGACATTTCAGAAGAAGCCCTTTTGATGACATAAGTAACATGGTTCCAGCATCACATCAGAAAAATTTTGGGGGAAAAATAAAAAAAAAGTTTGCACAGGAAATAAAAACATGCCTGATTTCAGAAAGGGTTTGAAACAACAGCAGAAATGTTCAAAAACTGAGCTGCAGAGGAGAAGACTTTTTGCCCCAGCACGTAGAGACCTGTGCTAATGAAGTGAAGGGATCTGGCAGGATCTGTGAGGAATTCAAATGAAAAGTAGGTAATGAAGCACCTGCACTTACTGTGGGGTTTTCGTGAGTGATTGGAACATCTCTCGTTAGTTGAGAAGCACATCCCTGTGAAGCAGGAGCGATTAGCAGGGTGTTCTGACAAGTCCTCATAAACCTGGAGGTTTTGTATCAAAGCTCACTTGAGAAATCTGACTATTGAGGCCCGTGCTGAACTTCTGAAGGTACTTCCCATCTGTGCATAAATATTTATGGCTTGGCATTCTTTGCTAATTACAGCTATGCTAGAACAGAGTTTGTGTGTGATGGGTAAGTGATTTTCCTGAAAGAGAGCAGGGGAAGTTGCTTGAAAACATTTCCCTAAGACATTTTTTTCAGGCAGCTCCAATTTTGCAGTGTAAAACAGGGTAACCTGACAGAAGCTGTTAGTCACTGGGCAAACTTTTAATCAGAACCCACTGGATTAATAACAAGGTTTGAAATACATGAGGATTAGCCTTGCACAGAGATGCCAGGACACATTCAACCTTTCCTTGATGATTCAAGACTTTAATTTTAAGTCTCAGCAAAAGAGGCTAATGCTCGTTTGAGTCTGGTAACCATGCATTTTCACCCTGCTGTCAGGAGAATGTTAATGAGAAGACTGATAAAGATGGGTCCATAAAATGCAAAATACAGGAATATGAGAAATTTTGGTTGTCTCTTTTGAGTATTGAGTACTTGAGTATTGTTTATGAGCTATTCATGAATCCACTGCAAGGCCTTCATGCTTAAGAGTCGATCCCAAAAGCTGTGGTCCCGTGAAGCGTTGATCTGCTCCAGAAAGTCTGAGCACCCATAACTGTAACTGAAGACTACCCGAGGGACATTGTGGAGAGCTCACTGCCTGGCACATGCTTTGATCCATAATTTTACCAGAAGATACATGCAATTTTTTGGGCTATGCCTCTGTTCCTGAAGTTGTCATTCTTAACAGTAGACATGACAGAAGTGCTCTAATAAGAAGCCACTTAAGGTCTGAATTGTCCTCTAAATATATTTGTCTCTTTTCTTTGACTGTTGAGGGGGCCTGATGTGACCATGCTACTGAAGCAGGTGCCTCGGTTAAGTGCCCACCTAGATAGAAGAAATGTGAATTTTCCTGTATACACATATGAAAAGCACTTTGGGAAGTGGCCTGCAGAGTTTGGACAGGATGTCTAACATAAAAAAAGGATGCCTAAGCCCTCCCGCTTTCAGAGTCATGCTGGAGCCTCAAAAGGCCCCTGAATAGATTCAGTTACCTCAAAAGAAAGTCTTTCTTGAAAGAAAGCAAAACTAAAGTTAGTGGCATTTATTTGTACCTTTGCCGAAGAATAACTAGATGATGCAGTCATCCCTTCCAGCCACTGTCACTGCAGTTATGCATCTCTGACATTACATTGCATTTGAAATCTAATGGTTTCAATGCTCACTGGCTGGATGGGTTTCATTCACAAAGCAAGGTGCTATTTTGGTGTCTCATGGGCAGAATTTCAAGGAGATGGAGAACAGTATATCACACTGAAACTGAAAGCCCCAGATTTTCCAGATGGTGGACACTGCTTTCACAGTGCTTGCTTAACCAGAAGCAGTGAGAAATTCAATGTCTTGTGTGTTTTCAGGAAGTGTTGTGCTAATCCTGGTCCCCTCTGATCCAATGGCTGGGTCAGGGGTCTAGTGAACACTCATCTGCATGTACAGGACTTAGGTATGTGTATGGGACTGCTTTTACATGGCAGAAGTTTGGCAGTCCTGTGTATTCTCTGTGCTTGAAAATAAATACACTCTGTGTGTGTATACTTTTAATTTTAAGGTACAGGCTAGATAAGGAGATCAGAAATAAAATCCTCTACCAGCTTGGGGTAAGTGAGACTTATTTATTGCTGCTATGTGGCTTGAGGGCCAAGGTTCATCAAAGTGTATAGGGGCTTAGCTTTTAGTTTCTTTTCCCATTGCATGTGAGCCTCAGTTTCTAATATGCACCGGCTTTTTGGGAAGATGCTCATACGTACAGTATGGGTCTCAGCAGAGCACAGAGCACAGCTGTGACTTGTGCTTTTAAACTTGGAGGCACCTTTGCAAATCATCCTGCTACCTACAGCCTCAATAGAGCCCTTCCAAAGAGTCCCTGCAGGTCAAGGCTGGGACATGTTACTGCTGATGGTGAAACCTGAAGCTGTTTCCTGTTAGTGTTGATGTATCCTCAGACAAAAGTGCCAAGGAGCTGCTGTGGGCACGGGAGCTCCATTGCCCATGTTATTAAACCAGTAGTGAGGTCCCTGGCTGTGTTGAGGGCCAGGCCAACCAGTGGTCCCCTGAGCAACTCCCAGGCCCAGTCCGGCATTTAGCACTGGCCAGGAATGGTTTCCAGTAGAAAGTCTGGATGTGGCCACCCTCTTTTAGAGGCTCAGAAAGTTCATGAGAACGGCTGAGGGCTCTTCCATGCCAGTTGGCCTCAGTGCCAGAGAACTGGCACATTTAATTTATCGGGGCCGAGGTAGCCTGAGATCTACATCCAAAGTACACTGAAGCCTAGCATCAGGCCCTGCACACACAGAGGATTTCATTCTCCAGGGTACCTTTCAGGATCATTAAAAAATTGCACACAAATCCAATTATTTCTCAGGTAACATGCTGTTTTGATTTAGACCCATTAAGTATAATTACCGGGCAGACTGCAGGAACATATAATTAGGGGGAATTGACATACTATTTAATTGGTCTAACATGAATTCCCTTTAACTGAAATCTGGATTCACCAATATTATTTAAACAATTCAGTGCTTGTTCATCCCCCTCACTTCAGAGACAGATTGTGTGTTATTGTAAGCTAGGAAATATTTGCTCTGTGTGCCAGACTTTCCAGAGGGGCTGTGAGGTCTAATCCTGGCTGGGAAGAGGATCTCTGGGGCTGCCCAAGTCATGCTGAAGAAATAACTTCACCTCGCTGCACCCCAGCAATACCACTGCAGCTTGTTACCAGGGTTAATTGCTGCTCTGGGTATTGTAGGAGCAGGGATCAAACTGACCCTGCACAGCATCTGTTTGCCCGTGGTGGCTCTTGTGGTTGTTTCTTTTTGGCTTTCTATTTCAGAAGTGTCAATGCTCCTGGACAAAATGGGGACATAAATGCTTGCTTGTCTCTGCAAAGGGATTATTTAGGGTGAGATCTGTTTGAGTGGCCATTCACTGGCAGTGCTATTGAGAGAAGAGAGGGCTTCAACCCTGGTTATGTGACTTCCCCCATGAGTGCCTGACATAGCGCCTTTCCCTGGTTTCCTCCTCACCCACACGTTGCCATTGCCCGCTGTCCTGGATGCAGTGTCCCCTTCTCAGCTCTGAATGGCCTGAGCTGCAGCCTCCTGCAATGCTCTCGTGACATTTCCCTCTTTCCTACCAGGCAGTTGCTGTTTTAGTTTATAACTTCAAAGACTCTGGTAGAGAGAATCTCCATCCAATGTTTTTTTTTTTTTTTAATTATTATTTTATTTCATTTTAAAATGCTGTGTGGAGCAGCTGGGTGTGATAATGGGAGGCTGGTGGGTGTAAGGCCTCCCTGCATTCATCATCAAGTAGCAAAGTGTAAATCCAAACTTTGCTGCTCTCCCTTCTATTCACAAATACAAGCCTAAAACCTTTTGAAGTTTCAGAAAGCCTGGATTGTGACCTGGGCTCCAATTGCAGCTCTAATCCCTCTGTAACAATACAAGAACATATTTGTGAAAGGCACATCAAGGCTCTGAGAAATGCATCTGGGAAACCTGCATTTGTTGGCAAAGGGTAAAGTGCTAAAAGTTTTTATGGGGGTAGTAGGAGGAAAGGGTTTGGGGGAGGTCATTTTATTCTAGTTCAGGGCCTGTAGCTTTGATTTATGGGGAAACTATTGTGCTGAAAATTGACCTGGACAAACGTTTTGAACAGAGCAGGCATTTATTCTCTCCACCATAGATTTAATTCTAATCTAAGAAGCCCAGTTAATTCTTGTGAACTGCAGTGACTGTTTTTCAAACATGGGAATGCCCATCCTGATGTTCTTGCCAAAATCTTAGTCAGGTAACTCATTTTTTTCTTAACAGCGCTAGTCAATTCTAATTAGAAGGCAACTGAATTTTGAAATCAATTAGGAATTAATTCTAACTAGTTCTTCTTCTAATAAAGATGTTGTCTTCAAATTTGCAGTCTATCAGATGGTAATGTAGCTGCTGTACTATGTCCCAGAAGTGGCTGCCTTTCGTTGAGAATGCGTTTTTGTATTTTTTTTTTTGTCAGTGGTATTTCAAAGCCTTTATAAACAGCAGGATACCATTACTTGTGGCAGAGCTTTTGCAGCTATCAAAGAATAGCAAAGAGTCATCATCCATATTGGTGATTCCCAGTTGCTGGTGAATTTGAAGCTGCCTTATATGTGTTAGGGAATTGGTTGGGTCTGCTCATCACATTTCAAATGGATTAACTGAAAAGTCTGGGAAGGACTTTATGGCTTAACCTAGGCTTGCAGTGAATGCAGCTTGTTTGCCTTTTAATTTCTGTATGATCCATTCCTATGACATTGAATTTAGTGCGAGCTTTGCCACTGACTTTGCTGGGCTGAGGATTACATCTTTTCTGTTAAATTTGGTGAATGCTGCATGAAAAGCCTGGTCCCATTCCACATCCTTAAAACTTTCACTCCCTAGGCAGAATTTGCAAATTCTGTGAGCAAGAACAGCAGGCCATGGAAAGGCAGAGTCTTTGTAGAAATTTCAGACGAGAGCAAAGAGGGACCTGAATGTATCCTTGGTCCCTTTAACACTGGTGATTGATTTTAGTGCTGGGTTAGATTGGTAATTCAGTAGTTATCAACCCTTTCAGAAAAGCATTAATCTCCTTCATAAGACAGCTTTATTGGTGGCAGGAGAAGTTCACTGTATTGTTCGCTGCACCGCTTTTTGGTTGGCCAGGCTTTCTAAAGCAGTGCTATGGAGTGTGGGCTGTTAAAATGGCACATCCTTCTGGCTCAGCCACCGAGGCAGTAAAATAGGTCTTTTACCTCCTGCATTCATCAGCTTGCTCTTGCTTATCTGAATTAGTTCAAAACTGTTAAGGTGGTGCAGGGAGTGGAAATTTATAAGGGCAATAAAACTTCAGGCAGCAAACTCTAGTGATGAAAAGGTGTAAATAAAGGAGTGTAAATAACAGAGGACAGATCCATCAGCCTGCGATCTGGGTCAGAGAAACTTTAATGCTAACGATTACTATTGTTTTAAGCCATTGATGCACAGAGATTTTTGGAGGCTGTCAAATAGCTGTCTCTGTAGCATACCAATCATTTGACTGTCAGGAGCAGGATTAAGAGGATCGCCTGATTTCATTGCCAGTGAATGCCGAGATTATTGTCAGTTGCTGCCCCCAAGGTGTGTGAGTAGGGGGAAGAGAAGGAATCCGCTGCTGACCCATGAGAGTTTAAAAAACATAAAAAATTAAGATCCCAGTTCTCTTTCAAACTCCTCAGTCAGCCCCGATAAAAAGGAGAACAGAGAGGTGGTGAAGAGCAGGATACTTTCTAATGATGTGGATGTAAAGTTTGCCTTTGCTGGCAGTATCCAGATGTGGACCACTAAAAAAGACACATTCTCATGGCTCCCCCCTTCCATTCTGCCTGAATTGTATAAATCATAGGCTGTGACTTTTATAGATCCCCTCTGTCCATTGGCATTCATGTTTTCTGTGGGGGAAAAAAAAGAGGATAAAACCCTTTTAAGCTGTGGATTTTCAGTGAAGGACAAGAAAGGGATACTCTACCATCTTTCTTTGCTGAGATGGGTGAGTAGATAGCATTGCCACGAGGAATTGGTAGCCTTTGCCCTGAGGCACAATAGGTTTCAGAAGATCCAGCCCATCCTTGGGCATTGTTAGCACCAGTGATACCTTCCTGTGCTGAGGATGGAGGCTGCGCTGTGGATGGTGCTTCAGGTGTGATGTTGCACGAAACGAAGTGATCTGCGAGCTTTTTTCCCACAAAAGCAAGGTGGTATCCTTGGGGTGATTAACCAGAATAAACACAGGGAAAACAGGGCCCTGAACTGAAAAAACTGAAAACTGAAATACTGCAAACATTTACTTTTATGAAAATCTGGATCTGTTTTATTGAATCCACAGTTTAAACCATGTGTTTAGGCCTCACAGAACAGTAAGCAAAACAGAGAGGTAAATTCATGCATTACTTCTGCGGGGAGTCCTGTGTATGGAGTTATTCAAGACAGAAAACATAGATCAGTTGCTCTCTTAAATAAAAAAATGGGAAAAATGCAGGGAAGAGTAAATCTGAAAAGTACTGGGATAGAGGCATGGTAATGTACTCCTTCCAATATTGTGAATAGTTTTTCAGTATCAGTCCCGCATTTGGTTTTCAGATTAATGATACACTTTTAAAACAGGTATTTACTGATATTTTCAACTTTTTATCATACTACTGGTATATCAAGCTCTTCTCAGTTACATTTGCTTTTCTGACTACTTAAATGGCACCAGAGGTTGTCACCTAATCATGTCTCCAGGAGCTGGGACTTCTAAAACATCCCTGGCAGTGAGACTTAAATGAATTTGGGAGATTTGGTAACTGTGTATTTCTCCCAGCTACATTTTTTCTTCTTAGACAAAGCCATTGAGAGAATGCTGTGTGTTTAATTATTTAGGAAACCAGTGAACCAGCTTTTAATCTAGTAGGCCTCATTTTCCCATGTTTTATGCTCCAGGCAACCCCACAGATTTTATGCAGAAGTATGAATCAGTTATCCTTTTAATGTTCCTGTGTTAGAATTATTATCACCATTATTTTAAGATTTGGAGAAGACTTTTTTTTTGTTTGTTTTTAATGATATAAAAGACTAAATTCTCCCTTTCAGCTATTTTAATAATAACTTAAGCAGAGTTATTCCAGGCTTACACCATCACTGGAAGAGATGAACAAAAGTGCCGCGAGCAGTGGAACTGATGAACTCTTTTTCCTTACACATTCAAGTAATTTTTTTCCTTGGTGCATTCCTCCTATCTTTTCACTGCAGTAACAAAGGTTTTCACCTTTTCTATGTTACCTGCTATGGTGCAGCTATCCAGAACTCTAGCCATGTTAGTCTGACAGGTATTACATCCATGCTGGCTGGCTGGTGGGACAGTGCAACAATTACAACCAGCTCTGGCACTAATTTGTCTCTCTTCTGTAACTGGTTACCAGTTCTTATAAAACATATAGGGCCTTAATTGCCCTTGTCACCTCAACTTTTCTGGCACATTTCACTGAAATTTAGCCAGCAGGTTCTCAAGTCATTGGAAGGGGGGCTAATAAATGGTGAGGGGTCAGGCAGAAGAACAGCCATTAGACTGAATGCTTGCTTCAGAAAATCAGCCCAAATTCATTAGTGGAAGAAGTGGGAGAAGAATTAAATTTGTCCCTGGCTCCCAAGAGTTTTGTTTAACTCTCATCTCACAGTCTAGTGTATGTATTTTGATATTGTTTTCTTCTTCCTCTTTAGATAACCATATACTTCTGTCCAGCAGGAAAGTGCAAATGGGTGCATCTGAACTCTACTTTGGAAATGAAACGTAGCAGCTAATTTGCCACACTGCCAGACTTTACAGAGCAGGATATAAAAAGACAACTGCTTCAGACTAATGAAAGTGACAGTGGGGAAAGGCTCCTCTTAAACACTGCAAATTGAATGGGTGCATCAGGCCTGTAATTTTAAAGAAATCTGACAAGGTCTTTTACAAAGAACAATCTTCTTACTTGTTGAAACAGTTTCAGACCTCCAGCACTTAGCAGTCTTGAATTTTCAGGGTACTTCTGAAATTGGCAAACTGCCTATTCAGTATAACTCTGGACTGTCATCTAAGCTGCAGCTTTCAGAGTTTCAGATTAGCTTCTGCAGAAGTAAGTGGTGTGCTCCATGCCATCACGGGTGGCAAACTTCAGTTTTTAAAAGTTAAATTAGAGCATCTTCAAAAAAAGTTTCTCAAATGGAAGTTTAAACTTAAATGATGTTAAAAGATATTTCTTTGAAAATGTATCGATTTGTGACATTCTCACTTATTTGTGCTCCAAATTAAAGGGCCTGAATAACAAAGGTTGTGGATGTTGAAATAAGGGAATGACCAGGTAGCCCACAGCTTAAATGCTTTTGGGGGAGTCAGAGGAAAGGCTGTACTTGAGGATTCTAGAGATCTTAGCTGTCTTGGAAAGATCTTCTCAACCCAGTCCTGCCTAAGGGAATGCTGACTTGTTTGATATAGATTTATTCAAATCCTGAGATGAATGGAAAGTTCTCATCAGTAGCAAGTTGACACAGGTGAAGGGGAAGCCCTGGAACTCAGGATATGAGGTGCGTCTTTCATAAGTGAAAGGAAATCAGAAGAAAACTAAAAACAAGGAGCCATAGCAATGTGCACTGCTCCAAAGAGCAGGCAGTTGCAGCTGATCAGAAAATCAGGATTTTCTGATCCCTGTTTGTTTTTGGGGACTTAGAGGCCAGAATCTGTTTATATCTTCCAAAGAGTACGAAAGGACACAAGACTCAGAAGACAAATGCTTACTTGAAATGAAAAGTAAATAAATATAGGAACACAGTAATAGGAGTGAGGGGAAAACTTTTGAAGGGTAGCACCAACTGGCAGATACCCTTTTAGTCCAATTGCCTTCTTCACAGAGAGTGTGGGAGTCAGTGGAAGCTGTCCAAGGCACCTTTGTCTGCTTTGAGATGTACTTATCTATTTTAATTTTGGGAGGATGGACTTAGATCTACATGCATTCAAAGAATTTGCTCTTTCATATAGAAGTTGTTCCACAGACCCTGGGAGTTAGCTGGTTATGGGGGAAACCAAAAATATATAAAAGCAGAAATGAGGGTCACATGTTGTGAGGAAGGGTACTGAATGGGTACCTCCAAGCTGTTCATGGGCAGTCCTGTTGCACAGGCACTCTTGTTCAAGGATGCTGTTTCGAGACATCTGTCCTAGTGTTTAATAGGCTTCCTGCCTTGGAGACTGATCTCTTTAATTCCCCTGAGAAGAGATATTAACAGATACTAGCTATACTCATCTCTCACATGGTCAACACGATCACTGGAACTGGTTGCCCAAGCAGACTGTGGGGTCTCAATCCTCAGAAGCATTAAAAACTTGACTGGACACGGCCCTTAGCAACTTGGTTTAGCTGACAGTGGTTTAAGCACAGGGGTTGGCCTAGGCAGTCTCCAGAAGTGACTGCTGACCTCAGTGGCTCTGTGAATTATGATCTGGAGTGATCACATCCATAGCAAAGAGTTCATGTTTCCATGGTTAATTCTTGTTTTGGCTTTTCTCTATAGGCTGACACAAAGAATTGCAATGTGGTGACTTTTGCAGTATAAATATTCTGCCTGGACATGGGCTGAAACCAGCAAAATCTCATCACATGTGAGATCATCATCGCTTTTATTTGGTGATGACTTCCAGTCTCTATGAAAGTTTGCTGAATTTTAACTTGTGACTACAAGGTTGCATATTTCATTTGTGACATCTGGCCCAATATGTATCTCAGTTGTTCAACTTTGCGACTGTACCAATCAGTATCTGATAGGTGCAGGAAGAGATGTGTGTAGGAAGAGTGACACAGTGCATTGGAGATGTACCTGCTCTTAACGCTGTTCTTGTGGAGAGAGTGGCTGTGTGAGAAAGGGAGTTGTCCCTATGCCCTTTTTCATAGACCAACACTAGCCACTGCCTAACAGTTAAACACATTCATTGATCAGTTAAAGGAGAATAGGACAAGTGTTGGTGGAATAGTTGGATATCATGAAGACAGGGAGATCACTCCACGAATTACCATCTGTGGTGGTTTCAGACCGATGGGCAGCTAAGCACCACCACACTGCTCTCTCACTGCCCCTCCTCAACAGAACAGGGGCAGAAAATACAATGAAAAAAAAGTTTGTAGGTTGAGATAAGGACAGGGAGATCATGAACGAATTACCATCATGGGCAAAAGAGAATCAGCATGAGGGAAATTAATGTAGTTTATTGCCTGCTAATAACAGACTAGAGCAGTGAGAAACTTCAAGCAAACTAAAAACACCTTCCCCCATCCACCCTCTTCTACCTCCTCCCCCCGAGCGGCACAGGGGAACGGGGAATGGGGGCTGTGGTCAGTCCCTAACGCTGTGTCTCTGCCGCTCCTTCACGGTCACTCTCTGCCCCTGCTCCACGTGGGGTCCCTCCCACGGGATGCCGTCCTTCCCAAACTGATCCTGCGTGGGCTTCCCACAGGCTGCAGCTCTTCAAGAACTGCTCCCATATGGGTCCGTACCACG
>VXAA01006386.1:134347-172128 GCA_013399115.1 Anseranas semipalmata
TTTCTCACTCCTCTCTCCCAGCTGCTGTTGCACAGCAGTTTTTTCCCTTCCTTAACTCTGCTCTCCCAGAGGCCCAACCAGCGTCGCTCTCTGGCTTGGCTTTGGCCATCTGCGGGTCCCTTTTGGAGCCGATTGGATTTGGCTCTTGTCTGACATGGGGCAGCTCCTGGGCTCTGCTCACAGAGGCCACCCCTGCAGCCCCCCTGCTACGAAACCCTTGCTGTGTAAGCCCAATACGAGCAGTTCAGTTCTGAAGTAGCATCTTGGGTTCACTCTCATTAATTTAACAGTTATAAACCAGGTAAGAGACTCTTCCGTAGGAAACAATCCTGAACTGAATGAAGTGGGCAAGATATTTCTTACAAAATCTATTTGCTCAGATCCCTGATTCTGAGATTTAAATCCTTTAACATTTTGTGAGGAAGATAGATTTCTCTTTCCATGTCTTTCCAGCTCTTTGATCTGGGAAATAGGTCAACTATTATGCACTGATTATGTGAACCATGCATATTTTAATTAGCAAAATTTCCTAATTTTTTGGCACTACTAGTTCTGTTTAAAAATATAATTTTAGACAAGGCATTCCATCAGTTTGTTAAATGCAAAATCTTTTTAGAAGCTTTTATCTAAGATCTTTCAGAGACTGAGCCAAATGAGTTTAGTTTTGAGCTTCCCAATTGTGATCATTCAGAAAATTTTCATGGACCATAGGTGAAAATGTCCTTAAGACACTGGGTAAATTTATTTACTCCAGGTCAATATTTTCGTATTCTTGTGCACACTCTGTAATTACAATGGGTCTTGTTCACTTTGCTATTTGAGAGAGCCAAGTTTTCCATTAGAAACATTTCTAATTGTTTTCCCTCAATTGTTCTAGCTATGTTATAATCATGTCATATATTGACCTTTAAAATGTGTCTAGAAAAGCCTGCAGCTGTTCCCTCCTTGGTTTCTCTCTGTTGAGTTATATTTAAGCCAGTGTCTCTGAAAACAGGCAGTAATAAAAGGGATATTATCCTTAGCAAATATCTTAATCATGGTAAATCTCTGTTGCCCTACAAATGACTGCATGGGGGATTAGAGTTGAGTAAGCCATTTGCTGAATATCACTGCCACCTTTCCTAGGCCATTTAAGCGTGTTTAATTTTTCAGGGTGAAACATGAAACCCACTAATACAAATGTTTGCATTTGGACTGAATTATATCCAGACTGTAACAGTTAGAGCAGGCTTAGGACCAGATTATGACTGATCTGTAGGAGGCCAGTTCTGCTTGGGAGAGTGAGAGAGAAAAATGCAGATTCATTCCCAGTCCCAGATCTCTTGTGTCACTTACGCTGCCTCGGTTCTTTTCAATATTTATATAAGGCTATTATGGGTTGAAGTACCAGTAAATGTATGGGTGATGCTTAGCTCTGTATTTTCTTTGCATCAATCACAGTCCTCAGCACTGCCCAATGCCTGGGAGCCATCAGTGTCTGGATGAAAGACAGCTGGCTTTAGTTCATCCTGGCTAAGATGGAGGTGGCAATGCTATGAAGCAGAAAATACTTTCAAAGGCTTGTGTCCTCTGTAACATCACTTTCTATCAGTTTGTTTATCCAGATTTCTGTCAGGTTGCCCAGAAACACTGAGAGCATGTTTGCCAGTGATCAAGCTTATAGGAAATTTTGGGGGGTCTGAAATACTATTGTGTACTTCATCCTTTATTTTTTCTTCTTTCTTTCTAACTTTTAAGAAAGCTGTGTTTCTTATCTGTGACAGCCCAGGGGACAGTACTCCTAACTGCACTCCTAACCAGTCTCAACTCAGCCAGAACCAAGTATTCATGACCTTGGTAACCAGAAGCTCCAATAGGTGTTTCCTAAGGCAGAATTCAGTGACCACGAGGAGGTGGCATCTGTTTCAGATGGCACAGCCCTCTTACTCCACACTGCAGTGTGCCAGCAGCACATCACCCATAAACTGCACTAGTCCCCAGGGAGTGTGTGGTCAGATTCACTGCCCTGGTTTCATATTCTGAACCATCCATCAGGCAGCTTCCCCCACCAGCTCTGAACATGATTTCCTGGAGCAGCTATGAGGGTAAGAACTGCAAATGTGAGAGGGAGAGCTTTGCCGTTGACTGTCTCAAGACTGCTGGACTAACTTGCACCAGAGATGTGAATGGCCATGCATCCCAGTGGCTTCTGGGGAAGGTGCAGTACTCAGTGTATATAATTCCAGTGAAGTTTCCAAATGGCAAGCTCTGACTTCAAGCAGTCAACTGAATTTAATCAGTATTTTAAGGACCTTAAATGGGTCCACAGGACATGTGGTTAAGCAATCAGTTATACTTGTTAATTGGGAGAAGTAGCTAATAATAACCAAATCAGAAGAGGAAATCGAGTTACTGCCTTGTAAGAAATAAGACCTTCACAGGGGACCCTGGCACTTGCTCATTAGAGACGTCAAAATTGATCTTTTTCTAAAGTTAATCAACTATTTCATATTTCAACCACTTCAGCCAGTCACAAGTATTTTCACCTTCTGTGGTATTGGTTTAACTCTATATAGCTTGTCCTATTGCACAGTTCTATGCCCTTGTACTTTTAGCTTGAAACCATGTTTTTTAAGTCTATAAAATACTGTTAAACACTGTTAGGTGTTACAACGTATATCCAGCCTACAGCTCTGATCCCATTTCCCTCCCAGAAGAAACAAAAATCAAATAGAAGACAACTAGAGATGAAGATAACAACTCAGTATATCCAGTATATTATTCAGATCTCTTCATGGTGATAGTGGCTGAAATACTTACACAGATAATATGGGCTGACTGATTCTTTACATCTGTATGGCCTATCCCGTCTCCCTGCATACTCTGATGATAAAAGGAGCTTCTATTCCCGCCTCCTGTCTCTGTTCTACACACTGACCTGGCCGTGGATTTGTCACTACAGATATTGCTGAGGGATGTGTGTCCTTCAAACAGTCAGATTCTCCCATGAGTGAGTCAGGTCTTAATTCTGTCTTCATCTACAGGGAATAGAGCTGGATGAGAAAGTGTTTTCCCATTCCATAAATATTTTGAAGGTCTGAAAGTTTTCCTGCAGTGGGATGAAAACTAGATTTTTTTCAGAGATTTTTGTACAAGGCTGATGTGGGAGAAAAAGGTTACATACCCAAATAACTAGTGTCTAGGGTTAAGATTGTCACCTAGTCTGTGAAGGTCTGAACCAGGGTTTCCACACTCTGGTGGATTCTCTGACCACCAGGTAGTAGGATATTTTAAGGGAGCTGTTTTTTAGCTTTGAGTAGGAATTTCCAAGTAGAGCATAAGGAGTCATTTATGCTCAGACATTTCTTTTAAATCAGTACGTGTCTGTTTTGATATAATGTGTGTTTTCTTCATGTAGTTTCTTCTGAAAAAAATAATCTAATGTAGAAATTAGCCCTGCTGTTAACAGGAGTTAAACCAGATGGTGTCCTGAGGAGTCTTCCAAACTAAATTCTTCTATGATTCAACTTTGGTGGAACATTTCTGTCCAGCTCGCATTAGAAAGAAATGATTCTTGGACTTATAGTTACAATACAGTCAAAAATGTCACATTATGTCATAGCTGCCATGGAGTAAAGACTTAGGTATTAAACGGTAATGTAATTATTATCTTGTGTTCTCAGTTACTAAATAGTTTGATACATATGGACTTTGCTGAAGTCTTCATATATATATATATATATGTATAGTGGTGATATCAGGCATAGAGAAAGAGCGACATGGAGAGACAAAAGCCATGCCTATGCTACATACAGGGCTAGGGGCAGCTGCAGGCACTGGCTGATGATTGTCTACAGTGTTTAATCATCGGCATGCTTTGTGGCATGGTTTTGACCTGGGACAACCAGCAGCATTTCAGATGATGACTGATCATGCCTGGGAGGTTACCATGGGTCAGGGACCCTTTCCATCAGGTGATTTGTATGCAGCACCTTGCAGTGGGGAGGAATGCAGGAGTTTAGCTGTGTGAACGCAAGCTGAGCTATACCAATGGGCCTTGGGGCTGGAGAGGAGTCTTTGGCCTGTTGTGGCTACATTTCTAATGGTAAATGATGTAAGCAAATGGAAAGTCACTCTACTGAGACTGGGGAGGTTGAAGTTGTGTTTGTGGCTGTGCCCTGGGTCGGCTGGGGTGACCTTAGACATACCACGTCAGTTTTCTTTGTCTCTTTTTTGCACGCTTGTAGATGTCTAGCTATTAAGTGTCAGCTCTTCAAATAGTGTTTATCTTCTGTGGTGTGTTGGCAGACACACATGGGGAGGGCCTGTTCTAGGTTGGGACCTCTAGGGGTTCCCATAATACAGATAATAATAGTAAAGAGAAGGGAATGACATGATTTCTCGTAATATAATTGCCTAGTCTCTTTGACAGATGAAAACTGAGTGACTGAGTGCACCAGCCTTATAAAAGCAAGAGTGGATTTTGTGGTTTTGGACTGTCCATGTCAAGATGGATTTGGGGGGCAGGATGCAGAATGAGCATTTGGCACATGAAGGGCTGATCTGTGGATGAGTAAAGTACCTAAAGATGTGCCTTTACCTTCCCCTGCCACAGACTTCTAATATCACCATGGGGAAATCACTCAATTGCCATGCCTCACTTACATGACTGCAAAATGAAATTATTGGCTATTTACTGGAACTCACATGGGCTAGATTAAACAATGTTCATTCAATGTGCTGATAATGCCAGAGAGAGAATGCGTAATGCAAATGATCATTGCTACTCTAGCAAATGCAGTTGTGAGGCTGGGCTTCTGGTGGCTGATGTGCACCTCTGGACGTGTGCACAGAATCACTGCTGCCTCTGACAAGCTCACACCATGGGGAGGTGATAAGGTTCCCTTCATGCTGGGTATCTGCCTCTGGATCAGCTGAGTAATGAAGTGTCTGTTTCCTTCCAGATGAATACAAGAGTAAAGTAGCCTGTGAAGATGACAAGCTGCGGCTAAGCTGTAAGAAGAGCATGGTGATAGCCATTTATTCTGCTGTCTTTGGAAGGACACAAGGAGGCAGCCTGGAGTGCCCATACCAAAACCTAGGGATGCCCATGATTGGTAAGTGGGGGAATGGCTTGACAGAGCATGGGTGATTTGGGCAGGGTGGTTTTATTTACAGCCATCACGTAGTGCTGGCTCAGATCCTGGGTAGGAAAGGCAGGACTGGCATGTGCAGCCTGCCACCGCGGTGTTCCTGATGTGTGGTACTTCGTTAGCCAGGGTTGAGCTTCATCATGAGCAGCAAACTGAGGTTCAGATAGATGCCCTAGCCAAGTTAGCAAGCTGCAGGCTGTTGGCAGATTTGTTGGACTATACACTTGAGGGTACTCCTTGAGGTTCTTGTTCAATTTTCTGCCCTCCTGGTGGTCCATACCCTCTATCTATACTATGGAGGTGTGTATTATCAGCAGGTGTCAAGGACCATCTATGGCTAAGTCAAGCCTTGACATCGCATTTAAACTTTTATTAAAGTTAAAGCAAGGGGTAGAAAATCAAAAAGCAAGCTGTTAAGTTGCATCATGTTACAGTTGACTTACAGTACCTTCAAATAGCTTCTTTACTCCCAGGCTATCATAGTCTCTTATATTCATGTGTTAAAGATTGATAAACTTCAAAACATTCACTGGAACTGTCTGTTCTCGAGCCAACACGAAATGAGTCTGAGTGTTTTAGGCAGTGTCAGGGAGAGCGTATGTACACTCCTGAAAAATCCTGTGGTCAGCGTTCCTTGCCATCTTTTTCTGCAGAGGTGAGAGGGGATTAACCACTTTCCCAAAGGAGTTGCCTCTAGAGGGGGAAGGACTTCAGAAGAGGCTACACAGGGAGGCTTGAGGGGCTGCTATTGCCTGTGCTGGTATCTGTTCAGCTGTATCTGGAGATCTTTGGCTTTGCAGCTGCTGATCCTGTGCCCTTAAGGAGTTAAATGTTATTCAGATGGAAGCATGTGAAGTGACTGCTTGGAAATATGATACACAGATGATGGGTGTCAGTAGGAGACCACAGGTGGAATCAGGCTAGTTGAGTTATTTGTGAAGTACGGTAAGCACCTGCGTTGTGTAACTGCAAAAATCGGAGCACTTGCAGCACAGTGGAATAGCTCAGGGTCTCCTACCCAGTCCCATGGTTCAGACGCATGGCAGGAGAGTCATGGTCCTTTAACAAGTTACCTCCCATCTTCAGAGATGACATACATCTCTGGATGTACTCCTGTTGTCCCACAGTTGCCAGAGAGCAGAAGCCGAAACAGATATATTTGACAGGTTAGCCTAGACCTCTTTCTTGTGTTTTTTGGGATGGCCTAAAAGTGCGCACACTGTTGCGATGGTGGTTTGGCTGCTGGATGATAACTTGCCAAGTCAGCGAAACTTGATGGGTTTCTGGTGTACACCTGAGCACACCACTACTCCTTTGTCCTTGTTGAGAGTGCAGAAAAATGCCCGTACTGGTGACAAAGTACTAGTGTTGGGACCTGCTCCTGAATGTCAGCGTGAAGTGAAACTCTTCGTTTTGAATCAAAGTCACAAAGGGTAAAGTTTTCCTTTTGTCTTCCCAAGTGCAAGGTCCTGAAACTTGTACTGGCTGAGAGCACGGTGTGCGGCACTGGAAAACAGGATGGAAGGCAGTGATGCTCGGAGACCAAAACTGTAGCTAAGAGAACAAGCAGTGAGGTATGAAGCAGGGCTGCATGGCCGCTCTACAAAGTGTGGTGTTTGCCCACGGAAATAAGGTGTTGGGTCCTAAAGCGTGGCATGCAGCCTGCTACTGGGATGCATGGTCACCCCAGTACTGCGACTTCCTCCAGTGTCAGCTCTTAAATGGAAACCAGTGCAGGGTTTTAAGCTGTGTGCTCATTCTGCAGAGGGATGGGAAATGTTTCTGGGGCAGTGGCTGGCTGCATGCCCTGCAGGGCTGGGGATGAGAGGTGGGGCACTCGCAGTGGAGCGATGCGGTCCCCAGGCTTTCCCAGGCATTTGGATGCTGTGTGTGAAGGGAGAAAGAAGCAATATAGCTGTTGATGCTGACGTGCGCCTGCATGACAAAATCCTCCGTGGAGGGTGTGCGTGTGTGAGCTCAGGTAAGTCAATATGAGTGAGCTGGTGGTCTTTCAACTCGCCATGCTCCATCTCTCAAATCCCAGCCATATGTGAGAGTGTTTGTCCAGGTCTGCTAAGTGTGTTCAGCAATAGCCCGCTGATCCCTTCGGCATGACATTGCCAGTGCCGCTGGCAGCCTCTGCTTATCGTGAGCTTGCCCTACCTTCCCTTCATCTATTTTGTGGGAGCTGACCCAATGGGACAGAACTCTAGCAATGCAGGAAGAGGGGAGGTGGCTGTGGTTATCACTCCCCTGTTGGCCCCACAGGAGGAACCGGTGTAGGATCCATCTGCAACCCAAATCAGCGAAAAGCATATTCGCACCGTGCTTTCCCCACGGCACACTGCAAGAAATAATAGGCATGCATACATTTGCAGCACCAAAGTGAGGGGGCTGTGCTCCCAGCTGCCACTAGCAATTGTGGGAGCGGTGTGCGGAGTCCCCCAACCTGCTCCAGAAATCGTGCTCCTGCCACGGGCTTGCCTAGCCCAGCAGGCAACTCTGTTCCTTCAGGAGTAGGTGAAAGCGTCACGGCTTATAAATCAAAGCTTTCCCCAGCTAGAGAACATTTCTCTGCACGTTTCCACAGCTCTGTGATACAGAAAGGGCTGCTCCGTGACAGCCTTTGATCCCAAACATTAGCAAGGAGCTGATCTTACAAACACGACTATGACTCAGACTTTGCGGCAGCATCCAGTTCCCGTAAGGCAGAACCCAGCTACGTTCTGCACATGGAAGATTTATTCTGTTTGAATTTCACGGGACTGATGATTTGTGTCACGCCTGAGCCTTGGCAAAGGGCCTTTCCCTGGGAAGCAGGTCCTGGACAAGTTTGCAGGGATTAGCTTTATTCAGGCAGCATAAGTTACTGATGAGTGGAGAACTCGTACTTGCCCCAGAGGTGGGAAGGCTATCTTCCTCTCATGATGAAAAACAGTTCAGAAAATGTTATTCCATTCTTTTTTTTTTTATTATTATTATTATTATTTTTTGTGAACAAAGCACACAAATGCACATTTGGCTTGAATTTAGAAATCTACATCTTCTACAGATGAGCCTTTAAAGAACTGAGGGATGGGGAGGAGGGTTGGTCTAGCAGAGCAATGCACATATTTCTGACTCTTTCATAAGGTAATAGAACAAATCATTTAATTTTTGTTGCTTCTGCCATGAAAAACAAACCTTGTACTCCTGTAGGAGTGTTGAGGAAATAAAGTCCACTTTAAAGTGAGTTTTTTGGATTCTGCAGAGACACGAGGTATGTTGGGTACTCAGCTGCAGTGGTTTGATGTATTAAGACATTGCAGCCCTTTAACACCTGCACAACCCAGCCATCCTTGTGCTGCTTTTGAGTAGTGTGGGATCCCCAAGTCAGACATCGTACACCATGCCCAGCCAAACGCATGCCTTCTGTCTGTCTTATGTCTGTACGAATGTGCTTAGCATCTGGGAAGGGAAAGTTGCTGTGAAGGACTCCATCCTATCCCTGTCATGTTAAAGAGAAAAACTGCCAGGATCCCCTTTTAACCAGAAACGTGCTGAAACTTGTGTCTCTGACCGCAGTGGGAAACCCCTGCAAACAGCTGGAGCCCTCCTTGAATGCCTTGGGAGCTCTGAGAAGCTCCTAAAGGAATTTGACCTTATTTGTAACTCTCTTAATAAACCCTCCGCTTTGCTGCCAGCTTGTGCAGAGACAATATGCAGAGCATAGAGAGGTCTGTGGGGAAAGGTTTTTTTGCAAGCAACAAGGCATTAATATCCCTCAGACCAGTGAGCCCTTTGCCCCTTTGTCATGCTGTTTACAGCTGCCTCTGCCTGCATCTCTGAGTGACTTGTTTATACCAAAGGAAGCTGATTTTAAAATGGACTTTCCCTACTTGTATCTGAGTGCAAGGTAACGATCTAATTAGGAGACTAAGGAGGAAGGACTTGGATGTAAAACAATTACCCTTTTTATGATTTAGTGGAGCAATATCCTTGATCATATT
Source organism: Anseranas semipalmata (assembly GCA_013399115.1). Lineage (NCBI taxonomy): Eukaryota > Metazoa > Chordata > Aves > Anseriformes > Anseranatidae > Anseranas > Anseranas semipalmata. Next base: position 143,469 of record VXAA01006386.1, read on the forward strand.
CAGTGCACCTGACATGTCCACATGAACATTTTTATAGTAACCAGCCCCTGAACCGCAGGGAATGAGATGGACGTGTCCAGCTCACCTCTAACATCAGGATCCAGGCCTCCTTCTTGAGGACCCTGTCTCTCTACACCAGCTTTCAAAGAGCCCACAGCAATTTCACTCCAACCGGGTAGAAGGAATCTGGGCTTGGTTTCTGAGCTGGCAAAAGACTGCAGGAACTGTAACTCCAAAGCCCAATTTCAGGTCGTGGTGTGTGTGTTAAGCTGAGTAGTCTGCTGAGAAGTGAAATGTCTTTGTCACCCAACATAGAGGTTCTCTCCCATGTCTCTGTAGAGAGAAAATGGATGTGTTTACAAAGCCCTGAGGAAACTCAGAGGGAAGTGGCTCTCTCCAACTCATTGGATCTGATAAGGAAAGAGCAGAGAAATGAGTTCGGTGAATAAGCCTGTGCTTTAGGTGTTCATTCCCTGGCATTTTTCTTTTTAATGCAGGGACAGAAGGTGATTCAACCCAGTTTGTTTTGATTTCCTCCTCTTAATGCAGATGTATATATGACTTGAACCAGAGCTTTCACAGTACATTGTATAAATATTTATTATACCATATAAATGATAGACCCTTCTAGTTTGTTTATCTGTGATCAGATCTAGCATGTGAATAAGTATGAAATACATACAATAAAAAAAATTTTACTCCATGGTACATGTTATATGCCTGCCAACACTAGAGCTAGTTTTAAGAGACTACTGCCCCTCCAGCCATGCATTTTTGTCTCTCCCTCTTCACCATATCCATGACATATTCCACCCTGTATTTCTGTTAGTACAAGTTTGTGGCTGTGCTCTAAACTTGATCTTAAGTGAAATACTTAAAAATAAAAGGCCTCCAAGCTGTGGAGCTGAAGCGATGAGGAATCCTGACTGCTGGCACTGATGGGGTGGCAGCGGGGGGACCGGGGTGGCCAAAGATATGGGGAATCTGCTGAAATCTGTGCTGATCAGGTAATGCCATGTAACACAGCTATCCTTTGGCAGATCTGAGTGTTTGTGGCTTAAATGCTCTTCTGCTATGGCCTTTCACCATGCAGGAGATGACAGCCTCTAAAATGGCTCGAACGCTGGCTTTGTGGGATGAGCAGCACACAGGGGAGGGAATTGGACTGTGACTTTCTTTCCTAAGGTGCCTGCCAGGCTTCCAGAGCGCGCCTTCCTGTATGTGTGACTCCCTGTATGTATGTTTGATTTACATTCAGTGCAGAAACTACTTAATTATGTGTGTAGCTGATGATTAAGAACATGTTTTTAGAGGCGAATCTGTTTGTATGTAATAAAACCCACAAGTACCCGAGTTTGAAGACTAAATAAATATCAGTTGCTGTTTAATTCGCATATAATACCTTATTAAATCCAAATTGAAATGAAAATCCCATTTAGAATGCTAAGTTAAAGTGAGACAAAGCCTGCTTTGAGAAAGTTATTTTTCAATTTTTAGATAGTTTGTTTCATTTTTTATTTCAAAACACCAGGAGGTAATTAAAATCACTTTACAACTGTTTCTAAAAAACTCAAACTATTGTTGGATTCCATAGTCATAAAAATTATTTATATGGAGTTGTTTTTTATATGCACACAATTACTATTAAAAAAAAAAAGAAAAATTCCATTCAAATTTGCTTCTGGGCAAGATCATTCTCAAAGCTGAGGTTCAACTTGGTTTTAAAAAACCTCTTTACGGGGGAGTATATAACCCCATGCAATGATTGTAAATAAAAAATTTGAAAGTAGTAATTTAAATAGCACTAGCAGGCTCTGTGTTGATATTCATATGATATTTGAGGAAATAAAGTGGGTATTTCTAACACCTTCAGAACAATAAACTTATTTAGTAACCAATCTTACAAAAGGTGTCTGTTGCCCTAGTATCAGCTAAAAGCAAATTCAGAATATACTCCCAAAAATAAAAGGGAAGAACTTAGGAGATATAAATCTGTAACATCTCAATGTATTTCCATGGAGCTTCTCTGAATGAAAACCAGTGTAACTTGTTCAGAACTGATGAAGTTCCTTTTACAGTAATTCAGATGTCAATCAAGAATATGACAAAATTACCATGATGGTGAATGCTGAGCCTGAGAAACAAAGGTAATGTGAAACCTGTGAGGCTGCAAGCACACTGTGCTTTATTTTAGGAAGCAAGGACAAGAAGTGACTTGCAGATTGTGTCAGCTGGGTAGTCTCTTAAACAAGGTGGGCCAGTCCCACAGCTTCTGAAGTTTAGCTCTTGCTTCAGCATAGATGTAGGCACTTTTAGAAGTGTGCCCGTGTTCAGGAAAATGCTTTTTTTGGGCTGTAATGAATAGGAAGGACAGACGAACCGTGGGACTTCATAGAGCAGTGGATGCATTGAATACACCCACCCTATCTTCTACTGGCTGAAGCAAAAGCCGTTAGCTTCTTTGCTTTGTATCTTGAATGCCTTATGGCCCACAATCAGCAGTTTTCTGCTGCAAATTAAATAATAAAACTTTACTGTCGTTGCCAGACCAAAACTTCTTTGTTCTCTGAGACTTCTTGGAGCCAACTTTGTTGCTGTCCTCAGATTCTCACTTAGCTCCCAAACCTGCAAAATGTTATTCATTTGGTCAACTTCACACACACTGAGTCAGCCTCTGCAAAACTGGAGCCTTATATGTTTTATATGAGTTCTGGTTCCAGATACAAAGTTGATATGATGATTTGAGATCACAGTAATAAACCAAATGCTTCTAAATGTAACTATAGCATCTGTAATTAAGCCTGCAATGGATCCTTCAGTTGCAGTCTCTAGATGTAATTAAAGTTTTTTTTAAGATCGTTTTCTCTTTTCTGGCCTACTGCTGAAGTTTCCAAAGTTTTATGAAGTGTGTGGTGAGTAATTTTTCTCTCTCTTTCATTAAAATGTATTTTTGATTGTAAAACTGGCCTTGTTAGCACATCCTTCTAATGTTTGGATGTAGATCTTTTAAGCCAGCTGTTTTCAGTGACATTGTGCAAGACATAGATATTATATCCAGCTGCACCAATGTGAAGTTCCCTACTGCTATTTGTAATAACGATGATGGCAATGTATATCAGAAACCCAGCTCAACATGCTACCAAAGTACCAGACACTGCATGAACAAAAATGTGATGGAAAGTCCCTCAAACATACAAAAGCTCACAGAAAAGGAAGTGGCAGGATGGGATTGATGCTATTCTGGAGGAGGTAGACTCTCCTTGGCCTCTGTGGACCGTGAGATGCTGGACCATCTCTCTGACTCTGTTCTGCACCACATCAGATGGTGCCGGTACCACAGCTGGGCAGCAGAGACCTGGGAAACCAGAGCTAATACGTGGGCCAAAACCCCTGTGTTACTTCCCCAGCAATCCTGTCTGCAAACCCTTTTCCATATTCCAATGCCTTATCCAGCAAAAATTATCTTGAGCCTCTGCTTACAGTTTAGAAATGCTTTTAACCATCTCTTCTATCAAATTAATCTCTTATTTTCTACTTGAAGAGGGTTTTCTTGTGTTTGGAACAGATTTACTGTCCAGGTTTTCTGAAGCCTGGCTTCCAGAACAACAGCCTCTTAATGGTTACAGATCTCCACTTCCTGAGCTTTCCTCTCTAGATATCTACTTCTGCCTCTTTTCTCCTTTAAGGGTAGTCTTTTGTTTTTATTGGTCTTCACATTGGTTGGTCTTAAGGTCTAGTACCTGTGGCTTGGTTTTCTCCCTCTATTTTTCCACACTCCCTGTGGTTCTAAATCTAACTCACTTGCGTCCTTTATAGAGGCATGTATGCCACTGCAAGGAAGAGAAATTCAGTTTATCTTTGTTGCCCCCATCTGAAACTGTGCAATAGTGCTACACTGATCAATCAGCCTCCAAGGCTGCTTACTGCAGAGGGAAAGGGGACAAAGCCTATCTTTATTAGCTGTTTTCTGCACTGGGTTTTAAAAAGAACATCAAACTTAATGGGCATAGGCTAAGCTGAAAACGCCTGGGATTTGATAAACAGCGTGTGGTGCAGGCTGGCTCATCAATACTCCACGAAGACATCCTTTACAGGCTGCCCGGCTGCCTAATTTGGCAGCTGAAGCAGAGGCTCCATCACCTCCAGCAGCTGTTGTTTTATGAAGGAGATGAACTTTGTATCAACCACAGCTAATGGAGCATCTTTAAAATAAATGAGAAACTGTCCAAGAGCAGAAGGGGAACTTCCTTCCTGGCTGTTTATGACAGAGATTCTCTTGCAGAATGAGGCAGTTCTGAGTTGCTCCTTGGTAAAACATGAAAGAGTGTAGGCAGCAGCCTCACCTGCAAGATTGGAGTTACTTTCCTCCTACTTACATCTTTCTTTCCCTTCCATTGAAGTTTGTTTTCTCTTTTGGCACACGAGTGTATAACCACAGTGCTGATTCAGACCTCTGACAGTTTATTTTTACAGGAATCAAATTTCTCTTCTTAGTTATTTGACCCCCACATCTTCATCTTTCATTCTGTCCTCCCTGCTTCATAGCTCTCAGCACGTAACTTTTCCTATTTTATTCTTTAGCAAGAAATCTTACTGCATGTTTCAGAGAGAAATCATGTCCTCTGCTTGGGAGGTGTTTCCTCCTAGAGCTGTCACTTGCTTGTGAATGACTTCCCTCAAGGGAATATATGCCTTACCTCATTCCTTTCACCTGCTTCTCAAAAGATAGCGAGGACAGCTAGGGTTCTGCTGACTGTTTTAATTCCAGCTGTAGGTCTGCTCCTGATGCAGCCAAAGCTTCACTGAGCCCAAGCATGCCACGCAATTCATCTCTTGATCAGGCACCACCAGTCACGTTCCAGTTCCTCATCACTTACCTCACATGCGCTGCTGGAAATAGTATTTTAGGTAGTGATTCTCTTTCTGAAGTCTTCAGTTATAGCCAGTCATTTTGTCCTTCTGATACTTCAAGATCTTATACTCTGTTTTGTTTGTTGAAAAAGTAGAATGAATGCTACAATTTTTGTGCTAAATTCACAGACTCAGAGAGTGCTTCCTCCGACAAGTGGACAGAGGTTTCTTAGGCTCTATTCTTCTTTTTGTCAAGTGCACACATGTGATTCTTATGTGAAATAAGGGCATACAGGATTAATATGCAATCAGGGCTATTGAGATTGATTTTACTGATGTAAAACTGATATGATGTTCAGATGAAAGAGTAATTATTACAGCGACCAGTGAAAGAGTGAAAATGTCCTGCTAGCCAATGACTCTGAGGTCAGTGAAGAAGAGGAAGAACTGGTTTTCTCTTTATTCTGACAGAAGAGTCAATGGAGGAGTGCTCCATGCCCTGATACCTTTCTAGCCCCATGGGCAGCCTGTGCAATGAAAAGAGGACCTGCCAGCCTTACAACATGCCAACTTATTAATATATTCAGGTGTATGTGGTCCTGCTTGCTCTGGAAAGCCTGCCTCATCAGTTCAGGAGCCTGCCTTTGCAGGCTCCACATGGATATGGCAGGTGAGTCTGATCATGAAGTTAACAAATGCACAGATGTTCTTGGGTATCTGGCGCAATGCCCAACTTCACCGCGCAATTAGTCACCCATCTCAAAACAAGGTGTCTACATCTGCAGATCCATCTGTGATGACTGCTGCCTTGGAAGAGGCCCTGATCTCCACCAGAGCATCTAAGAGTTACCATAGTGCAAAAATTAAACTGTTTGGAAACATTCTTTCAAACCCAGATAGATTTTGCAATCAAATGCAGCAACGTATGGCTTGGCTTTCAGATTTGGATGTGTCACACTTGTTGGAGAAAAACAAGTAACAGTGAGTAACCAAAGTAACGGATGTGATTAATAGGCCTTGGCTCCAATTTCTTTTTTTCACCAGGAAGAGGTAATAAAGAAATTCTCATGCTGGGAAGCAGCCTTAAACTGACTAAAACCCATTCATTGTGGTGAGCTTGATGATATGGACATTACATCACTGAGACTGATTCCAGTATTAAAGCCAATGCTGTCTGCAAGCTGCAGCTGGTAAAATCCTCCAGCATTTCTTTGGTGCCATCTGATTTGGGTTTTACCCTGTCAGAGGTTGGGCTGATAAAGATAGTAGATCAGGGAGTAATATCAGCCTACCAGCCCTGGAATACTAAATTGAACTGGTAAGATGAATTGCCTATTGAGGGCTTAGACTAAGAGTTGTGAAACCAGCAGTGTACCTTTGTGGAGCAATTCTGTGAAAGGGGATTCACTTAGACCTGGCAGCAGTAGCAAGGCTGGAGGGATGTACAAATTTTAGAAAGTGGGGCCAGGAGTAAAGAGGATAAAGTGAGATGATCCCACTGTCCCCCAAACCCAAACTTTGGTTTAAAATACCATATTCCAAAAGCACAGCTGATATCTCTAACCATTTTCACATGTGGAAATTTCACCATAGCCAGGAGCTGTATTTGGTCTTAGGCAGTGTACTGGGGCAGTCCAAGACTAATGAAAGCAGAGGCTAACTCTGGTTCAACCTGTGCGAGGGTTCTATATCATCTGTGAGGATTTAAAGTGGTTTTATTGCTCTGCTGTGGGATTTGAGCTTTGTGGGCTTTAAAAGGTTCTTGGCAGGGACCTTGCTCTGCTTAGTAGTACTTACTTCAGACTTAGCATTACAGTGTTGGCATTTGTGAGTGTCCTTCCCTATATCTCTGACACACCTGCTTGCCCAGGTGTTTCTGGGAATGCACAAGACTTTTGTGCTTAAAAGTTGTGTGCAGGGAAAATAACAGAAAATTCTCTGTTGTGACCAAAGGGAAGTTTTCGAAGTGAATACTTTCTAAATTTTTGTGCTATAGAGTCCATCTCTTTTTTCCTTTCCTTTCCTTTCCTTTCCTTTCCTTTCCTTTCCTTTCCTTTCCTTTCCTTTCCTTTCCTTTCCTTTCCTTTCCTTTCCTTTCCTTTCCTTTCCTTTCCTTTCCTTTCTTTTCCTTTCTTTTTCTTTCCTTTTCTTTTCTTTCCTTTNTTCCTTTCCTTTCCTTTCCTTTCTTTTCCTTTCCTTTCCTTTTTTTTTTTTTTTTCCTGGAAGAGTATGATGGATTCCAAGAGAATGCCTCAGGCCTTACCACGGGTCAAATGAGAACAGTATTTGGATTTGACATGTGGGAGTCTGGTATTGTCAGTGGGTTTAGCTGGCTTTTGTAACCTGGGTTCCTGAGATGACTTTTTGCCACTCCTGCACTCACCAGATTTTGGTGCTTATTAGGTTTGGAGGTCAGTGCCAACAGTAAAGACCTGAGTAGATTGTGGCTGTTTGCTACAAGAGCCAAGGAAATGGAGTTCTACAAGAAACTTCCACAAAGCTATGTTGAAGTCCAACTGGCAGCCAGTTACAAGCAGTCAATAATGACCACGCAGAGACCAATATTGCTTAAGATCTTCAATAATGGCCTGGATGATGGGATGGAGTTTGTGGGGGTACCAAATTGGACAGGGCGATTGTTACAGCAAGTGGTAGGGACCTCAGAGGAACCTAAACAAGCTGGTGAAACCTTGTGAAACCTTGTGAAGTTCAGCAAAGGCAAGTGCAAAGTTCTGCACCTGAATAACCCTCTGCAACAGCACAGGCTGGGGGCCAGATGCCTAGAAAGTAGCTCTGTGGTAAAAAAGACCAGTGTGTCCTGGAGGGCAACAAGTTGAGTGTGAATCAGGGGTGAGGTCTTGAGGCAGGAGTGGCTAAGTGGATACTGGACTGTGTTAGTAAGAACACAGCAAGCACATCAAGCAGAGGGCTTATTCACTCTATTTGGCACTCCAGTACTCCACTTATCTGGAGTACTGGAGTGCTCAGTTTGGGGCTCCCCAGATAAAGAGAGATGTTGAAAAACTGGAGCAAATCCAGTGAAGAGCTGCTAAGATAGTCAGGGGGCTGGAGCACATAGCATATGGGGAGATGCTGAAAGACCTGGGTTTCTTCAGTCTCAGGAAGAGAAAGCTCAGGCGGGGATGTTACTACTGTTTTTCTACTGCCTAATAGGTGGCTATAGAGAAGACTTCTTGGAAATGCACAGGAAAAACAAACAAACAAGAAAAAAAAAACAAAAGCAATCAACGCTAGTTGCAGCAATGGAAATCTGATTAGATACAAGGAAAAAATTCTTCACCTGGAAAATGGTTTAGCCCTGAAACAGGTGTCCAAGGAGATTGGGGAATATTCATCTGTGGAGATTTTCAAAACTTGTCTGGGCAAATTCGTGAGTAACCTGATGTAACTTCAAAGCTGGCCTTGCTTTGAGTAGGAGGTTGGACTGGATAAGCTCCAGATATTGCTTCCAACTAAATTGTTGTATGGTTTATGTGCTACAGTCCAAACAGGTGAATCTTGTACTGGATATATTTTCAATATTAAGATTTCTAAAAAGTCCACATAAAAGAGGCTTTTTAAACCTTGGTTCCCTACTTCCTATGCTAGGGGATTTCATCCCCATCTGTAATTGAAGCGCATAGAGTCTCTTCCACTTTCTGCTCATTTTGGCTAGTGCAGGTTGATCTGCAGCAGTCTGGCAATTGGAGAATCAAATATTACACTACTGATGGTTAAGTGAGTATGGAGGGCTGGTCTGTGCCTTAAGAAGCTGGCTATCTAGGTCTACCTATCTGCTGGTAAACTAGCAGTGCCAGGGCATGGATGCTGGAAATAGATTCTCTGTACTGTTAAACTGTATTGTGGTCCATGCCATAGTTAGTTGCCTTGGCCCAACTAACACTATTCTAGGCAGCCCAGAAGATGGTTTGAGATTGTATATAGGATAGGGACAATTCCCACTGTGTTTTACCACCCTGTTTGGGAGGGTAAGAGTATTTAATAGCATGGATGTGGGTTGTTCCAACACAGTTGGCCTCAGGGCTGGGGAATGGGCCAGGGTAAGTTTCCATTTACCAGCAAACACGCTAGCCAAACAGTGTAGGCTGGACCTGGGCACTGTTAAAATACAAACAGGAATTGCAAGGTCAGGACCTGCTCTGTCAGGTGGAGCTATGCAGCTCTCTGCTTGGATATTGTAACTCAGACTACATCTGCATTGGTAGGTGGGGCTGGGGAAGGGGCTACTGCAGGGTCCCGCAGCTGTCTGGAGGCAGTATGGCATGTTGTTTTCAGCTGGTAGCATCAGCAAGGCTGTCCTCTCCTGGGGAAAACAAGATACATCAGGATTGTGCTCACATGAATAGTATATTGAATGCAATCAGAAAGAGCTCATTGCCGGGCACTGTGGCTGGCTGACATCTTGTCCATATGGCTAAACCCTCTACCACATACCCCTGCTCCTCTCCTTCTCCCCAAAATATCCAGGGACGCCTTCTACAAAGTAACAATTGGGAACAGCCCTGTTGTATCTTAGATTGGTCCTGGGCGCTGCCTGGGGTGATGCTAGTTGGCGAAATCATGCTAAGCAGCAGGGTAACACTTAAAAAAAGTGGCTAATGGTGTGTCAGGATTCGAGCCTTGTTTGGTTTCCTCATGCAGATGAAGCTGCTGAGCTCAATATGGATGGAGGACGTAGCCTGCTCGGAACTGCATGGGAGGAAGGAGGATGTCAAATACCAAGACATGGCTAGTGATGGCTAGAAGAGCTGGTGATGTTAGCATGAGGGCATATGGCAGATAAAACTACTATCATCATTTTCAGTGTGCTGAATCTACAGAGCTGATGCCTGAAGAGTCAACCCAGCTTGCTAAGGTGGAGGGCAGAGTCTGTAGCTTGTAACCGCTCATTCTTACAGGAGGAGAACCCAAAGGCTGACCATCTCTGGCGATGGATGCAAAAGACTTGCCATGCCTCTCTCAGGACCAGTCATGGGAGCTGCATGGGTAATTCTCCAGCCTCCCATGGAGGTGGTGTGCTCCTGTGCTGGGGGCAAGGCCCCTGTGCAAGACAGCCCTGGAATGCTGTTTGTTTTGCGTGAGAAAAATAACAAACAAAAAGAACAAGTACCCTCCATGAAATCCTGTGCAGTGCTTAGATATGATGAGTTTCTCTAACTGGACATTTGACAAAAAGACAATATAGCAGGATTGCTGCATGACAGATGTTTCCAATGGACTTTCTGACACTCGTTGGATCAAAAATCCCCTGAGGAAATTTGGGTGTTTCTGTATGAAAATATTCACACGGGGCCCTGTTCTTTTGTCATTTGCAGCATGTAAAATAAAAAGCTGCTCTTAATTTGAGTAAAAAAGACATGTTGCCCTCTGGGCTTAGTTTTCTGTGGCCTTCCCTTGTCTATCATGACTTTGTTGTTGTGCTGCTGTATTGGGATTATGTGGCAAGGTTTTGGTAGTGGGGGTACTGCAGGGGTGGCCTCTGTCAGAAGAGCCCAGCAGCTGCCCCATGTCAGACAAGAGCCAGCTCCAGCCGGCTCCAAAAGGGACCCGCTGCTGGCCAGAGCCAAGCCAGGGAGCGACGCTGGTTGGGCCTCTGGGAGAGCAGAGTTAAGGAAGGGAACAAACTGCTGTGCAACAGCAGCTGGGAGAGAGGAGTGAGAAATGGGAGAGAAACAGCCCTGCAGGAACCCAGGTCAGAGCAGAAGGAGGGCAGGAGGGGCTCCAGGCACTGCAGCAGAAGTTCCCCTGAGGCCCGTGGAGAGGCCCATGGTGGAGCAGGCCGTCCCCCTGCAGCCCATGGGCACCACACGGAGCAGATCTCCACGCTGCAGCCATGGAGGAGCCCCCATGGAGCAGGTGGATGTGGCCTGAAGGAGGCTGCGGCCCATGGGAGCCCCCGCAGGAGCAGGCCCCGGGCCAGAGCTGCAGCCCGTGGAGAGGAGCCCACGCAGGAGCAGGAGGCCTGGCGGGAGCTGCCGCCCGTGGGGGAGCCATGTTGGAGCAGTTTGGTGCTGAGGGATGGGCCCCGTGGTACGGACCCATATGGGAGCAGTTCTTGAAGAGCTGCAGCCTGTGGGAAGCCCATGCAGGATCAGTTCGGGAAGGACGGCATCCCGTGGGAGGGACCCCACGTGGAGCAGGGGCAGAGAGTGACCGTGAAGGAGCGGCAGAGATGCAGCGTTAGGGACTGACCACAGCCCCCATTCCCTGTTCCCCTGCACTGCTTGGGGGGAGGAGGTAGAAGAGGGCAGATGGAGGGAAGGTGTTTTTAGTTTGCTTGTAGTTTCTCACTGCTCTAGTCTGTTATTAGCAGGCAATAAACTACATTAATTTCCCTCATGCTGATTCTCTTTTGCCCATGATGGTAATTCGTGCATGATCTCCCTGTCCTTATCTCAACCTACAAACTTTTTTTTCATTGTATTTTCTGCCCCTGTTCTGTTGAGGAAGGGCAGTGAGAGAGCAGCATGGTGGTGCTTAGCTGCCCATTGGTGTGAAACCACTGCACTGCTTCTAGCATTCAATGTCTTTGGGGGTCTGTGTTCCCTCTCCTTGCCTCCCGATTAGTGACCAAAGGGGTTTGTATTATTTTCTCTGTACCTTTTCTGTTGCTTTTAGCAACTGCTAATGTTGAAGAAATATCATCTTGTTAACTTCCCGTGGTGGCTGGCCATGACTGGACAGTTAAAGCAAAGTACCAAGTCTATCACCAAAAAGTTGGAGAGCTTGTCTGTACAAATCCTCTGTGTCTTGGGTGAGAAAACAGTAGCAAACAATCTGGTACGAAATAATACTTGAGTAAATATTTACTTTTGGAGCTTTGCATGTTCTGAAGTCCTGATCTGACAAACATTTCTACTTGCACAGAAGAAAGACAATTAGCAGAATATTTCTACTTGCATGGTGGATGATAAAATTGTAATTATTTGACCTCACAGTAACCCTCCTTATTCTTGGAAATACAGCATCTGCTAAGAGTAGACAGGGATGCTGACCGCCTCTGTCTGCAGAAGTGGGGTAGAGATGGTGACTGCAGACTTGAGACAGCTCTCTTGGACATAACATAGGCTAAAAAAGCATACAAACCTGCCCAGACTCTCTCTCTTTCTCTTCCCCTTAAAATGAAACAAGCAAAACCTGGAAAAATTCTACACACCCAAATCAAACTGGAGTTTTACCCTTCCCTGAACAAGATCAAAATGTCCATCTTCCTTACACTCATGAGGCAGAAATTTGCTAATAATTTTGCATGCTGATGTGATCAGTTGCATCATCAGACAGCTAAATAAATCTACATGAATACCATATGAATACTGTAACTGTAATATCCATGTATTTTCTGCTCCTATGACAGTCTCTTGGTTTATGGGGAAGCTTGTAACATTTCTGGATAAATGCATTGGAATGAGACTCCTGAGATTGCAGCCTTTTTCCATGCTCTGCACTGATCTGCTGTTGTTAGTCTCTTCATTTTCAGAGTCATTTTCTGAAACAGTCATTTTCTATGACTCTCTTTCTCCACCTGTGAAAATGAGGATGCTGATAGCTCTCTTAGAGTCTTTTAAGACCTTCATAGAACAAATGCCAGGTAAAGAGGAATTATTTTTATTTTCTATAGGCTTTCTCTTTGAAAACAAGTAATCTTTTATTTACAGCCTCCTTTCTGCACATGTAGGGAAGTTTCTGATTTGTCACTATTCTTTTTGGTAACTCCCTTTCATCAATTTACAATCAATTAGAGGTGTTTGAGAGTCAGATGCACCTTTTCACGTGAACACTAAGATTTTAAAATACTGTTGGAGAGCTCATATGTATGTGCTCTCACAGTCTGCATCTGGTAAGCTTTTTCTTAGGGAATTTCTGATGTGGATGGATGAATATTCAAAAGTAGGTATCCTTTTTCCCTTGTAGAGTGTCAGTCGGCTACTGCTCTCCAACTCATGATCAAGCGCTGTCATGGGAAAAGAAGTTGTAGCATATATGCCAGCACCTATGAATTTGGAGATCCTTGTTACCCTGGCATCCGAAAGCATCTCAATGTCATCTACACCTGTGGTGAGTTGCAAAGAAGCTCTTACTTTAACTCTCATTGGGGTACATGTTTGATGAACAGTAGTGTGTGAAAAATGACAAGAGTTTTAACTGCATAAAAAGTGGTTGAGCTTCCAGTTGGATCATGGTTATTTTTATTTGGTCAACAAGGGAAAGCACTGTGGATCACCTGAGTGGTTTAATTCTGTCTCTTTTTCTACTTATTGGCTTGACAGAAAAAGCAGAAAACATGGAAATGATATTTCGTTAACCCATTCAACACTACCTCTGCAGGGCAGCACAATCTGTCAGTGGAATCAACCCATTCACTGGATGCTTACATTCTGAATGTTAGCATCCTGCTGTTTTATTTCCCTGCAGCAAAGTTGTGGTTATCAGTAGGATCCTTTTTACTTTGTTCTGTATTTCATTGTGTACCAAAGAATAAGACAATCATTAATCCATACTCTTCCAGCTCATTAGCAGAAAATTGCCCACAAAATCTTCAGGTGAACGTAGCAATATTGTCCTAACAAAATACTGTTTGAAAAAAAATATGTCCTCAGTTGGGATCATAAGTCAAAGTGTTGAGCAGACACTGTACTTCTACCTGACTATTCATCTGATTTTGTAACAGAGAAAAAATTCTTCCTCTCTGAGCTATGTGGTATGAAAACAACATCAGGTCTGTCTTCTTCCAGCAAAGAAGTTTTGGTCATTTGTAGCTGATATATTTGAAAATATTTGCTTGAGGGTTTTGTTTGTATAGTTGTTGCTAGGATCAGCTCTGGCTCTCTCTGTGTTTCTTTCTACATCCACCTGGAAGAGAAATTCTGGTGCTATTTTGGATCTGCTGAGTAGATGGCTGAGCCATCTGATATAGTAGAGGAGGTGCTGGCTGTGTCATCAGACAACAACAGATCTGTGGGTCAATCTCTATGTGTAACGGTAGCATGCCAAATCTGATATATGATTTTTGAGATGGAGTCACTATAGAATTTGTATATTTGCCATAACATGGCTGATGTGTAGCATGTTGAAGAACAGAGAGAGAGATTTGGGAGCGTGAAGCTCTGGGCTTCTGCCTGGCTGTTGTTTCATTTGGCAAGAGTAGCAGGAATGTTGATTTTTTTTTTTCTCTTTGCTTCTTTGTTTTCGTTTGAAATGATTTAGCAAGAAATAGCAAGACTATCTATGCAAGCCTTGTGAATTTTCTAGCCAGGAAGGTGATACTGTTATATCAGTTTTATTATAAAAAGACTGGAGAGAAGCTTATGCTCATGGGGATGTGACAGAAACCAAGGCAATGCAACGAAACAGGAGCTCCATAATTCAAAATCCAGGGACAAACCAAACGGAGCGCCATGATGCCTTTCCAAGAAGATACCTCCTTCAAAGGCCTATGCAACCTCCTATTGACATTGTTGTCCAGGTCCCAAAGTCCACTACAGAAGTCATTAGTAATCTCTTAATCTGACTTTAGCTTTCCTAGTCATAGCCTAACTGCATCAGGAAATGAGTCATGCTTGAGAGAGCACAATATGGCATGTTTGGCTTTTTAGTGGGTAAAATCTGCCTCATCCTTTGAGGGTGTCCATGGCTCCTTTTCAAAACCATGATCTCAGACGCGTGAGCTGGATTTTGTGGTCATCGAGACATATATTTCTCCTCTCAAACAGCAAAGTCCTTCAAAATATAAAATCCAAATTAACTAGAAATCAAATTCCAGTTCCATGTGCTCATGCTGGACAGAAGTAAATTCTGGCGTTCTCTTAAAAGAAATGATAAAACCAAGCAACTTGATGTTCTTATGGTTTAGAGAACAATTGCAAGGTAGAGAACCTCCTGTTGGATATCTCTTTGTTTCAGGTTTCCATAAAGCTGCATGCATTATTGCTCCTGCTATGGTGTTCTCCTACTTTCACAAAACCCCTGGGAATGAAATGGGACAGGCTTTGTTTGAGTGGTAAAGTGATTCCTGTAGATTTGGTTTGGGCACTCTTTTCTATGACCTGTGTCTTAATACACATCCCTGTTCCCGACCTCTTGCAGTTGGATGCATGGAGTGCAGGTTGTGACTTTGACGGTTTTCACTGAAGAGCAGTGAAAGACGCAGAGTATCCTGGCATAGCTTGGAAACATGATGGGTGTACATAAGAGGTTTCACGCATCACTTCACCCTTTCTCCTGGCTGCTTCAAATAGGTGATTTCATTGCTCAGAGACCAACCAGTGCAGTCTGTTCTCCTCTCTCACTTCTCAGCTGCCAGGCTGTGGCAGAAATGTCCAGCCATGGTTCTGCAGTTTGGACCATGTCACTTGTCTTACCTGTGACAAAAGCTGACATGTGTCCTTGCCCAGTGTTAGTGGGCTACTGTGCTGCTTCAGAAGAGGTAGTGAGAGCAAGCCTACTGATGAACATGGTACTGTGGGCAGGAGGACCTTCAACTAGACATTTCCCATTTGAGAAGCTTTACTAGTTATGGGTTCAGGGCAGCTGAACTCTGCTCATGATGCTAAAGCATGGAGAGGGCTGGAAGGAGAAAAATATGTCTCCTGCTGATAGCAATTCCTGAAAAAAAAAATCCATTGAGGGATTTGTTTATGAGCTGACAAAAGGTGATATTAATTCAAAACTCATGTGTTAGCAGAAATCATGGCCCTTTTGCTGACATGGACTTTTGACAGGCATTAATACTGGTATAGGCTGTATAGAGCAATAGCTAGTGAACAGCGAGTGAGGTGACTTATCTCCCAGTCCTGGAAGGAGAACATCTGCAAAAATCTCTCTGATCAGCATTTACAGACTGTTCTTCTCTGACTTGTCAGCAGGAGCTGAGACCTATCCCTGGTCTCCAAGAGGTACATAGGTAAGGCAACAGCTTTGGTTTCTTTAAATTATTTCCAAATTTCTTGGAGGTTCATTCCTCCAGCCTCCATATTTCACTGGATATAAGAATTCCTGCCAGACATACACAGACATCGTAATTACTCCAGCCAGTGGGAATGCTTGTATACAGTCTCAAGTCACTGTAGCAGGATCGGTACTCCATATCATGTTTTATATCCCTTTGACTTTTGCATTAAACACCAATTGGCATCACTTAGCTGAGATGAAAACGCTACAAGTTAGCATGTATGTACAAGATGATTGAAACAAGCAAGTAACTGGCAGCCCAATGAGATAGCGATCTCGTGTGTGCGTTAGGGTCCCATTAACCCAGTCAAGGAAACAGATGAAAATCCACCAACATAAAAACATTCCAAACCTGAACCTTGGCAGGAGCTGAAATAATAAAGTTTGGTCCAAAGCCAAATTTAACTAATGGGATGGTGGGGAAGGTGGGATTTTCCCGTGTGTGGGTCCCATTACTGCATTAATAAATACATTAATTACTGCTTAAATAGGAAAAGGCATGTTAATTCTGGGAAAACACATAACACATGGTGGGGTTGCTTTCTCAGCATGGCAGCTGTAACTAGAGGGAGATACAAAAATTTTAGCTCTGCCATTTCTTTAAAATACCCTGAAACTCATAGAGGGTAGCAGCAAGTAAGAGCAGTAATGCATCTGAAAAATATAGTGCAACAAAGTCTTCATAGAAGTCTTTCTCTCTTTCTTTCTGTTTTTTTTTTTTTTTTTTTACCCCTCCTCCTCTCTCTCTCTGCCTCTATCCCTATCTCTGTCACTCTGTCTATGCCTTTCTTTGGTATAAAACATTGTATTTGCAATGTCTGCAGGTAGCTTGCTAGTGTCATTACTGCTGTGATTTTGTACTTACTGATCAAAGTTACTGTACTCCCGACCTCTTCCTTAATTGTCCAGTTATTACCTTTAAAGCTTCCCTTTAATTCTCTAGACATCTTTCCTCTCTAGTGTGCTAGACTTGTTTTTTTTTTTTTTTGGCCTGTACTGAACTCCTAACTCAGCAATGAATTTAAAGATGAGTTGCATTTTTTACACATGCATAATACAACCTGTGTGCAAGGAAGTGTTTAAGTGCGTGCTTTATTTTAAGTCCCATGCATAAACACCAAGAAAGTTAAACATTTTCTTAAATACTTCCTTGAGTGGGGCTTGTCTGTATGTAAAGACAAACCATACTCACAGCACTGTAAGTCAAGAGAAGAGCGATCCAGAGTGCCTCCTGTCCCGACTGCCAGACCTGTCCCCCATGCAGTCAATGGAGACTGTAAATGTAAGTCCGCTGCCAAGTACCTGCTATTATTTAAATACATGCATTGATCAGAAATGGCCTGATGAGAGAAAAAAAGAGGGGGTTGTGAATTTCTTTGTGTCTGGGCATGTTTCAGTGGATTGGTTATCAGTCCTGGGTAGCTGGTGACTTTTTAGTGCCTTTGTTAGATGGAGGTTTTACAAAATGGAGGAAATGTGGCCTTGGATGTGAGTATCCATCATGTGTTTAGATGTGTGTGTGTCTCCTTCTTGATTCATGCTCGATAGAAAGGGGTCATTGGGCTGCGAGCTAATGAACTGCCATGGTGACTCATAAATTGCTTGGAAAATCCCGCAGTTCTGCCGCATTAATAATCCTGCCATCCCGCTTTATGAGGCAATAAGCTAAGTCCCAGAAGCCTCACGCTTTACATCCTGATGAGAGAAGTGGGCGGGTAAAGGATAAAGCATGACTGCAGAGATAGCAGCTAATGCTGTTTTGCGGTGGCTGGTGCTACTGGGAGACCAAATGGGGCTGATGAGAGCTGGCAGAGATGCTTTGGGGCGATGGGAGCGTGCTGACCTTTGCTTTCTCTGGGTACTTGGGAAAGCAGGCTGGCTTCCTCCAAAATGTTGTGTTTAAATAAATATCCTATAAAGTATGTTGGACTAGGGCGGGCTCTGTGTTAGATGAGAGCTCTGAGGTGGTTGCCCTCATGATGATGATGAGGAGAGAGGCTGAAGAGCCAAACAAATTCTCTCCTGTCATCTCAAAGGGACCATGCTCAAGTCCATTAACTCCTGTGCAGTAAATCTGTCAATGCCTCAGGCTGGATGAATGTTATAGTCCTGTTTGCTCTTAAAATTTATGAATTCATGAATGTAGAAAATGTATTTTTATCACTGCAAAAATGCCTTTGTTGCTATAAAAAGCAGTGTCCAAGATCTGTAAAAAAACAGAAAAAAAGCAATTCTAGACTTCAAAGAAAAAACAAAACCCTTTTAGACCCTTTTTGAAACAGGGCAACACAGACAGCGACTTGCTAAAGATAGACACAGAACATAGAAAACAGATTTCTTTTCTTCAGACATTATAAAACTGATGTTTACCAGCAAATAAACATCTTAGGCAACGTAATTCTAGGGATATTAAACTGGATGTACAATATTTGATAATGTCCATTGAACTGGGATTCTTTTGTCACATTGCAAAGCAGAACTCAGAGACATGTAGATTTTAAATTCATGGCCACGTAGTTTGACCTAACAAATAAATAAAGAACATAATAATAGTATAATATAATCACAATATGTGGCTACTTTCAGTGTCATGAATCTGGGTTCAGCGATAGTTTGGGACATCTGTTCAAATCCTCTGTCTTATTTTCCGAAGATAATAGAAGTTTCTCCAGTATTTTTTGTATCAAGCCTATGCTTCTGTTCAAGTTATAGTGTACCTTTTTTAAAAAAGCTATCCATTCCCATGTAATGACTGCAAATAATGAAAAATTCATAAAGTGGAATTCATCTGACCAAGTGTAGACACATAAGCCATGGAGATTTATAGTACAGACATTCCCATCTGAGAAAAATTCCTTTTACAGGTAATGGAGAGAAACAGCTGCTTTTGAGATACAAATCACCTCATCCTAAAGTAGATGTCTGCAAGAGATGAACTGCATATTTGAAGTGACAGTTCCCCTGTACTGACTATAAATGGAGCTTCTGGTAGCTAGCTGAGATATTGTTATCTACACATAGGACCTCTACAGTGCAGATATCTACGTCAGATTAGATGGCTTACAACCACTATGTTCTTGGGCAAATGCTCCTTTTAGTCAAAATCATCACTGCCATATAATGACAATTATAATACCTGTCTTTTCTCCTTATGTTTATTGGTTTCCACTCCCACTGTCTGACTGGATCTACAGTTATCATAGACTTGCCCAGGTAAGAGATGAACTCATTGCTTATTTGTTCTTAGGGGGATTTCTTGCTCTGTACCTTGAGAAATTGCCTGTACCCTGACAAGAGCATCAGTGAAAGTTCTCAAATAGCAGCTCAGTGCCTTGCACCCCAGCTCAGGGTTACATCAGTCTCCAGGCTTTGGTTTGGAGAAGGATTTTTCTGTTAATTGGATTTGCACAGGACTGAAGTCCACTGTCTACATTTCATCTTTGAAAATTCCCTTGATGTTTCTAAGAGCTAAGATGGGGTTGATAGCTTTGCTGTCTTCTTTGAGTGCCTTACAGGTTTTGATTTTTCTGGTCTTTTGTTCTTAGTTTTGTTGTAGACTGTCAAGGACTGCAGTTGCTGGTATGGGAGAGGGAGCAGAGTAGGTTTTCATTGGTGTTGTAGCATCTGTTGCCTGCTCCTGCAAGTGAATGGACATGCTGAACCTCCTTCTAGCCGTTTATACATTTCCGTCAAGGAAACTAAAAGCCAGAACCTCAGACCTTACTTTCAGAAATACTCAAACTTTACAGAACCTGTTAAAAAAGCATGTTGTAGTGTAACTAAAGACTGCATCATGATGGGTCAGACATGTCAGTCTAAGGCTGACATTTTCCAGCTTCTGAGGCTGTGAATTTTTCATCTTTAGCGATGTTCTGGTAGCAGTTTTTGTGGGTGCAGTTTCCTGGATCTTAGAGAGAAGCAAGGAACGCAACTGCTCAGTCAGCAAGGCTCGTATAAGTTGGATCAATGGCACAGATTTGTTGGAGATCATGGATTACTTGAGGACAAAGGCAAGATGCCATCTCTTTTTGCTGACCAGTGCTAGAGTGGGGCACACACTCTACTAATGGGCTTGGAGGGAGCTGCTAAGGGCAGAGACTGTTGTGGCTCTGTTATCATACATCAAGGAGGAATATGCTATAGAGGCAAAGAACTGTTTAGGTTTAAGGTTAGTGATTGCACAAGAATGTGGAATGTCAGTGACACGGCCAGGACCAAACTTAGCTGGGAATTAGAAAAGGCACAAACAGCCTAATTACTTTTAAGATGAGGTTTGGTAAATGAGGTAATGGGAAGCTGTCAGTATGCTGCTCCTGTTTGTCTTTGCTCACTGTACAACTCACTGCAGCCTGATCTGAATCGTACATCCAGAAGAGTCCGAACACGTCTGGCCTGGCTGGCCCAGACACAGCAACTCTTCATTGCCAGGGCAGAAAGAACCTGTCTGACATAGATTAGGGTAAATAAATATTCTGAGGAAGCAGTGCTCTGCATCTCAGGTGGAGGAGGAGCAGGTAATGCTGTCACCTCAAGGGAAAGGCTTGAAAGGCCTTTGATTCTTGCAGAGGAGAAATGGAGACCTGGAGATAAAAATCATTGCCTTGGGGATGGGGAGGAAGGAAGATGGGGCTGGAGGAAGCTGAGGGGGAGTTCAAAGGACACCTTTTACGATGATCCTAAGCAGAATGAACTGTAAGACAAATACTGCCTTACAATTAGGCAAGATTTGCAAGCCTTGTGGTCCTCCGTCTTGGCCATTACCGAGAAACATATAGGGCTTCTACTATGGAAAAAAGTGTTCCATAAAAAGTTAAAGTACTGGGCAACCCCTGACCCCCACTGCTCAAAAGGTGTGTGCACCTGAAGCCTTTATTCCTTTTATCTCTATTTTTTTGTTTTGTTTTGTTTTACTTGATAAAGACCACGGGCTAAAAGTCCCAGGGCAGTGGGCAGGGGGCTTGCTGCGAGGCTCCCGTTGATCCGAGTAAGGGGCTCCAGGTGGTTTTGCCCAGGGTCTGTGGTGCTCCTGGCTACAGGCTGCTGGAGGGACAGCCAGGGAAAGGCAGGCGGATGGTCATGGTGGAGTGGCCAGGAGGCAGGTGCTTTGTTTTATTTTACTTTATTTTTCATTCTGGTATTACTTATAGTTTTTAGAAATTTTAGAAATATTTTCGAATGGACCCAGAATTTGCACTGCAATAATTGTAATGCTAAACTGTAACGTAACCAAGATTTTATGGTGGCTGACAAATCGTTGAGGTTTCTAAGCAGATCTGCTCATTGAATGCTTTCCTCTGGCATAAATACGCACGCCGTAAGCGGACTGAACAGCAACCTGCCAACTGGAGGACCAGTCTCAGGCTGGGGGTGGCTCTGGGGAGCCGCCTGGCTGTCCTGAGACCTCCCTGCTCTAAAGGGGAGGACACATTTTGAAAGGAACTGTGATCCACCCCTAATGTCACCCCAGAAAGGCAGATCTACCTGAGAATGATTGTGCAAGATGACATTTGAATGCAATACATTTAAAGGAAAACTTTCAGGAAGTATGGAGAGAGAGAGGTGGAGCAGAGGTAAAGTTACATGGACCATTTATATGTTGATTGTTTTTTTTTTTCCGTAAGCATAACCCTGCTGTCCAGACTTTCTATTCTTTGATATAGTTACTCCCTTAACAATGTTCTTTTAAAAGTTCTGGCCATTAATAATAGTTTTCATTTTATTGTAACAGGCTAATTTTTCACCTGAGAACCTCACTGAATACCTTTGTTAAATAGCGTTCCTGTTGATTTTCCATACGTGTCAAGACCTGCACAGGTTTCAGATGTAGTAATTAACATTAATGTTGCCACATACGAGGCTTCTCTACTGAGACAGCAGTAGGCAGCCAGTCTGCCAGCCCCTTTCATGCGGGAGACTGCAGGCTACAGGCAGAGGAATGTCTCAGCAGTGAATGGCTGACCCTTCATTCAGTGATCACCATAACTCCTCCTAATTGAGGTTAATGCCAGAAGCATTGACACCTTGATGCTAACTCATTAGTGCCTGGAGGCTACTGATGGTTGCTGACAGCTCAGTGAAGTGCTCATTAGATTAAATTTAAAGGTAGCGTTTGACACCATGACCAATTAAGATATATTTGTATGGCTCACATATATATTTGCCTTCCCTTTTTTGAAAATGGATCAAGGCAGTGCCATTTTCTCCCACCGTTTATAGAAGGATTCGCAGCTGGTGTCTTTCTGCGAGCACGTGCACATTTCCCTGCTGTGCACGTACTACTGCCCTGCTGTTTACTGGCCGTCCTCTCTTCTCTTTCTCCACTTTAATGTGAAGCAAACAGGAAATTCTCTGGGATTTGGAAAATCCTTGTTCCTGAACATGAAAAGAGAACTGGAAGAGTGGGACAGAGAGGGGAAATAAATAGTGGTTTTATGAAAGCCACCAAAGATGCAAATATATGCGACCTCCATGATGGGGTCCTTTGGTACAATTGGGGCTTGTGAGCGGCTGCCGAAATCGAATACCACAGAAACGAGCCATGCAGGGGTGTCTGTAGCCCATTGATGAAAGGTACGTGGGCATCAGATGGGTATTCAATTGCTGGGAAGTGCACTAATGATTTATATCATGTTGCCATGCCTACAGGCCTCAGCAAGGACTGTCCTGTTATGCCATGCACTCACTTATTCAGAAGCGGTCCCTGCTATGAGTAGTTCTGTGGTTATGTAGGCAGGGCCAGGCAGACTTTGGGAGAAAGTGTGTTTCATTTTATGCGTGAAGACAAAATTTACACAAGGGTTTGTGTCATAGGAGCTGAATCTTAGATCTTTCAACGTAATGCCTTACCTGTGCATGCCTCCTTCCTCCCCAGTTGCTTGTTGATGGTGGTGACCTTGCTAGAGGAGTAGATCCATGCTTTGTTCTTCAGGTGGGCTTTTCACTGTGCAGTATTTCCTGCCTAATCCTTTCTTACACGAGATGAAGAGAAAGCAACAGGATGTGGCAAGTTCATTTCCATTTCTTTCTTTACCTGTTAGGAACCTGAGCTGTGGCTCTCCGTGGCCACAACAAGTAGGGGAGCAGCCGCTGACACCCTCTGTGCTGCATGGGCTAGGCAGGGAGGATGATGCTGTGCCTCATATGCATGATGCGCATATGACTTACATGGCGTGTATGACTTACCTGATTTACAACAGCTCAATGATGGACATGTGCCACTAAACAGCATTTCTCTTGTTCCAGTCCATTCTCAGCTGTGAGAAGCAAAGCGTTGGTAGGGCACAGAGGCTGATGTTCCTATGTCTTCCCACTACCTGTGAACATGCCCAGTCCCTTTTCACTCTTCAAAGGCATGCAAAGAGTCCAGGGAGCCACTCTTCTCTCCCTCTTTTGGGCATTTTCTTGTGTTCCTTCTGAGCCCTGAGGCATGCATATTTTTTCTTCTGGCTGTATGGAGGTCTTAAAATAGGCTTAAACACTCTTGGTATCTTGTCATCCCTGTACTAGTGCTTAGCAATGGGAAAGATCCAGTGAGGCATTTAAGAGTGGAAGCCCCCAGAAGGTTCTTTAGGTAATGTCTGCTCAGTGCAGATGACCTTTCAGGACACCCACCCCCCAAATTACAGTGGGGAGCCGATTGCTGTGGCACTTACACCCCAGCAGTCTTGATCTTCTCGAAACTTTCCTAAACATTCATCTACTTTTCCTACTTCTATTTCATGACCTCAGTTTATTGAAAGTGTACACACCCAAATGGTTAATGCCCCTTCAGACAGACACTTCAAATACTGTTGACAGTGGCTACTTTTCGTGTCCTGTTTTAGTCATTGTTTAGCTAAGCCATTCATGTTCAGCTCCTTTAATCTTGCCTCATAAATCAACCTGTCCAGTCTCTCAATTGTCTTTTTGTTGCTCTTTTCCACAATTACCTATATCTTTTAACAAACACTGAGCAGGCTTATGATTATTTTTTCTTGGGGGCCAGCAGAGACTTGCAATTTCTTTGCCATATATTCACAACGGATGCTGTTTCGGCATCACACAGTACCAGCACTGGGAGCAACAGCCAACTTTCTCTGGAGTTTCACTCTCAGGTATCCCGTTGCTCAATATTTCACTTATTTCCCCTCACTTAGGCGAACAAGGAGAGTAGCAACTTCTGAATGTCAGAGTAGGAAAGCATTTCTGCGCAGGGAAAACAGGATCATGGGGGACAGCATCAGCATCCCTTCTGGCTGGTTGTTTTCCCAGCTTTACTAATACAAAGGCCTGAGGCCTTAAGGATGACTGATACAGCATAATATAAACAGTGAAGCAAATCCTACTAAATCCCTTTAGAAGATATTTAACTAAATTCCTAACCCATGAAGCCACCCTGGGCCATCTCTTATCTCTAAAAACCATCTCACAGCTGCCTGCAAAGACTCTGGAAGCTGGCTAATCCAAGCAGATGGACCCTTGGTGCCTTCAGGGAAGGAGTGAAGGAGTGAGGGCAAAGACTTGGAGATCTTGTTTTCTGGATGGGTGTCACTCCATTGTGGTCCAAGCCACAGCCTCAGGGAGAGGAAGATATCTGGTATGCAGCTCCATCTGGAGCCCGGCAGACCTATTTCCTAGCTGGCCAAAAGTTGCCTCAGTCTGGATGCTTGCAGTGGCCTGGGGAGTGTGTATCAGGCACCAGTTAGTAGGTGGGATATGCACTGTCTAGTCCCTAGATTGTACTTATTTGCTTCAAGCCTTGATGAAATTCTTGTAGTATTTCCTTTTGAAGAAGAAAAAAAGAGCTCTTGGAATATAAAGAAATGCCTTTTTTTTTTTTTTTTTTATGAGGGTACAGGAAAAATTAGAAGGAAAATGGATCAGCTTATAAAAGGGCAAAAAATCTAGCAAATTTCTTCCCCCTTCTCTTTATTGACAAGAATTGCCTTTTTTTTTTTTTGGACAGGCATGGTAGTGAGCATGGCCCAGTGGATGAGCACTGGCCTTAGACCAAGAAGCTTTCTTCTTAACCCTGATTTGTCACCAGCTTTTTGGCACTGGGCAGTCTCTTGGCTTCCTCCTGCCTCGCATAGTTAGGCTGCAGGTCCTGGGGCTGTTTGCTCAGCATCTGGCACAAGAGAAACGGCAGCCTTACCACCTCCCGTGGGCTTTCAGTTTATGCACCTAGCGCAGACATGATCACACAGATGTGGCGAGTCTCTGCTTTCAGGGCTTACAGTTCCTGTTGAACTTTGTTGACATGAAGCTTTGGAAAGCTCAGGTGTTAAGCTTCTGCCTGACATATCCGTTGTTGTCACGATAATTCACTCAGTCATGAAGTCAATGACTGCCTCACATTTCTCCTTTGTGTTTTGTTTCTTCTGGAGTGTTCTTATTATTACTAGGAAAAATAGCTAATATTAAATTCCCTTCTCTGTTTTTTTCAGTGAAAAACCCAAACCATTCAGGGTTTATCCCAGGATTACATACTAATGCACATTTCTTGATGTGCTCTATATTGATCAAAGAGTCCAACTTCTGCTGTGTGAAAGTTGTACCTGATTTCCCAAAAGTAAGAAAGGCAAATTTTCTCCTTTGTGCTATCAGAGATTATCAAAACCTCCTGCAGATGCTTTGGGTATCAGTGAAGGATGTATAGGACATCAGTCCTGTGTTGTGGCTCTCTGTTGAGACGAGCAAGCCACAGTAAATTGGAGTTGGTATGTGTGTAATGTAAACTTTATGTTGGATGTTTCTTAGCCTTTTACAGCATTAATAATTAAATGCATTTGCTTTCCTTCCTCACCTTATAATTCTTTGTCCCCTAAATTACCTTTAATTAAAAAAGAGGGTGCCTCTGACAGTTAGAAAATGAAACAGTGAAGGCATAGATACTGCTTTGTATTTTTGGTTTTTCTTTCCTTCCCATTCCTGTTCAGTGTTGTCAGGGCAGTGATTTTCTCCTAAGCAACACTTAGGCATATGCATATGTTTGCATTTAATTTCCAGATGGAGAGGCAGGCTTCTAATAACAGTGCAAGTTATTGCTTTATAGATCTGGATGACTGACTGACCTTTGTTTTTGCAGCTGGCCAAGAGACTCTGCCCCATACCCTGGGATGCCAGCACACTCATGGCTGAGCCAGCCTTTTTGACTTTCAAGCTAGACTGGTGCAAGAAATGGTTTACCTGACCCAGACTACAAAAAGGTTCAACAGCTCTCTACATATGTGAGGCTGGCGCACTCCTGAATTCAGGATCATATGAACTGCTTTACTTTTTGGCGTTATGGCTCTTCGTAAATGTGTTTCCTGAAGTCTTGAGCAGATAGGTTTTAATCAAGGAAATGTATTTAATCATTAGCACTGACATTTTGGTTGGGGCAAAAATATTTTCCTAAGTGAAGGGACTTGTAATGATTCCTTTCTGTTTCCCTGGAAGCACTCCTCTGGAGACCTCTTGGGGGGAATGCTGTGTCTCTAGCTGCGTCTCAGGTGTCCTGTCCTGGCGTGGCAAGTTGCATTTCCTGATGGAACTTACCGAGCAAGTCGTAGATCTCAGTGTAGCTGGGTCCAGCCCACAGATGCTTTTGAAGTTCAAGACTAAAGGTTTGGACTAGCAGTGGATGCAGCCTTGAGTGTAAGTGGAGGGATGGAGTACTGAGTGCATGGACATATTGATCTGAATAGGAATGCAGTTGCAAATAGGTATGTTATTAAACACAGTCTAATGCTGACCAGATGTAGCTGTCTACATTATAATCAGCTACATATGGACGAGATACCCGGGCCTCCCTTTGTAGTCAGTATATGAAAAGAAATGGGCATTTCTAGGTTGCAGTTCATCTCATTTTTAAGTAGACATCTCAGACACCTTACAAGTGCTTATTTCTCTCTTTTGTTTACAAAGGGAAACCACAGTGACTAGATCAAGTGTGAGTTTCTGCATTGCTGACATCTAAAGTTAGGTCAGATAAGTCTTATCTTGAATGCGTTTTCTACAAAGTTACGTATTTTCAACAATTGCTTGTCATTATTTTCCTTAACGAGTCTTCAAACCTCACAATATGTAAATGCAGTTCTATCATCTTGTTGATTATGTTTACTAACTTGCTTCAGATCTTTTTATTAACTTACAACTCTTTAACAGTTTCGTGTCTTATTGCCAGAAAATACAAAAATTAGGTAGGTAGTTCAGTAATATCTGCTTTCAGGAAATATGTCTCTGCTGAAGGGTTCTTATTCTTTGGTGAGTTTGTACCCAGTTTCCTAGAATGGGATTCAGTTTCTGATACCAATGTAGCTGCCTAGAGGTACATGAAATATCAAAGCTCCTGTTTTAGCCAGTGAGCCTAGGAAACTTGTTCTTATACTGGCTAGATTATATATATATACACAGATATTTTAGACAATCTGTTTTGTTTATAGGTTCTGCCTAATATTTGCAAACCCTGCCTTTGATGTTTCAGCCCAGGGCCTTTCAAAAGCACTGTGCACTTGAGTTTAACTGGATCGAGGGTATTTGCTGAGATGAATTGTTCTCAGACTGTAAAGACCTCATCAGTGCTGACATTAATGGGAGCTCACACACCTAATACGCATGTGGATGTTTACACTGCAGACATACAGATACAAGTGTCTGAAACCAGGGCTGACTCCCACCCTTCTTGTCACTATGCAAGGAGGAAAACCTGGGAAGTGTTTATCTTTTTCTAAGGGATGCACTCATCCTAATATAGTTTCATTGCTCTGGCAGCCATCCCTGTGGAGGACAGCAAGAATGCAAGAGAGAGAAGGCTATTTATGTTGTTGTTTCTTTCTTATTTTTACCCATCTTTGAAAACAACAGATCCCAAAAATGGACATGGTAGTGTTATCCTTCTTATGGCACAGAAGAGCAAAGAGCTTCATCTATTTTAAGACATCAAATGATTCCATGTCCTTCTGAAGGGCATTTCCTTTTCCCAGTCAGTGATAAGAGAAAAACTTTCCCATTCTTTTTGTTTTAGTGGAAACTTACCCAGCTCAGAAGCAAGGGTTTAGAGTTAGGGCTAGGGTCTATAACATTGAAAACACGATAATTTCCAACACGCAATACTCTGAACCATCCCAAGAAAAGCAACTTGTCCTGCAGTCAGAAGCTCCTGGTGGTATTTATGCATTGTAGTAAAGCAGAGTGCTCTGGCGGGTCCATATTTTGCACACCAGCTCTATGGGAGATTTGGCTCCATGGAGGCAGCTGGGGTGACACCAGCTGTCCTGTTCCTGGAGGTGTGTTAGCCTGAAAGCCAAATTCATGGGAGGTCTTGCCTGATTTAGAGGACATACTGTGGCCAAGCCTGCAAGGAGCTGCTTGCTTGGACAACCCGTGTCACCTGGAGAAAGGAGTTGAAAGGGGAAGTGAACATCCTGATCAACATAGAATCATAGAATCATAGAATGGCCTCGGTTGAAAAGGACCTTAAAGATCATCTAGTTTCAACCCCCCTGCTCTGGGCAGGGTTGCCAACTACTAGAGCAGGCTGCCCAGAGCCACATCCAGCCTGGCCTTGAATGCCTCCAGGGATGGGGCATCCACAACCTCTCTGGGCAACCTGTTCCAGTGCCTCACCACCCTCTGAGTGAAAAACTTCCTCCTAATATCCAGCCTAAATCTCCCCTGTCTTAGTTTGAAACCATTTCCCCTTGTCCTATCACTATCAACGTGCGTAAACAGGCGTTCCCCCTCCTGTTTATACGCTCCCTTCAAGTACTGGAAGGCCGCAATGAGGTCTCCCCGGAGCCTTCTCTTCTCCAAGCTAAACAAGCCCAGTTCCCTCAACCTTTCTTCATAGGAGAGGTGTTCCAGCCCTCTGATCATCTTA